>CM035436.1:9507534-9567534 GCA_020310875.1 Ceratopteris richardii
AGGTAGCTATTTAACATGCCCATCAACATTCTACCTTTTACCTTTAGCACTCTTTAATGCATAACAATCTTTCTTCATGTGTCCTTTCTTATGATAAAAATGGCATTTGATATCCCTCTTCCTTGATTTACTTCTTCTCTTATTATGCTGAACATTATTTTCCTTTTTCTTGCTCCTGCCATGCGATTGATTCTTTTCTTGGTAAGAATCACAAACATCATATGCATCTCCATTTTGACTACCGACCATAGATTTTCTATGAATCTTCTCACTCAAGAGTGCTCCACATATGTCATCATATATTAGATTACCACCAGGTGCACTATTGCTAATAGCTATGCAAAACGTATCCCATGATGATGGCAAGGTGCATAACAATAAGGATGCTTTCATTTCATTATCCATCTCCATTTTTTGAGCATATAATTGGGAGAATATAGGATCAAACTCATTTAGATGAGCAACAATAATATCTGTGTCCTTCATGCGAAGCTCATATAACTTTTTCATCAAATGCACTTTATTTGATGTTATTTCTTTTTTATAAGTATTCCAAAGCTCCTCTGCACTTTCCCAATCCAGTAGTGTAAACTAAACATTATCTGCCAAGTGCAATTGAATAGTATATTCATATCAATAGGATTCTTTGAGATTCCATTTACTAGATTCCACTCTCTCCTATGAATCAACACATCTTTAATTTGATTCTTCCATAGAATAAAGTTTTTTCCATCAAATTTTCGGATCTCAAAATGGTCTTTGCCTTGCAAGTTCTAGCTCCTCTTGAGAACACTAGCACTAGACCTTTATCTGCTAGATGTTCTTGAGATTTTTGATGCCATGATGATAGAGAGCTGACTAGAATGAAAATGGATCTCGAATAGTCCAAGCACCACTAAGGCTCAAGAAAGGATGACCAAGTGTTGGATTCTAGGAAAAGATCAACAATCTCCCTAGAAAAATGGATTAATGAACAATAATGAACCACCAAAAGGATCATGTGAGAGTGAATGTGCTCACATCAATACGTGTATCAAGGAGTAAATTGACCACTTTATAGTTGAGAAAAACCAAAAAATATGGAAAGAGTTTTTCCAAATTCTCCTATGCAAAATGAGCATATGGCCATGGTCAAAGTCTCATAAAACTACAAGTACTGACATGGAAACCTGCATATTGAATCATTGACTCCAATGCATATAATCAGTTACCTAAAAGAAGCCAACTAGGCTTATCAAGCACCTATGAGCAACTAGCATACATCTCCTATGGAAAGGCTCGGTAAGTCTTCCACCTATATCACCAAAGAGACCCCAACATTTGGGTGGCTTCCAGTTATGAAAACCTCACCATGACCCTCTTTATCAAACATAAAAGGCTTTATGCAAAAACATAACCACTATATCAATGACCACATGGACGTATATAAGCGATGTCCATAGAAGCATATATAGTGTGTATGTGCTCGATATATGCAGTAAAATGGCATAGAAGGTTGAATTCATAGGCCAAACACTACCCAAATAGACCTACAAGTGTTTGGAAACTCTGTTCTTTAGGCTCAAAAAACTTGAAAAAACTTGTGGTGGCTCCTCCCACCCACAATGGAAAACCTTTCAAGGAACCTCTAGATTTACTAGTGTGGCTTAAAGCATAGACCCAAATCTGAATATTTGCGGTCATAGAAGTACAAAGAACACTCTTCTTAATGTTCTTGAACATGTGTAATGAGAAATATGCATGAAAGTACTCCAAAATTACTCCAAAAAGCACCCCAACAATGCTTAAAAATAGTCTTTGCAAACAAAGAATGAAGCTTTGAGGGTCCAAAACATGTTCAAGGTAATGTGAACCTTAGTCTTTCCCCTTCCTCAAAGACCACAAGAGTATGGCTTAGTGGCAAGAGCTCTGTCAACTTAGCAAGCTCTAGGGGCAACAAACTAGGATGGATGACCACTCAGTAAGTACCAGGAACCTCGATCTTCCTTGACCATTGAGACATGCCACCAATGGCGCCAAGGGTGACTTTGGTGACTTTGATGACCATGTATGCGAAGGTGTATGCCTTTGTATCTGCCTTCGTTATAAGCATTGGGTGGGCAGGGAAGTGCTTGTTTCACTCGCACAAAAGGAACAAAGCTTTTGTATTGAAATGCTCTCATACTAGTGAAGTATTTCTATAGTTATGCACGATGGCGGACTCCTTCTCATAAGCTCCACAATGATACTCTTGCAGTAGAAACCCAAATTCTAGTGCCACACACAATACTCGGCACAGGGGGTTGTAGAATACACATGAGAAACACATTGTACATAGACCACAAACAAAGATTTCTTAGGTCATACAAATGCAGTCAAACTTATAGTCTGTGGCTACTTTATTAAAGAACATATACAAAAGTGTCCGACAACTTTGGCCATTTGTATTGACACTAATGGTAACAATGCTTTCTTTAAAATTTCTAAGTTTGCTTTCCTCAACCTCTGAATGTCTTCAAGGAAAACAGCTTCTTATAACATAAGATTCTTCTTTCTCTACTTCTCACAAGACTCTCCTACATTCTTTTCTTGTGTTCATGAGTAGATATCTCTTCAATCTTTACTGTCGATTGCTTAGACTTTCTTGCTAGAGCAATATTGAGAATCACAAAGAGTTTATTATCATTGATATGGCTTTGTAAAATTTCTACCTAAGCCTTGACACAAAAACATAGTCCTTGGCCATTAACGCCACCTTGTGACAATGTGTAGCACATAAAGTATCATTCATGAAGTCTATTACAAAGTCTTCTACAGCCACTTGCAAGCACAAAAGAGCTTGGATTTGCCATATGACATCTATCTATCTATCTATCCATCCATCCATCCATCCATCCATCCATCCATCCATCCATCCATCCATCCATCCATCCATCCATCCATCCATCCATCCATCCATCTATCTATCTATCTATCTATCTATCTATCTATCTATCTATCTATCTATCTATCTATCTATCTATCTATCTATCTATCTATCTATCTATCTATCTATCTATCTATCTATCTATCTATCTATCTATCTATCTATCTATCTATCTATCTATCTATCTATCTATCTATCTATCTATCTATCTATATCGATCTATGTTGCGAACATTTGTTTTATGTAGGGTACAAGTTTCAAATTATGTAAATACCTTTGGGAAGTCTTCAAAACTTCAAGAAGGCTCATATTATTCATAAAATGTAGCAAAAATACCACGTGAGTTCTAGAACATGGTGAGTCAAATTAGTGAGTCACAAGGGAGCTGCAGTGGTATCCTATTGGAAGGTCGATGTCGCTAGTTCTCAAAGTCCATCAATACTTTGCTTATTTGAGCACTTGAGTCATGTAATACCTCCACCCAAGTGTCTACCACGAATTTAGATGTATTAGGAAGGTTTTAGATTAGTTTTCCATGCTATAAAAAGAGGAGAAAAGTCATGATCTTGTGGGAAGTCCAAGAGAGTCATATGTGTATCTCTATGTTGCTGTAGTTTTGTATGCAGAGATTGCAGAGCTTGTATCTCCCTCATTATATATCCAAATTACATGTTTGATAGCTCATTTGAAAGCTCTTACTGTCTACATACGTCTTGTAAATTGTCAGTGTGGGAAGGTGGATGATGTAGTGATTGTTGAAAATTGTGATGTGCCTAAAAATGTTTGTGCCGTGAGTGAAGTGAGTGATGGTGCAGTGGGTGGTGAGATGTCCATGTCAGTGGACGTATCTAGTGCGGTGACAGTGAATATGGGGGTGATCGTGGGTACTCGTGCTGGTGTAAATACGAGATTTACAAAGGTTGAAGGGTAATTTACAGGGGGGCTGGCTGGAGCAGCTTGGTAGAAAGGGGGAAGAGGGGTTACAGTGGGTCGGGGAGGTGAGACGGGGGAGAAGGTTAATGGCGGTGGGAATGGGAAAAGGGGTCTTGGAGTTGTGGGGAAAGGTGGAAGAGATTGATGAAGGAATGGGTTGGATAGAAAGGTGGGTGTGGGAGGGGGTAGACTAGGGCTAATGGGTGCGGGAATTGTGGGGTTAGTGGTCGTAAAGACAATTTCTGCAACACCACCGGCGAATGAAGATGTTGGTCTGGGGGAAGGAGGGTGAAGAGGGGAGGCTGGATGGACGGGCGGTGAGAGAGGAGCGGTTGGGGTGGTCGGTACTTCAGTGACTACTGAGGTTTGTACAGCTGTAGCACGGGGTGGGGAATCTACAAAGATGGTTTCTACAGCCAACGAACTTTCGGGGACGAGGTGTGCCTCCCTGGCTTGTTCAGAAGACTGTGCTCCTGTTGGTACACGAATGTATTCGCCGGGCTTTGAAAGTAGTCGTACTCTGCGGGGGTCAAACTGTGGTAGTGGCTTTCATTGCAAGTACCTAAGGGCTTCGTTGGAGCCTACTGATTTGACTAACTCTCTGAATCCTTTGATGTATGCGTCTTCGAATCCGCCTGTGACAAGTTCTTGTTCTATTATTGTTTGACTCTCTTCCTCTGTGAGCTTTTTGCGTGCCCAAACTTTTTCCATAGTTCTATACAGCTTCTTGATAGCTAGTGTGTAAGCTGCTGCTTCGTAAGTTTCATCTTCATGGGTACTTGTATCACCATGTGTGTCTGTTTGTTGGCCTTGGCCATCTGTCTGTTCATGCTCTTGGGATTCCTGTGTTCCCTGGCTAGCTTCGTCGTCTCCTTCGTCGTCATCGGTTGCTGTTCTTTCCTCATCAGAGCTGGACAAGATCTGTCCTTGTGGCTGATCCCTGGGTGTGGTAGGGTAGCTAGGCCTTTCAAATTCTTGAGAAAACAATTGTCCTTTTGAAAACTGGAACTCATTGGAGAATGCATCGGGCATCTCAAAATCAAAAGTTTGGTGCAGTGGCTCTGCTTGTCCTGCTTCTAAATGGGGTATTGGAAAAGAGAAAGCTTCCGCACCAATAGTGGTGGGAAGTTCAGCTGCTGTGGTGATAGGTTCTGCGGTTGTGGCTGCTTGAGGTGCAACAGTACTGGTGGTGCCCTCCGGCGTAACTGGTCTTGATAACCGTATACGAATTGGTGGTACCGTGGGAGTGGCTGCTGTTGGTGACTGCTCTCGAGATGGTTGTGGTGAGGGTGATTCTGGGACTTGTAGGCACGGGATAGTACCTCTCATCCGCTTTCCGGCTCTGCCTTTGCTAGACTTTCTAGCCTTCCTAGTGGTGCCTTTAAATGCTTTCAGTTCCTCACTGGTCATGGCATGCTCAATTGGTAAGTCATACGCCAAGCACATATATATGATTCTGGTGAGGGCGCAGCATCCATTGATTACCTTCTTTTGCTCCCACCTATGTTGTGCCAAATAGAGCTGATCAATTATCCAGCTGGCTAGATCAACCGTTTGCGGTCCAGTACATGCTAAGTACAATCCAAACCAGATTCTCTTGTGGGGCATGGTAAAACGATCCTGAGCTGGGAAAGCAAAGTGCTGCATGCATATCCGTAATGGCTTGAAAAGCTCAGGGGTTATGGCTGAAATATCCTCCCACTTAGTTACGTCACCACGTTTCATCTGCTCTGGGATTAGCCGTTCTCTCTCCGTCGGAGTGTGTGTTCCATGTATTTTCAGAGCTGCGCGAATTAAATCTTTAGACAAATAAAACCTTCTGAATGGAGGATCATTTACGAAGGATGGTAACATGAATGTGCCAGGTAGATCCTTGTTTTCTGAAGCTGTTAAGGTGGTTACCAAGTAAAAACATCTGTAAAAATTGGGTTTAGGCAGAGGGTCGCTAAAATATTCTGTAAATCCCGCTCGTGCCCAAACGTGCGTTAGATCTTGTGTATTCTGTAGTCCTTCAAATTCTCTTGACAAGAACTGGTACTTGGTCCATGTGTGAAGATCAAATGCCAAATTGGCCTCAAATATGAAATCAGCGTCTGCTAAGGGTCCTGCTAGGCCTTGAAACCAATGAGAATTACGATGAATCTTCTCAGTATATCCTCTAGGAGGATCATCGATGGGCATGGGTCCTGGAAAACCTTGAAACTCTGGTGGTTGCATCGTCGGATAAGATTCCGCTAGTAATTCTCCAATAGTGGCCATCGGTGCACTAGGGCCAGCTTCTGATGGTCCTGCTTCGGTTTGCATGATGACTGATGAGCTGGGCCATGGGATATCTGGGTGTAGTTTCCAGATGGTTATAATGTTCTCTCCCTAGTCCTTGTCTTCTTAACTTCATGCGTCTAATGCGTTCTATTGCTTCTGCCTGAGCTTCCGCTCGTATTCTATTTTCTTCCTCCTTACGCTTCTTTGCCAACGTGAGTCGTCTAAGCATATCCTCAGTAAGAGGTTCCTGATATAGTTTGACTCTACAGCCACTAATGTAATTAGGCATTATATCTCCTTCTAAAGTGGCTAACTATACTGCTCCACTTGTTGAGAGTCTGTTAATGATCATAGGCCCATAACCTCGCTTTTCTAACTTACGTGTGTGTTGCTTTAGCGTATATACTAGAACTAAATCTCCTTCTTTTAGGCCTTTATCTTTCACATGCGCATCAAAATATGCTTTCTGTCGCTTCTTCGCTGCATATATTCCTGCTGCTGCCTTTAGCCTGGTTTCTCCTAATCGTTCCAAGTCCATTATTCTTGCTGATAATTCATGGCCGGTCCACTGATGTTCTTGTGCAACCTTAAGGGTCGGTATCAAGAAGTCCAAAGGAAGCACAACATTCTGACCAAAAACCATCTGAAAGGGAGTTGCATTGAGTACGGTCTTGTAGGCCACTCGATATGCCCAAACAGCGTGGTGTAACTGTTTGTCCCAATCTGAACGTTTGTTGTTCACGAGTTTCGTCAGTACGTTACAAAGGATCTTATTAGTGCTTTCAGCCTGACCATTGGCCTGAGGATGATATGGTGCGGATTTCTTGTGAATCACCATAAAATCCTGTAACAAATATTCAATGACTTGGTTTAGAAAGTGAGTGCCTCGATCGTTCACTAACTCTATAGGCAATCCATATCTTGTAAAGACATTCTCAAATAAGAATTTTGCAGTTGTGTGTGCATCATTCTTTTTCGTGGCTTTTGCCTCTACCCATTTCGTAAGATAATCTGTGGCAACAATAATGTATTCCGCATGTGTACCTTTTGCAGGGGGGTTAATGGGTCCTACAAAGTCTATACCCCACTTAGAAAATGCACGTCCGCCCATCATGGGTTTCAATGGCATTTCATCTCTGCGAGTAGGAAACTGAGTTCTTTGGCACACATCACATCTCTTTACATAGGTATGAGCATCCATGTGAAGAGTGGGCCACCATAATCCTGCAAAGAGGATGGCTTTGATTATCCTATCGGGTCCAAAATGACCTCCTGCAACACCTTGGTGTGCAGTCTCTAGTATGCTCAGATAATCGCTCTCATGAACACATTGTCTTAGATATCCGTCTCGTCCTCTTTTGTATAGTTTATCGCCAATAAGTGAATAATCTTGAGCTTCCTGCTCTAGACTGCGTTGTCGAGCTAAGGTCATTCCTTGAGGGAATGTGTTCGTCCTCAAGTATGTCACTAATTGTTCACTCCAGTCTGGTGTGAGAGACACGTGATATAGTGTAGCATGCTCGACTGGTGGTCTTTCACAACAAACATGGCATTCTTTACACAACTTGTAGACATCTGCTTCCATCGAAGGCCAATATACTCCTAATCTATGCAGAGTCTGTAATGTTCGGTGTTTTGAATGATGTTGCTTTAATGCACCTATGTGTGCTAATTGCAACCAATTCGCATGTTCTGATTCATCTACACAACAAGCAAGAATCTTTTGATTATCCTGTTTATATATGCTTCCTGCTAAGATTTGGTATCTCTGAGACTTGGTAATCTCTCCCTCTTTGATCTTTATCCTAGGATTCTTGGGTCCATATGTGAGAATAGGGACTATAGGTTTAGCCCATTCTGGTGCTATCTCAAGATTAAACAAGTATGCATCTGGTAGATCATCCGCTACTCCTTGAGGAGCTTCTCCTGAGGTTAATCTTGAAAGGTGGTCAGCTCTAAGATGTGTCTTTCCTTTCCTGACTACGACTTCAAAATCATACTCCATGAGTAATAGAAACCAACGTATCAATCGTCCTGTGTTACATGGTTTGTTGACTAGGTACAATAGGGCTTGATGATCTGTAAAGAACTTGAACTTATTGGCCAACAAGTAGTGCCTAAACTTCTTTACTGCGTAGATCATCCCTAATCCTTCTCGTTCCGTCGTGGTGTAATTTCTTTCTGCTGCGTTCAATTGTCTGCTCGCGTAAGCTATGGGGAGATCTATGTTACCTTCATTCGTGGGTTGTGCTAACACGCATCCTATGGCGTGATTGGATGCATCCACATGTACATGGAATGGCTTACTCCAATCTGGGGTAGTCAATATAGGTGCTGAGCACAAGCGTTGTTTAAGTTCATTGAATGAATTTTCACATTCATCTGTCCATTCAAAATTGGTTAAAAGAGAGTACAAAGGCTTGGCTATGATTGCATACATGTGTATGAATCTCCTATAATATCCGCAATGGCCCATAAATGCCTGTACCTCTTTCACATTAGTTGGTCTAGGTAATTCTGCAATTACCTTCACCTTTTCTTCATCCGTAGAGATTCCATTTTTTGACACAATGTGTCCTAGAATTTTGCCTTGTCTGACCATGAAAACGCATTTTTCTGGGTTCAAACAAACCTGATATTCTCGACATTTGTCAAATATTTGCCTTAACTCTGGGATATGTGTCTGTCTTACATTTGAATGAGCACATAAGTCATCGACATAAACTTCCAAACTCTTGCGTAAGAATTCCTTAAAAACATGACACATGAGTCGCTGGAAAGTGGCGGGTGCATTTGTTAAGCCAAATGGCATCACACGAAATGCAAATATACCCCATTCAGTGGCAAATGCCATCTTGTGTTGATCTTCTGGAGCAATGGCTACTTGATTATAGCCTGAAAAACCATCAAGAAAGCTGTAAACTTCCTTGCTCGCAACTCTTTCCAATAGATGTTCTGTGATAGGAAGAGGATAACTGTCTCTAATCGTGGCGGCATTAACTTTTTTAAGGTTAATACACACACGCAATTTTCCATTCTTCTTGGGCACAACCACAATGGGGGATACCCATTCGGTATGCTCAATTTCGTAAATGAATCCTGCTTCTATCAAGCGATCTATCTCCTCTTTAATCTTCGCAGCGTAGTTATCATTGTACGTGTACGGTTTCTGTTTTGTCAGTTTTGCATCTGGAGTCATAGGGATTCTATGAGAGCATATATCTGGATCTACTCCTTTCAAATCTTTGTAACTCCACGCAAAAACATGTCTATATTCTCGCAATAGGGCAACTAGCTCTTCTTCTTCTTCAGTTGTCAAATCATGCCCTATGTATGTACATTTTTCTTCTTCTCCTTCGATAGCAACTATTATTTTCTTGGTTTCCTCTCGGTTATCATATACTTGTCCGTCATTCGCTTTTCTATTAGGCATTCGTACCATGATTCTTCTATCTTCGATTTCATATTTCTTGAAATTCTCGGGTACCTCAAACAAAGATTCTTCTTTTTTTGACATGGTTTCTTTCTTCTTTCTTTTCTTGCTGTCACTCTTGTTAGTCACTTCCGTGGCTAACCTCACCTCATTCATAACTTCCTCGTGTCTCTGAGGGTGAGTGTCTACTTCGTAGAAATATTCTTCCTCTGATGCAAATGGAGAGTCCATGATAATTGATTCTAAATCAAAATCACTCGCATCCTCAAATGCATCAGTGCTAGGTTCACATTCTTCTAAAATTGCATCGCACATGATTGGCTCTATCGTGAAAACTGAAATGTCATAGCCATCCTCGTCACAGTGGAGTGTCCATTGTTCTTCATTGATGGCTACGTCCATGGTTGCTAGGATTTCTGCCCAACCATGGGGTTCAAACTCTTCGTTTGGGAATACTACAGGTGCGTAGGCTGGATCTTGAAGGGTTCGTGGATGTTATTCTGCACCTAAGGTCCTGGCTTCTAATCGTTCTTCCTCTTGTTTTGCTACTTTACACATCCATAAATGAGTATCCTCATGCAACCAAGAAGGATCTGATTCTAATGAGTGCACGGATTCCGTCTCTACTGGTGTCTTATGGATGGTATTCCATTGTATTGGGGGTACATCTCGATGTGAATAGTCTTTAAGATTGACTTTGGTAGTCACTCCTAAATGTTGCAAGTACAAAGAATTAGTTCCCCAACCTTGTACAATTTGCAACTGACGCATGAATGGTCGTCCCAATATCATCTCATAAGCATGGTTTTTTGCAAAGTCACAAATGGCAAAGGTATGCTCAAATTCTACACCACAAGTGGTGAGAGATATGCCTTCTAGTAAGCCTAATGGTTTTTCTATGTGTCCGTCAGCCATTTGTAGCTTCATCCTGGTGGGTCTTAATGCTGGCTTACCCCAACGTTTCCATAAAGCGGTGGTAGCTATGGCTACTCCGGCTCCTGAATCTAAGATGGCTTTCGTGGTGTAGCCCTGATGGGTTATTGGAAGATAAGTGTTACCTTCCTCTCCTTCGCTTACATCTCCAATCTTTTCTACGGGTATTTCTGGTACCTTCTTATGTGATCCTATTTGTGAGGGAGTAGTAGCAAGCTCAGGGAATTGATTTGCTACATGTTTCCACAATTGTGGTTTTACCTTCAATAACTCCTCTAGAGTGAGATTACATTGTACTTTAGTATTCTTGATCACTTCCGTGTTTCTAGGGATTACTGATTCTTCGTTCCTCACTATTATCGTGGGTGCTCTCATACTAATAGACTTTGCTTCCCAAGGTCCTGTGAACTGAGGTAATTCTTGTAAAGAATTAGATTCAAAAGCTGTGTGTTCACTCAGTTGTTCTTCCTCTACATCATCGTAAATGGAGGGAATGTCTTGGGGAAATTGTTCCTGCAAGTCATCTATTTCTTGCATAGGAGGATGGGTTCCTTGTTCCTTTCTCCATTTCTCTTCTTGGATTTCTCTCAAAAATATGGAAGACAAATTGTCTTGAATTTCTGTGTTGGGTACTTGAAACTGGGATGGTGCATTCCTTTCCTGTGTCTCTGGGACAATAGGGTTCCTAGGCTGATCCTTTTTCTCTTTGCTCTCTATCAAGTATTCTAGCCTCTCCATTAGTCCTTGAAAGTGTAGTTCCGGTTTTGCCATGTTGTTCCAATTAAGATATCTAGAGGCTTCGAGCAAAGCTTGTGCTAGTTCTACCATCTTCATGCACAGTTTAGTTCTCTCAATTTCTAGATCATCTCGAGGGTAGTTTTTGCTCATTTCAGCTACCTGAGGTCCCTCTTTTAATCTAGCCTGATATGCACGAAACATCATGTCTAGATTTTCTGGTATGGGTTCCGCTAAAACTGCTCCTGATTTTTGAGCTGGATTCCCTTGATTCAATTCCTGTGAAGTCAATTCTTGGATTTTGGCTCTAGATTCCTTCAAACTTCCTTCCAACTCAGTTATCTTTTTACTCCATTTTCTCTTAATTCTTTCTCTAGAATCTTTCCAAGATTTTGTCTTTTTGCTACTAGATTCTGCAACTTCACTGGTTCCGGCTACTTTCTCTTGATTAAGCTGTTGGTTCTGTAAGAGCGCCTAGGCTCTTGTTATAGCTTGGATAGGCACGTATGTAGGGTTGGATCCATCTGCGTTGTTTACAATACCTATCACGTTGATCGGTGTCACATTTGAAGCATTAATAGGGTTCTTAGGGCAATCTTTGATTATGTGCTCTTTGCCACAATCAGCACAAAAGCCTTGGATGTTATAGTACTGTGATTGTCCTGCTATCGGGGGATGTGGACAATCCTTTATGAAATGATCTCCTTGGCACCTAAAGCATGGTCCTCTAGGGCCCTGTGGTCTTTGTTGTCTCAGTTGGGACCGTGGATTTGGGTTTGTGTACATCACATTAGCATAGTCTGTCTCCCAACTAGGTTCCACTGGTGGACTATCGTAATGATATGTTTCTACGTGTTTTGGTGACTCTGTGTAATATGCGGGTGGACTATCTACATGCGTAGAGTCAAAACTGCTCGAATTCGGGTCACCCTCTGTGATCAAAGGTGAAGAAGGCACTAAGGCCCTACTTAGGTTCTCTTCTGCAGCAGCGTATTTGACTGAGATGACATTTGCTGGTGGGGGTGGCTGCTGAGCTAAGACAGGTTGAGGTCTCTGTTGAGCCTGGTATGGGTAGTTCTGAGGAGGCCTATAGTAATAAGGCTGAGCATTGTATTGGCCTTGATACCTACCTGGCTGCGGGTATGCTTGCGGGTAGTTCTGTCTCACAGTTTGTTTGTTGTATGGGCAGTCCTGAGCCGTATGATTCGTGTATCTTCTCTCAATTGTACAGTATTGGCCACTAGGGTTGGCTTGTGGTTGTGGTGCATTGGGACACACATTTGCCATATGTTCACCACCACAGGTGTAACAACGCTTGTTCATTAGTACCCTAGGTTTGCTAGAAACTCCTAGTTTCTGGGCCACTTTTTCTGCAAGGTCTTCTATTGAGCTAGACAATTTTGTGGATGCTAGAGATGAACAGTCTGAGTTCTTATAGACCTTGGAGAGTTCCAACTCATCTCCTAAGTTGTCCTCAATGTCTATACAAATTCTTATACATTGCTCTAGCGTTTTGGGTTCCTTTAGGTACACGTAGGAGCGTAGTTTAGAGCTCAACAAGCCATCTAAAAACAATGACACTTGCTTGGCTTGTGAGGGTAGCTCTTGCATTGGACATCGTTCAACATATTGTCTAAACCTACGTCCTGCCAGTCTAACTGTTTCTTGAGGGGTCTGTTTAAAGCTATGAATCAACGAAGACGTGTCATGTCTAATCCCACTTTTAGAGAATTCAGTGATGAATGACTCTAAAAAGTGATGGATGTCTCTAAATTGCCTCTGTTGCAATGGTTGGAACCAAGTTAAAGCTGTATTCTTTAACGTTAGCCCAAATGCGTTGTATTGCGTGAACATGTCTTCAACTTGTTCGGCTCTTAGTACTTGCTTGAATTCTGCAACGTGGTCATAGGGATCTCCTGTCCCATCAAAGTAATTCTTCATTGATTTTACTAATTGAGTGGGTCTCAATATTCTTGCGTGTTCGCGTGGTCTAGGTAGAGGAAAATCATCTCTACAACCTGGTATTCCATGATCTCTTTGTCTATCTGCTCTATTAGTGTCCATGGTTGTTCTATCTCTCCCCATGGGATGATTAAAGCTTACTTCCGGTCTCTCTTTATTTCCCTCTCTTTGATTTCCATGGGCTGAGGATGTTCCTGCCCCTTGTTGACTTGTATTCATGTTCGTCCTAGATGGAGGGAATACCAATTCACCTCTCCATGTGTATGTGTTTTTAGCGCGGTCAGGCACCACAAAGACTCTTTCTGAAGTCTCATCCAAGTATACAACCTTTCCAGGTGTATCCAGGTCCTTGAACTCGTATATAGTGATGATACCTACCTCACTAAATAGTTCTGTCTTGTATCTCCAAAAGGCTTCATCCGTTTCTTTATTTACAAACAACTCTATGCTTCTGTTGTCTTGAGGGATCCAATCCGGGATTAGTACTCGTGTCAGTACAAATTTCCCTCTAGGTGTTCTAGGCTCTTCTAATGGTTCTTTTCCTTGAGATTTTGCTTCCGTCTCTGGTTGAATCACGCCAAACTCGTTGGTATTGTTTGGCTTCGTACTTAAGATGTACATCGTTCCTTCTTTGTCTATGTAAGCGTCTCTCTCGAATTTCACCACTGGATGTTCCAATCCAATGGGTTGATCGGGGTTGTGCATTTGCACCACTTGCCTTCGCAAACCATCCTCATAGATGCGAGCACCTAATCGGTTGGTTCGGAGAAACTCTAGTTGTGTTCTATAGGGTCCTTCTGGTTTTTCTAAATAGGCTACATTTGACCCTCCTTCTGGTCTGTCTGTGTTAAATGCCATTTCTGAATCACTAGTATCTGAGCTCTCGTAGGGATAACTAGTGTTCAATTGTTGAGCCCACGATCGTGCAGTAGTTCTTACACTTGCCTCTGATGATCTAAGGCTTCGTCGGTCTAACTTACCTATATGTTTGCCCGATCTAAGGTTCATTAATTTTCTTCCTTGCACACTCAGTACACGCTCAGATCGTCAATGATTCTTTGTTATTACTTTCTTGATTCTTTTTAAATTTCTTTAGATTCTTGTCTTAATGTATGCGTTAGGAATTCGACTTTCCGTTATAATTTTGAGTTCTCGTTCCGTCAGACTTATGTTCTTTCCTTTAGGTTTTCGTGTCACACACCTTTACTTTAGTCTTGAACTTGATAAATTTAATTCTCTTGAACTTGAGGCATTCCTATCGTCTTAATCCACAATGCTAACGTTTATCCTAAGCTAAGAATTGACTGAGGGGGTTGAGTAATCTTCCAACCTCGAGTCAGCTTTTCTGGTTGCTCTGATGCCCAAGAAGCCGCGCTTCCCAAGCTTTATGTCCTTCACTGCCTTGCCTTGGTTGCCTTTGATTGCCCTTGCTAGACCTGGAAAAATTAAATATTAGACCAATTCACAGTTGGATGATCAAGCACTTGAGTATATACACCTTTTAAGTCCCTTCCCTTTTGCCCAACTTTTTATTGCTTGCCCCCTGGCTTTCTAGTCCCAAACTAGGTCAACCTCAAAATATATTATCTAAAAATAGACATATCCTTTAAGAAAAAAACAGTTGAGGTCACGTAGTACTCGTCAAGAGCTTTCTAATGAGCTATTAAGCTCAAAAAACGGACTTCGGATGAAAAAGTTATGACCGTTCAGGCCCTGGGGGGTAAAAACTGACAAACAGGTTTTTCTCCAAATATGAGCTAAGGGGTCTCCTATGAGTCTAATCACCCAAAAATTTCCCAAAAATAGCCCCAAAATTGGCCAAAAAAAGAAACCCTAAAATTTGCGATGGGGGTGCACAATCGCGATGGTCTGAGACAATCGTGATGGTCTGGGACCGTCGCGATGGCGTGAGGGTGAACCGTCGCGATGGCGTGAAAGTGGGCAATCGCGATGGCGTGAAAGTGGACAATCGCGATGGCGTGAAAGTGGACAATCGCAATGGCGTGAAAGTGAACCGTCGCGATGGCTCGATCAGGCGGACAATCACGATGGCGTCAGTCAACGGTCAACGTGAACAATCGCGATGGTCCAAAGTGAATCGTCGCGATGGTCACAGATGCGATGGCTTGAGCCAATCGCGATGGTCTGGGCGCGATGGCGTGAGCCAATCGCGATGGTCCAATATTTCGGGTTGTCGCGATGGTGCAAGGGTGCGAGCCGTCACGATGGTCCAACTTGCCACGTGGCACCGTCGGCGCGATGGCGTGAGCCAATCGCGATGGTGTGGGGTCAACCGAACAGTCACGATGGTCCGCGAACCGTCGCGATGGTCCAAATGAACCGTCGCGATGGCGTGAGACCGTCGCGATGGTCCGGCCGAGCCGTTGCGATGGCGTGAGCCAATCGCGATGGTGTGACACAATCGCGATGGTCTGAGACCGTCGCGATGGTCCACCAAACAGAGAATTTCTGAAATGCGTCTGTGGATTCGTAGATGCGCAAGGGTCGCCTACACGCCTGTGTGGTCGCTTACCTCAAATTCCGAAGTTTGCAGACCATCGCGATGGTCTGACACACTCAGAAATTTCTGAGAGAAGATGATTTTCTTACCTTTTTGCAGCCTTCCTGATGCACTGGAGTACTGTTCCTGCAAGAAAACTCAAGAAAGCCAAAGCACACACAAGCACAAAAGCTCTCTCTCACTCTCTCGCAAGCACAAATGAGGGGAAATGAGGAGAATGGGTGGATATGGTGAATTTTCTGATTTTTTTGGAGATGAAGATGATGATGCGGTGATGAAGATGGAGTGTGGGGGAGGTGAAAAACACTAAAAACTAAGTAAAAACAACAACAAAAACTGAAATTTTTACCTTCCAACGCCACTTCTTGCTATACTCTTACCATCACACATTCGTCCTAGACTCGATCCCCGGCAACGGTGCCAAATTTGGTGTTGCTCTAGCACAATGGTGAGAACCACGTTAAGAAGCTCCACCTCCTTAATGTCAATCCGCGGAAGAGATAGGAGTGATATGAAGATCGTGAATGTGAGATGAAGTGAGAGTGAAGGTGAGAAGCATAGAAATGCACACACACATACACACACACTACGAAGAGACAAGCAAGACACAATGGAAGGTGAGAGATCCACTCTATTACTCAAGAACACTATTACAAGCTCAAAATAGCTCTAAGCTCACACTGACTAACCTCAAAAATGAGCTCTCTAGCTCTTTTTATAGTTTCTAGACTAGTTTTGACCGGTTTCACATCTAGTGAACGGCATAGTTAAAAATTAGGTCCTAGATGCTATTTGGAAGGGTAAACGATGTCTAAAAATAACGAAAATTGATACGCTTGTTCTACCTAAGCTCCTCAAGCTCGAAGACTCCTCGGCTTGCACAAAATGGAGCTATGGATTACAAAATGGGGTTTTCTATGTTACATATGTTAAAATAGTGATAAAAATCACTGTTGGAGGTTTTTGAAAAGTATTTCTAAAACATGATTCTTTGAAAAAAGATTCCACTAGCTTCCTGCTCCGTCGTTACATGCTTCTGCGTCGTCTGTGCCTCTGGCTGCTTCCAACAACTTGTTGAAGATGTCCTTTGAAGGCATCATTCATTAAGTCCCAAATAGTAAAATGGTTGCTTGTAAATTGGCTAAACCATTTGTCTGCTAGATCCTCCAATGTTGCTAGGAGGAGAATTAGAAATGCATCTTCTCTTCCCATTAGCCCCCTTGTTTTACATAGGGCTAAAAATTTCCTGACATCTTCATCTAGGTCTTCATGTGCTAATCCTCTAAAGGAAGGAAATTTGATATTTAATCATGAAATTAAAGTTTCTAAGTCTACTTGAGCTACCATGTTTCCTATTGATTATGTGGATGAAAGAGGATTGGATGACCTACGAACGACTTTCCTTCTTGTTGTTTTGAAAGAAACTTCTAAGGTTTGTGACTAGGTTCCGATCATGAGCTACGTATCCTATTCCTTTGGCTTAAGAAGGAAAGGAAGAGTTACCTCTTCAATCACATTGTCGAAACCTTTGCACTTCTTCTTCACTTTGTAATGATGGTTCTCCTATGCTCATGTTGTTGGGTCCCATCGTGTGTGCCAAATTTTGTTGGGAGATTTTTTAGTTGAAAGGGACTTAAGTGTTTGTAGGAGAAGAATAGAGATAAAGAAGAAAGACAATTGCAGTGGAAACCTCAGTGTCTTGATTAGCAATAAAGATTCCAATCACCTTGTCTAGAATAAGACAAAATGTTCTCTGTGTGTAGCAATTGAGCCAAAGAAGTACACACACAAGTACACAAAATATCATAATTACTTATGCAGTCAACCTTTGTGCTGGTACTTCACCTTGTCCAGTAGCTTGCCCTTGTGCAATCCTTGCACTAAAGATTCCAATAAGTTTGAAGACTTGGTCACTTCTCCTTTCAACCTAAAACACCTCCTTGATGATATTTTTTCACACTTTGATTGCTCTCCGTGCACTCTCTATGCATACGTTTTCACCTACTTTGCACACTTTGTCTCTCTCTTTGCACACTTTTCTTCCCTGCGTACTATTCCAGTGTGTGTGTCTTGATTTCTCTTGCTCCCCCAAGTGTAGTGTATGCTCTTCTCCCTTAGTCTATCTCCAAGAATTCTCCTTTATGGTGTGTCGATTACTCATACATACGTCCCTTCACCTCTCAACTACTTGTTTATCTTGATGCTTGCTTTGTTGTCCCAAGAAGCTTCTTGTGTAAAGACCAACAACTCCCTATTTTGTCTTGTAGTGAATTTATGGGAAACAAAAATTCAAATGGGGGGCCACACATAAGCTCTTGTGTACCATCTTCACTTCTTATCTTTTCCACTTTTGAACTTAACTTCTCTGAAATATGCACATAAGGGAGGTTCACCAAGACCTCCCATTACACTTAAAAGGCCTTAAAACCCTTCAAAAGACCTTTTTGCAATGTGCATTTAAGTTTTTCTAAAAGACCATCACTACAAGAAAAAGGGGGGCATAGCGACACCGCGGAACCGGAAAAAATATGGGGACCGTCGCTTATGTGACGCTAATGTCGCATAAGCGACGGTCGTGTTTTCGAAATTTTGATTCTTAGGTGGGGCACATCGCAGACTCAAGCTTGCGTCACTTATGCGACGCTAATCTTTGCGTCGCAAATAGAGTCGCTTGCTATCGACGGTATGGGCGACGTGGGGAAACTGGAGAGTATCGCATATGCGTCGTCCTTTTGAGAGCGTCGCGTAAGCGACGCTCTAGAATGTTAAAAAAAAAAATTGATTTCTCCCAGCACATTTGTGCCGAGATCTGGACAAAAGCAAGAGAACGAGAGAGAGAGAGAGAGAGAGAGAGAGAGAGAGAGAGAGAGAGAGAGAGAGAGAGAGAGAGAGAGAGAGAGAGAGAGAGAGAGAGAGAGAGAGAGAGAGAGAGAGAGAAAACGCGAGAGAGAGAGAGAGACCAGGTATGCGCACACACACTTACACACACATACATATGCATACACACACACATATACACACATAGACACACACACATACACATATACACACACACATACACACACAAATACACACATATACACACATACACACATAATGTTGCATACACATATAATGTTGCATACACACACATATACATACATACACTCACACATATACAAGCACACACACATATATACATACACACACATATGCATACATAATGCACGTGCAAACATACACATACATAATGCATACACATGCACACGCATATACACATACACATACACATACACACACATACACACATACACACATACACACATATACACATGCATACACACACATACACACACACATACACACACACATACACACACACATACACACATACACACATACACACATACACACATACACACACATATATGCATACACACACACATAGAGAGACATGCACACACATACACATACATGCATACATATGCATATGCATATGCATACATACATACATACTTACATGCATACACACACATATGCATACACAATGCACATGCATACATACACATACATAATGCATATGCATACATAATGCACATGCACACATACACATACATAATGCATATGCATACATAATGCACATGCATACATACACATACATAATGCATACACACACATATGCATACATAAAGCATACACACATATATGCATACATACATGCATACACATACACACATAGACACATACGCACACACATACATATGCATACACACACATATACACACATAGACACACACACACACATACACATATACACACACACATACACACACAAATACACATTCGTATACACACATACACACATAATGTTGCATACACACACATATACATACATACACACACATATACATGCAGACACACATATACATACACACACATATGCATACATAATGCACATGCAGACATACACATACATCATGCATACACATGCACACACATATACACATACACATACACACACATACACACATATACACACATACACACACATACACACACATACACACACACATATACACACATACACACACATACACACACACATACATACATACACACATACACACATACACACACACATACACACACATACACACATACACACACATATATGCATACACACACACATAGAGAGAGACATGCACACACATACACATACATGCATACACGCATACATACTTACATGCATACACACACATATGCATACATAATGCACATGCATACATACACATACATAATGCATATGCATACATAATGCACATGCATAAATACACATACATAATGCATATGCATACATAATGCACATGCATACATACACATACATAATGCATACACACACATATGCATACATAAAGCATACACACATATACACACACATATGCATACATACATGAATACACACACACATAGACACATACACACCCATAGACACATACACACACATAAACAGATCCACACTCATAGACACACACACATACACATAGACGTGCACACACATACACACACATATACACACACACATACACACATAGACACATACAACCTTAATGATGCATTCACACACATACAGATGCATACGCACATACAAATGCATACACACATACACACATAATGATGCATTCACACACATACACATGCATTCACACAGGGATACAGGTCTTAAAGATGACCTTTCTCCCTGGTATAGAGTACACATATTTAGGCAGTGTAGTTGTGCATGACAACGAGATAATGCAGTGTCCTGTTTGCAATAAATGGTTAACAGGTTGCCATACGTGTGTGTCTATGTGTCTATGTGTAAACCCACAACCTATCTACTGACACTCAACGAGTTTCTCATGAAAAGAGATACAAGCTTATCTATGTGTATGTGTGTGTATGTGTGTGTCTATGTGTGAACCCACAACCTATCTACTGACACTCAACGAGTTTCTCATGAAAAGAGATACAAACTTATCTGTCTGCACATGATTTAACTCAAATAGAATTTTCTCCTGTGAATAATTCACATAATTCACTGCTAATGCTCCCTTGTATATGCTTCTCCTTTGTTGATGGACCCACGTTGTAAACCCACAACCTGTCTACTAACACTCAAAGATTTTCTCATGAAAAGAGATATAAGCTTATCTGTCTGCACATGATTTAACTCAAATAGGTTTTTCTCCTGTGAATAATTCACATAATTTGCTGCTAATGCTCCCTTGTATATGCTTCTCCTTTGTTGATGGGCCCACGTTGTAAACCCACAACCTTCCTACTGACACTCAACGATTTTCTAATGAAAAGAGATATAAGCTTATCTGTCCGCACATGAATTAACTCAAATAGGTTTTTCTCCTGTGAATAATTCACATAATTCGCTGCTAATGCTCCCTTGTATATGCTTCTCCTTTGTTGATGGGCCCACGTTGTAAACCCACAACCTGTCTACTGACACTCAACGAGTCTCTCATGAAAAGAGATATAAGCTTATTTGTCCGCACATGAATTAACTGATCAAATAGGTTTTTCTCTTGTGAATAATTGACATAATTCGCTGCTAATGCTCCCTTGTATATTATTCTCCTTTGTTGATGGACCCGCGTTGTAAACCCACAACCAGTCTACTGACACTCAACGAGTTTCTCATGAAAAGAGATATAAGCTTATCTGTCTGCACATGAATTAACTCAAATAGGTTTCCCTCCTGTGAATAATTCACATAATTCGCTGCTAATGCTCCCTTGTATATGCTTCTCCTTTGTTGATGGGCCCACGTTGTAAACCCACAACCTATCTACTGACACTCAACGAGTTTCTCATGAAAAGAGATATAAGCTTATCTGTCTGCACATGATTTAACTCAAATAGGTTTTTCTCCTGTGAATAATTCACATAATTTGCTGCTAATGCTCCCTTGTATATGCTTCTCCTTTGTTGATGGGCCCACGTTTTAAACCCACAACTTTCTACTGACACTCAATGATTTTCTAATGAAAAGAGATATAAGCTTATCTGTCCGCACATGAATTAACTCAAATAGGTTTTTCTCCTGTGAATAATTCACATAATTCGCTGCTAATGCTCCCTTGTATATGCTTCTCCTTTGTTGATGGGCCCACGTTGTAAACCCACAACTTGTCTACTGACACTCAATGACTTTCTCATGAAAAGAGATATAAGCTTATCTGTCCGCACATGAATTAACTGATCAAATAGGTTTTTCTCCTATGAATAATTGACATAATTTGCTGCTAATGCTCCCTTGTATATTCTTCTCCTTTGTTGATGGACCCTCGTTGTAAACCCACAACCTGTCTACTGACACTCAACGAGATTCTCATGAAAAGAGATATAAGCTTATCTGTCTGCACATGAATTAACTCAAATAGGTTTTTCTCCTGTGAATAATTCACATAATTCGCTGCTAATGCTCCCTTGTATATGCTTCTCCTTTGTTGATGGGCCCACGTAAACCCACAACCTGTCTACTGACACTCAACGAGTTTCTCATGAAAAGAGATATAAGCTTATCTGTGGCACATGAATTAACTCAAATAGGTTTTTCTCCTATGAATAATTCACATAATTCGCTGCTAATGCTCCCTTGTATATTCTTCTCCTTTGTTGATGGACCCATGTTGTAAACCCACAACCTATCTACTGACACTCAACGAGCCTACATGAAAAGAGATATAAGCTTATCTGTCGCACATGAATTAACTCAAATAGGATTTTCTCCTGTGAATAATTCACATAATTTGCTACTAATGCTCCCTGTAGAAAAGCTAATGATCAAGCTATTGTTCATGCATATGGTTTAAAGGGAGAGACGTATATATGTGATAGAAAGTAAGAGGTGCTATAAAGTATACAATAATGAGATCATATGCTACGTGTGTATTAATTACAATAATAATTTCATAATGATGTCAAGGATGTAGTTGACAATGATGTGGATAGCAATCTGTGGAGCATGCGCAAGAGCAAGGCTAGTGGTTCAGGATCTTGGGTGTTCTGTCGGGTATGATCGCCGTTGGGAGGTTGTTTTCTGATATTTACAGATGGAAGAACCCTATCACCACAGTTCTCGTCCATTTCCTCTTCGCTGCTAATGCTCCCTTGTATATGCTTTCTGTCAATGGTGCACACTGACATCTCACCCTATGCGTGCCTACATGTAAACAAAACCTCAAACAGTGATCTAATGTAATATCAGAGATTATTAAATCTAAGCAAAGAACCTGAGCTGAAAAACGTGTCTTCTGCTTCCCATCAGTCCAGGCATATGGATTGATGTTCATCTCTCCATAGCTATCTGCCTCAGAAATACCATTCAACTTTTTATCAATGTAATTAAACAAAAATAGTGGCATCCGTGGCCGGACATTCTTTACATAGATGATATGAGAAGCTCGAAGGCCTGGACATGCAGAAAAGCTGATGATCAAGCTATTGTTCATGCATATGGTTTAAAGGGAGAGACGTATATCTGTGATAGAAAGTAAGAGGATAGATAAAGTATACCAAACAGAAGTTGTGTGACGCATTCATTGTAAGTCGCATGGTCACAGCCAAAAATCACAGCAGCAAGCTCCTCCGCCGGAAGGTTCAAGAACGGGAGCGGTGAGGAAGGAGAATGGCTAGCCCAAGAGAAAGGAGAATGAAGGCCTTTGTATGTTTCGGTCTTACGTCCAGCTCCCATCACAGAAGCACTTTGCTGGCGATGAGACTTGTAAGAGTAATTTTAGAGTTTGTTGGAAAACGTTAATTACAAATTTATGTAATGAGATCATATGCTACGTGTGTATTAATTACAATAATACTTTCATAATAATATTTTTTACAAATGAAGGCATTCTGTGGTTAGAATATTGACACCAATGGATGAAGATATGAAAGATATTGACACCAGCATTCACGAGTTCACTGTCAAGGATGTAATTGACAATGATGTGGATAGCAATCTGTGGAGCATGCACAAGAGCAAGGCTAGTGGTTCAGGATCTTGGGTGTTCTATCGGGTATGATCGCCGTTGGGAGGTGATTTTCTGATATTTGCAGATGGAAGAACCCTATCACCAAAGTTCTTGAATATCAAACATCATATTCATACTAGCTAATGACACCCAATATGTTGTTTTTTTTTAATTTCAATATTTTTAAAAATTCTCTTTGGAGTTCTCCAAATATCATGTCACCTATATCCATGTAAGCAACTATTATGAACCACTCTAGTAAATTGTGGATGATTGAAATCTTAACCAATAATATCGCAATAAATATACCGATGCAAAGTTGCATGTATGTAGTGTTATTTTCTCCTTTATTTCGTTCATGTTGTATTCTTAAGATGTAGATATATAGATGTTGGCAAACTTGAACTTCTATAACATTTCAAGAACAAGAGTCAACAATTAGGAGAACAAGAGAGAGAGTCAACAAAGCGAGAGAGAGACAAAGAGAGAGAGAGAATTCAAAGCGAACAAGATGTAGAAAGAGAGAAACAGAGACCTGCATATACTTGCTTTAGCTTGTAAGCGCAGCACAACTGCGAATGTTGGAGAGCTCTTCGATCAAATGCGTGAAAATGCCGATCGAAGAGCCTCCAACGTTTTAATTTTTTCCCGTCAACAGACCGTCATGTAAGCAATGCTACAAGCGTCGCATAAACGATGTCCAAACAGTGTCGCTTATGTGACGTAAAAAGCATCGCTTAAGCGACACTTTTGGAACCCACGTATAAGCGACATTATAGGCGAGCGTCGCAGGTCCCGTCGTAGTACAAGTCGCAAAACGCGTCGTTCACTTCGTCGTTTAATCGACGGTCCGCACGCGACGCTCATTATGACGCATGTTGCAATTTTATAGCGACGAATTTGTGTCGCCTTAATCGTTGCTATACACCTGTATTCCTTGTAGTGCATTGTGAAGAAGCTATTTGTACACTACCTATACACCCATGCCCTTGGCCACTTGTGCACCACCTATGCACCACTTTACCAAGTCACCACTTTGACCAACTCAAAATACTGTGCACCTTTGTTTTATTTGTTGCACTATATATATATATATATATATATATATATATATATATATATATATATATATATATATATATATATATATATATAATATGTGAGTTAATATTTCCTTGACTTGCACAATTACTATGCTATGGTATTAACCTTTGTTCGCGGCCTATTTACGTTGATATATTAGTATGGAACACGCATATATACATATTTTAAGACACTTACACTTAACTCCAGAAGTTTACGTTGGACACCAAAGTATCTGTTTGTCAAAGGAATACCTCTTCAAAATGTAGGCATCGATCGAGAATTATGCTCACGGCACCTCTCGTACCATGCTTTGAGAAGGTTTCGGCCTCAAAAGGGACTTTATAGGAAAACACTTGATAGAGCAACCACTCTCCTACGTATGTATTGTCAATCCGTTGAATGCTATTGAGGGGGACTTTTGTTTCTCTTTTGACCCCACCTTTTGATTTTCTGTCTAGATTTTGAGAAGCTTTTGCAGGGAATCATGAAAATCAAACAGATAAGAGAGTAATGTGTACGTCCCTCGTATGACTGTCAGAGGCTTCATGTTTACTTTTCTTTTCACAGTTCCGGAGAGAGAGAGAGAGAGAGAGAGAGAGAGAGAGAGAGAGAGAGCGAGAGAGAGAGACAGAGCTTCATAGGACATTCTCAGCAAGTTTTGTTGTGGATAAAACTTAAGCAGAGAGGTCTGAGGACATGGCAGAGGGTTGTCCACTTCTTGGCACATTGCCAGCAATACGTATTCGGCTTTTCGATATCCATTTTTTCGATATTTAGCTGCTTTTCGGTAGCCATTTCTTCGCTGAAAAGCAGATTAAATGCATACTAGTCTGCTTTTTGCATTATGGCATTTTCTGGCCCACAATGCATGTCAATACCCTCGGAAACCCCTCTTTATATTACTATATAAGTAAGATGCTCATGTGAATCAAGAACTTTATTCCTTGTGACCAACATGACATATTACTGCCTTCATGTTTTGTGAATCAAGGGATGTCATTTATGCCAAGATTCAAGGGCTAACATCAGGTCAAGTAAATCTATCGGTATTGAACATTAGACCTCCAGTCCAGATATTCAAGATGTTTACCGCTACACCATGCACCTTACAGGGGAACACTTTTAGATCCTTATTTTGTTGCTTGAATCACTAATGACCTGTAGATGCATTTGATTGAGCATAACATCTTCAAGAACCTCCTATCGCACACAAGAAATATGGAGTATACAATAGTCCAAAGATCAATAAGCCCCAAAGTTTTCCATTGCAGTAATACGAATCTTTAGTCACATAAGAAATGGAAGCTTAACATGCAAAATGAAGTCAATCCATGCTTAATTACATGCATTGATCTGATAGAATTTCTTATCCACTCATATCTTATGTAGTGTACAACAAAATATGTTACCCTTTTCGTGCCACAACACACACAGTGATACACACATATTGACTTAATGTACTGAAGAGGAGAAGGACTTTCTAGCTAAGATAATATTCTTCCCTTTGCACTCTTTATTTTCAGTGTATGAGTATGAAGAGGAGTAAGACAAACAAAGGGGAAGAAGACAAACAAGAGAACTGGATACCCTCATTTATGCCCTGTTTAAGGATTCCAATGCAATGATAACAGAGAGAACTTACTAAGTTAATGGTACTTGTCACTCTAATCATGATACATCTTATAATCCTTGGTACCATGGATAACTTTCCACTCTGCATAACAAGAGTACAATCTACAATAGATTTCCATGTTGTTATTTAGCATCTTTTTAATCTTACCTCTCTATGCTTTTCAGCTCCTACATTTCCAGCCTTTTGAAGGACCTTTTTCTTTACACAGTTGTGCTTATATGCCTCATCTAGCTTACTTTTTGCTCTTCATGTTGCCTCTAAGGGATCCTCAAAGCATCGATGAAATTTTTGTATATGTCATCATAGTCTCATCATTACCCATCTCCTATGATTATTCTGTGTGACCTAATGATTTATACATAAATTATCTCTGGAAACACATGGTCCATGTGTCAAGAGTAGGCACGCAGCCTTTGAATAGGTCTTTTCATCAACCAGGGCATGTTTATTCCATGATTGTCATTATAGTGTACTTGGAAAGGAAAATGATTGATCATATCTTACCATATAGGAAGTTCTTATTAGTGTCCTTCCATGTTGAAGCTTATGACTATGTGGCTTTCCTCTTCACTCAGTATTACGAATACAAGTATGAACACATTCAGGTCTAAATGAGTACCTAAATTATGGATACATTTATTCCAATGAAAGGTTGAGAAAAAATAGTTACAAACAATATTCGCACATATCCTGAAGAACGAACATTTTAGATGATTGTCTTGTCACATTTATGCTTTCACGCTTTCATCATTCTAGATCTATAGTCCTTAAGAAATTAGCCTCCCTTGTACTAAGAAAACATGGAGTATTTACCACACTTCTTGATATGTTTAACCTCCATTCTAACAGAAGCATCCTCAAGGCCTATATGTTGTATCAAAGGGTTGAAAACCTACAGTTGACATATTGGAGAACAATTTAAAGGAATCTCTTTGGAGAAAGTGAGAATTCGCTTTCAAGGATATAGTTTACAAAGAGGAATGACATTGGGTGGAGGGCGTGGAAAAAAGGATATCAAGCTCAACGTGAGCTACTTCTTTAGTGGTGAGTGAGTAAGCAACAATCTATCCAGGGTGAAGTTTTCATGGCAACAAGGTACCTTGAGTTAAGTTACAAACTGCTCAATAACCTTCCTGAATGCTACTAGCTGAAGCGAAGCATTACAGAAGATTTGGAAGGAAAGATCAACTATAAAGTTTGGAGGTGCTACCATAGAATCCTCCATTGAGACCTCACTGGCAACGTTAGGCAAAAAAAAATCAATAACTAAAAGAGTGCCCCCTATTTAAACGTTCAATGATATTTGTAATCGAAGGTAATAAGCTAAAGAAGAAACGGGTCCTTCATGAAGAGGACAAAAAGCATATTAATTTGCTTTGTATCTCGTTTTAATACTCATCTTGCTTCTTTTTAATAAAATTTAGCTTTTGTGAAGAAAAGATAAAAAGGAAAGGAATCATGCAAGAGAGAACACTGAAATAGAAGCTATACGTGTGGAGGCATGGAATTCAGTTTTATAAATTGAGATGAAGTAAATAGAAGAAATCATATGTGAAAAACCTTTATCCTAGAATTTCTAAGGTGAGTACCATGATGAAGTCTTAGAAAAGTTTGGGCTTTTCATGTTTTTGAAAAGTGGTGCTCCTCTAATGAAGAGAAGGTCAACATACATTGTTGTAATTTCCTAAAAATTACATAAATCCGAAAATCGGAGCAAAATCTGGTTTTTTAACACTTCACAATGCACAGCCTATAATATTTTGTAAGGTATAAACCAATAAGATATTAAATCATAGAACATCGTTGGACATTGGAACAAGTGTTCTTTTACACATGTAACATTACTTAAGCAAATTAAAAAACTTTCTCACCTTCATAGTGAATAATAAAATATTGAGTCTTTTATCAAATATCACATCCCATTTTGATAATTGTTTGACACATCGTCTATCAAGTTGTGCAAAAAATCAATACCTCAAGTCTAGAAATACAAAACTCCCAAAGCTCAGAATATCAATTTACATATATACATCAAGCTAAATGACTCATGAAACTTCCACAATATCAGAGATCAACAACGGCTACTCTATATACATATCCCTCGACTAGGTACATCTCCATCCTTTACCTTTATCGATATATACAAACTTTCCCACTCACTAGCAAAGATGGATGCATGAAAATTCAATAAGAAAAGTAAGAAGATGAATGTACAAAGGTGTTAAGAGCTACTATTAATATCCTTTTTTGCAAGCAACATTGTCACTAATATTAATAGCAAGGTTATATGGATATGTGAAGTGGTGTGATGGTGATGCACCATGGTGGATTCACCTTTAAAAGAGTGTTATGAGGATGCTCTCACAACATAAAACCGAGCTCTACATGACATGCACAATACTCTGCATAGACCTCTAGAATACACAAAAGATACGCAACACATAGAGATCAGGAACACAGATTTCCTAGGTTTTACAAATGTAGTTGAACTTATGGTTTTTGGTTGGACATACCATTATATGTTTTATTGAAGAACATATACAAAGGTTCCAATGATCATTTGGCCTTTCACATGGATACTAATGGTGACAATCTCCCACTAAATGAAAATACACCCAAAGTGAACTATGGCAGAAAAATAAAGAATGATAAAGGATACTTGAGTGATAAAGTATACAAACTCCCACGAATGGGCATGTTACACAATGTGCAAGTAAATATGCAAGATTATGAATTAAGTAACCCCATTGAAAAAAAATTGTGTTGGAAGCTATCTTTTGGTAAACACATATAGCATTATCTTTGCGTAACTCTTCTCAAGAATAATGTGCTTAGTATCTAAGCAATCTCTAATGAAGTGATGATACCTCACCTCAATGTGTTTGGTCTTTACATGATGGACTAGATTCATAGCCAAAGCAATGGCACTTGAACTATAACAGAGCAAACAAGGTACATGTTGAGGTGAACTCATATCACAAGAAAAATGAGAAAGACACAATGCTTCCTTGCATGCCTCACTATCTGCAACATACTCCACTTCTATAGTGGAAACAATTGTACATTCTTGAAGAGGAGATCTCCAAGAGATGTCATCTCCAACAAAGTGTCAAATGTACCCTAACGTAGACTTTCAATTGTCTACATAAGTAGCATAATTTACAAAACCCTATGGTTATTCCATATAGATATCATCTGTAAGATCTCATTTCGACCAACTTTATGTCCTCCATAGGAATGAATCTAAGCGACATGCACATTTTAGTCATCTTGACTACTGGAGAGAAGATTTCCTCAAAATTGACACCATGTTGTTGCTTAAAACCCTTGGCAACTAGTCATGCTTTATAATTTGGACTAGCACCATCTGATGTGAGTTTCAAATCATATACCCATTTACATGCAAAGGCTTTCTTACCCTGTGGAATATGTACACAATCCCAATTACCATTCTTGTGAATAGAATCTGGTTCAGTCTTCATGGCATGCTCCCCCTTAACATGATCCTTTGTCTGCATAGCCTCTTTGTAGCAAGAAGGATCATCGACATCTCTCAGCATAACAAAAAGCAAACTTGGAATACATCTATTAGGTGAATGCAAGACACATGTAGAATGTCTCGATGGTTGTTGAACATGAATATTTGCAAACTGATGTAATTGGGAATTCTCTGAAACATCCCTATGTGTAGCATTCTTAGATGTTAACTAGAGGAATAGTATCCTCAAACACCACTCTTCTCATTTCAACCTTGTTAATGGGTTGTTTATTCATCTTAGACTCCTTGAAAATGACATCACTACTTTTGATCACTGTGAGTGTTTCACGATCCCATAAGCGATATACAAATTGACCATCTTGACCATGTCCAAGAAAAGTGCATTTCTTTATCTTATAATCTAGATTCTTTTAAAGGTTATAAGGTATATGAATATGCTTCAGGCCTTAAAACTCCAAGCTTATCATAATATGGTGGCTTCCTTGTTTATCACTCTACAAATATACATATGGATATATTTATAGTTTTTGAGACCATGAAATTGAAAAAATAAAAGGCCATTAATCTTCTTTCAGTCTTCTAATTGTGACTGACTCTAGAAAATCTCCTCTATATCTAAGACACTCTTTCCTTGCCAATAATAATTTGTACATCTGAGACATCTATAGTCACTACATAGCTAGAATAGTAGAGGAGGTAACTAGCTCTAGAAGAATTTAGGCCTAGGGCATAGCCAAGTATCCTCAATGCTATTGTTCTCTCAAGAAGCAACACCCTATATCCATTTTAGAATCCTAAATGGATCTTTCTATAGCTAGATGAAAGTGATGTCTGGTGCAAGCGAATAGAGGCACTCAGAGATGGTCAAACATGTGCTATTTCCTGAATTGGTCATGTATACAATTCAAGGTAGGAGTGCTTGAGTATGGATGCACAAAATTTTTTGAGGGCAAAAAATGATCAAAAGCCAAGGGGCCTAACATTGATAGGGAAAAAGGACGTTGGACAATCCATGTTCACTAATGAGAGAATCCCACATGGAAAGGTCTCAAGAATACAAACGATCAAAGGATATGGACAAAATGAGATCTTGATTGTGTGATGAAATTTACAACAATCGGGAACCAATGAAGAGATGACATGTGACAAGGTATATTGGAATTTGAAATGATCGAATGATATGGACCAATAAGATCATGCCATGTGGCATCAATGGTCAACACATATAGAGACCCTATATAAGATCCTCACTTCATTTGTGCTATTTTTTTGTGCTCTCCCTTGTGTCTCTTGGTTCCCCATACTTTTCATCGCAATCCTTTGTTGAGCCTCTTTTGCAAGAAACAAGTCATTCCTTGTTGAAGTCTCTTGGTGTACAAGGTAATATATGGGTTTCTTTGGTTTTTGAAGTCATTAATTCTTGTATTTAGAAATATGAAACTTCTTTGGACATGACCGATTCAAGCGATTAGGTCCATTGGAGAAGCTTGGATGGCCCTAATCACTTGAATCAATTGTGTCCAAAGAGAATAAGTATATGATGTTTATCTGCTTTTCCTCATTTTAAAAGTGTCTTCTTGATTGATATGAGATGAATTTCACATGTCAACAACAATTGAAGTTGAAGTTACAAGAGCTGACTGATTCAAGCGATATGAGCCATCAAAAAAGCATAGATAGCCGTAATTTCTTGAATCGACCGTGTGCATTGATGCCAATTTTTTAACTTATATTTACATTTTGGGATTATTAGAAGTGATAAATTTTTTGATTGATGTCATGGAATACACATGAAAGCACTTGAGAGCTTGCATTGTTTGACATGAATGACTCAAGCGATAAGGGATTTAAAAAATTTTTGGATGGCCCTAATCTATTGAATTGGTCATCTCCATTTAGAACACTCGTTTATTGTAAATTTTCTTATTTTGAATGTAAGACATGGGTGATCATTGATTTTATCATGCAATAAATTAGAGATCACTCAATGGCTTGTGTTTTTTGGCACGATTGATTCAAATGGTATTGGAAATTGAACAACTTCGGGTTGCCCTAATCACTTGAATTGGTCATGTCTTGAAACCCAACATTTGCTTGCTTTTGAATTTTCATATCGATATGTTTAAGGACCCTCCTCTCATTCCTTTTGTCAATAGATCATGGCCAGGACAAAGATGACTACTCGAAAGATCTACACTACGAAAGAGCAAAGTGAACCAAGGTAATGAGGATCATACCACATATACCTAGAATTAGGGTGATCCTCAAAAGGCCTATACAAAGAAGTGGGTAAAATACCATGTGAAATAATTAAGGGAAATTATCAGACATTGGTTTACAAAGACCATTCCATGTGTGTGTGGGACGAGGGCTAGTTAGCCAAGGTCCTAAGCTCGGGGGTATATCCTATGGTATTTGATGGTTAGTGGGGATGAGTGTTGCATGCTGGCCACAACCAAAGGGAGTTGATACTCTACTCTTAGTTCTTCAAGTGGATGCTTCACGAATACCAAAACAATTTGAGATAAGTATTTAGTCAATATTTGATTGATTATTCTGTTAATTGGGCATATTAGAAGTATTCTTGCATTACGCATAGGATGACGTAAGTAGAGCGTTAGTAGAGATGTATATTCAGTGCTTGAGCTTTTCTTGCAGGTGGTAAGTATCGGCAGGTATCGAAAAGAAAAAATATATATATATATTGATTGAGGGCCTGTAGAGCCCAACAACATACTTGGAAAAGTTTTCACTTGCAGGTGTTCGTTGAAAAGACAAAATAGATTGTTTCCTGCCAGCACTGATGATTTGGTTTTGTTGAATGCTTGACGCTTTTTGAAATTATTTTGGATTTTAAAGTGACTCCTTTAGGCTACCGAAATTTCTAAAATATTAGCATGAATGTGCATTGAAGTTTAGGAAACATATTAAAGTTTCTTTCTTTTGTCTTTTTCTGTTAAGCGAAAGCTTTGATTGGTTTTTTTTTTGCTTGCCACTAGTATATATGATTGATTAGTATATTTAAGAAAAAAAAAGAAAAGAGAGAAAACCAAAAGAAAAAGTTACTAGCCTTTAGTCCTAGTATGGAATCCGAACCATCATCACCTACTAGGATAGATACCCTTATGCCAGAACCTCCAATTGATCCAATTCAAGCCATGAATAATAGAATTTCATTCTTAGACAGTTCTCTTCAGGATATCTTGAAACACGTACGTGGTTCCAAGAAAGAAGAAGAGCCGCTCGATTCTGATTTGCCAGAGATGGAGGTAGAAGCTCCAGATGAGCATCAAACTTCAGAAGTCCCTAGAGATAGTGTCCTAGTTAGAGAAGCTAGATGGAAGCTTAAGGATCTTAAGCCGCCAAGATATCAGCAGGCCACAAGATTCAGCAAGCCACTTATAACCTTATGGATGTCGCACATAGGTGGTGGCGTAAGATAGAGCAGGATAAGAAGGAGCCCATGACATGGGATCAATTTAAAATTCTATTTTATAAAATTTTGTACCACTTGATGAAAGGTCTAGAGCATTAGACACCTGGTTCTTCATCAGTTAGAAGAACCAATCAGTTAAGGAATATGCAGATAGGTATAGAGAGGTGCTTCTTAAAGTACCTCATACCATTCCAGAATTTTTTCAAGTCCACAAGTTTGTTTTGGGACTCAGAGAAACTATCCGACCTTTAGTGAGAAAGGAACGGTGTCAGTCTTTGGCAGAGGCCACAGAGATCGCCTTCGTTTATGAGGATGGCCATAGGAGCACAGGTTCCCAGGATGAGAGATCCCCATAGACTAGGGTTAGCCGACCTTTCCATACTTCGACTCCTGGTTTGGTCAGTGCATAGCCTTCTAGGGAGCCTAAGTAAGTGCACATGATCCAGACAGTCTCAGGAGGAAAGAGAAAAGTGTCTGCTCTGGCTGAGAGGACATATAACCGATCTATTCTTACCCCTTAGCAAAAAGAGAAATCAATGAAAGAGGGTTTGTGCAATGGTTGCTTAGGGAAGCACTTGTATAAGGATTGTCCCAAACAGAAAAAGATAGCAGCCACCATAGTCATAAATCCGACTCTGGCAGGAGGTGGGAGTGAGGATGAGTTTGGGGATTCCCCATCTCTATTATCAACTCCCATAGTGGCCATGATGATCACTAAAAAGGTTCCGACTGTGCCAGATGTTGTGCTTTCGCCAGTGGCATAGAAAGGATACCGGTTCCCAGATACTGAGCTTATTGTCATGAGAGGAGTTGTGGTAGGACAGCCTGTCAAGGTACTCTTTGACACAGGTTCGACTCATAATGTTATTAGTTCCCGATTAGTCAAGAGATTATGCTTAGATACGGTACAATCAGATTATACTTATACCGTAGAACTAGCCGACGGCAAGGGAACTGAGACTTGGGATAGACGAGTAGTTGAACTTCCTATTCAAAACCAGTCCTATGAGGATAGATTGGACTTTGAGATAGTGAGATTAGATCGATTCGACTTAGTTCTTAGTAAGAAGTAGCATGCGAGGAAGAAACCAGACATTGATTTTGCTTCGCATGTGTGTCAGTTTGAGCATGAGGGAAGGAGATTACTGATCCGTGGAGAACCAGATCTCCAAGAGACGCGATTGGTGACTGCTACCAAGTTGCTCAAAATTGATTGTAAGTATATCTATTTTCTTTATTTCATATATTTGTCGTATGTTGAGATGGATTCATGCAGTGATGGAGACTCAAGTTGGAATGCTCCAGCACTTTCAATCAAAGTGAGAGCAGAATTCCAAGAGTTGTTTTTAAAGGAATTACCATCGGGTTTGCCTCCTTGTAGGAATATAGAGCATAGAATTGAATTGGTACCAGGAGCGAGTCCGACCGCTCTGCCACCATTTGGAATGAGTTTGTAGGAAGAAAATGAAGTTTGCAAGGTTGTGGATGAGTATCTTCAAAAAGGGCTGATTAGACCCAGTTGTTCACCCTTTGCTGCACCAGTTCTTCTTGTGAAGAAGAAGGATGGATCTTATAGGATGTGTGTCGATTATCGAGCACTCAAGAAGATCACTATTAAACATAGATATCCCATGCCCCGGATTGATGATCTTTTGGATGCTCTAGGTGGAGCCATTGTATTTAGTAAGATAGATTTAAAGAGTGGCTATCATCGGATTAGAGTAAAAGATCATGATGTACATAAGACAGCTTTCAGGACCCGTTTTGGTCATTATGAGTATTTGGTCATGCCCTTTGGTTTGACAAATGCTCCAGCTACATTTATGATGTTAATGAATGATATATTACAACCTTTCATAGGAAAGTGTGTTGTTGATTTTATGGATGATTTGCTAGTGTATAGTGGAACTCTGCATGAGCATGAAAATCATTTAAGATTTGTGTTTTTTAAAAGAAAATTAGTTGTATGTAAATCCAGAGAAGACACAGTTGTTTCTTTCGAGGATAGACTATCTAGGGCATGTGATTTAAGTCGATGGGGTTCACATGGATCCCAAAAAGGTATCAGTTATTTTAGCATGGCCTACTCCTCAGGATGAGGGGCAGTTACGCTCATTCTTAGGACTTTATGGTTTCTATCGGAAATTCATCTCTTCATATTCATCGATAGCAGCACCTACGACGAACTTGCTTCAAGGCAAAATTCTATTTGCATGGAATCAAGAGCAACAAGAGAGTTTTGATACTCTGAAACAAGCTGTTTCAGATGCTCCTATACTCAAAGTGGTGGATCCTCAAAAACCATTTGAGTTAGAAACCGATGCTAGCGGCATAGCCATAGGTGCAGTCTTGAGTCAAGATGGCATGCCAATAGCTTTTGAAAGTAAGAAGTTAAGTAGTGCACAACGCAATTGGCCGGTGCATGAACAAGAGTTGTATGTGGTGGTGCATGCACTTAAAGTTTGGAGACACTATCTTTATGGTGCGGACTGTAAGGTATTCACAGATCATTATACACTCAAGTATTTTTGTAGTCAGCCAGATCTTCAAGGCCGACAGGCTCGTTGGGCTAAGCTCATGTAGGAATTTCACATGGAAATCTTGTATAGAAGAGGCAAAGAAAATATAGTAGCTGATGCATTATCTCGTATAATGTATCAGATGAGCTTTACAGTTTTAGAAAGCTCATTGCTTGAAGAAATTAAGGAAGCACAGGTGGAAGATCCACATTTGTTATAGATAGTTAGAGCCATTAGTGATGACTCTATTTTAGGAGACGGAACAGTTCCAGCTGTTTCTTCTTCTATTAAAGCAAACAAGTCCATTCCGTATTCTAATTTAATTTGCTTTGTATCTCGTTTTAATACTCATCTTGCTTCTTTTTAATAAAATTTAGCTTCTGTGAAGAAAAGATAAAAAGGAAAGGAATCATGCAAGAGAGAACACTGAAATAGAAGCTATACGTGTGGAGGCATGGAATTCAGTTTTATAAATTGAGATGAAGTAAATAGAAGAAATCATATGTGAAAAACCTTTATCCTAGAATTTCTAAGGTGAGTACCATGATGAAGTCTTAGAAAAGTTTGGGCTTTTCATGTATTTGAAAAGTGGTGCTCCTCTAATGAAGAGAAGGTCAACATACATTGTTGTAATTTCCTAAAAATTACATAAATCCAAAAATTGGAGCAAAATCTGGTTTTTTAACACTTCACAATGCACAGCCTATAATATTTTGTAAGGTATAAACCAATAAGATATTAAATCATAGAACATCGTTGGACATTGGAACAAGTGTTCTTTTACACATGTAACATTACTTAAGCCAATAAAAAAACTTTCTCACCTTCATAGTGAACAATAAAATATTGAGTCTTTTATCAAATATCACATCCCATTTTGATAATTGTTTGACACATCGTCTATCAAGTTGTGCAAAAAAACAATACCTCAAGTCTAGAAATACAAAACTCCGAGAGCTCAGAATATCAATTTACATAATTACATCAAGCTAAATGACTCATGAAACTTCCACAATATCAGAGATCAACAATGGACTAGGTACATCTCCATCCTTTACCTTTATCGATATATACAAACTTTCCCACTCACTAGCAAAGATGCATGAAAATTCAATAAGAAAAGTAAGAAGATGAATGTACAAAGGTGTTAAGAGCTACTATTAATATCCTTTTTTGCAAGCAACATTGTCACTAATATCAATAGCAAGGTTATAGGGATATGTGAAGTGGTATGATGGTGATGCACCATGGTGGATTCACCTTTAAAAGAATGTTATGAGGATGCTCTCACAACATAAAACCCTGCTCTACATGACATGTACAATACTCTGCATAGACCTCTAGAATACACAAAAGATATGCAACACATAGAGATGAGGAACACAGATTTTGCAAAGGCTTTCTTACCCTGTGGAATATGTACACAATCCCACTTACCATTCTTGTGAATAGAATCTGGTTCAGTCTTCATGGCATGCTCCCCCTTAACATGATCCTTTGTCTGCATAGCCTCTTTGTAGCAAGAAGGATCATCAACATCTCTCAGCATAACAAAAAGAAAACTTGGAATACATCTATTAGGTGAATGCAAGACACATGTAGAATGTCTCAATGGTTGTTGAACATGAATATTTGCAAACTGATGTAATTGGGAATTCTCTGAAACATCCCTATGTGTAGCATTCTTACATGCTAACTAGAGGAATAGTATCCTCAAAAACCACTCTTCTCATTTCAACCTCGTTAATGGGTTGTTTATTCATCTTAGACTCCTTGAAAATGACATCACTACTTTTGATCATTGTGAGTGTTTCACAATCCCATAAGCGATATATAAATTGACCATCTTGACCATATCCAAGAAAAATGCATTTCTTTATCTTATAGTCTAGATTTTTTTTTTAGATTATAAGGTATATGAATATGCTTCATGCCTTAAAACTCCAAGATGATCATAATATGGTGGCTTCCTTGTCCATAACTCTACAAATATACATATGGATATATTTATAGTTTTTGAGACCATGAAATTGAAAAAATAAAAGGCCATTAATCTTCTTTCAGTCTTCTAAATGTGACCGACTCTAGAAAATCTCCTCTATATCTAAGACACTCTTTCCTTGTCAATAATAATTTGTACATTTGAGACATCTATAGTCACTACATAGCTAGAATAGTAGAGGAGGTAACTAGCTCTAGAAGAATTTAGGCCTAGGGCATTACCAAGTATCCTCAATGCTATTGTTCTCTCAAGAAGCAACACCCTATATGAATTCAATGGGAATGAGGAATATCCCATATATTTGGATAAGTTCGTTAGAGAAAACATTGCAAAATCAAGATCTCACTGTAAAGCTTATGTACAACACAAAATAAATATGGATTTAATTTTGGAAGATAGTGAATAATTGAATGTATATCCACTTTTACTTTTCCTTTATTCACTCTGCTTAGAAAATTGTCTTCATCTAATATAGATAAAAAAGGAAAAACAATAACAAAGAAAGATCAATATGTATTGGGGAAAATGAATCATGATCTAAAAGGAAATTATAAAAATTTAAAAATTCAAAAACTGATATGACTCAAGGACATGAACAATTCAAGTGATAAGGAATATTGAAAGATCTTAGATGAGCCAAATCGCTTGAATTATCCACTGCTTGAAATCTCAAAAACCATACATATTTGGCCTATTTCTATGAAAAGTACCTCTAAATGATTAAGGACAAGCGATTTGTATATGGAAAATGTTAAAAAACACAATTTTTGAGATGAATCTAGGACACGACCAATTCAACAAATTAGGATGATTCATCGAAAAATCTCAGATGTGCCTAATCACTTGAATCGGTCGTATATCACAATCATTACAAATAGAGGTAAATTCACCTATATACTAGAATCGGTCATATATCACAATCACTACAAAACAAAGGTAAATTCACCTATGTTTGAATCACTCATGTATCACAATCATTATAAATAGAGGTAAATTCACCAATATTTCATTAGAAATAGAGGTAAATTCACCTATATTTGATGAGGAGTAAGGGTATTGCATAAGGAGAAAACCAAAAAATTCATGTAATTTAATGAATCTAAGACACAAAAAATGTAAGCACTTAGGCTCACAAATTCTTTGATGGGCCTAATTTCTTTAATTGTTCAGGTCTCATAGATAATTCATAATTGCAAGGGAAGTGATTTTGAACATACCTTAGCCTCATCTTCATCTTGAATGAATTCTTCGGTATCAATTCTTATTGTTCCTTTGTCCTCAACAACTTCCACAATTCAGGATCCTCATCCAAACAAGTAAATCCCTAGATCTTTGTGCCACTAGTCAAAATCTTCATCTTGAAGTGTTGTCTTCTTTGCAAGTACTCTTTCATAGTAGCTAGAAAGAGCTTAGGATGAATCTTTAAATGCATCATTCCACAATCTCAACTCAAGGCTTAGAAGTTCCACTTTACGTTCTTCCTTCCTATCTATAAAATTCCTTACCATTTCTTCAAATTCAACTATTGCACCAAGACAATAATCTTCTCTTAGGTTGAAGATCTTGTATATGCAATACAGAGGAATAGAGTCCTTCCCAGAGATAAAGTTATATGGAAGGTTTGGGAGAAGAAGTGATTTTTTTGAGATCTTTACATCTTGTGTTGGATCTCTAATGGTTGTCTGTGCTTTGAAAGTTGTTGCAACAAAATTCTTAACCTCTTCTTGATCTGCTTGAAGTCCAATCTCTTGAAAATTTTCATTAACATACATTTTTGAATATTGCTCAAGGGAAATGTCTAGAGATTCGTCTTTTTCTCCATCAAGGTTGTTTTCTTCATTCTTGTTACTAGATGTATGATGAAGCCAAATAAAAAAATCCCATGTTTGGTGGAAGTAAACAACAACCATTTTCATGTTGTGGGCAAAAGTCCATCCTCTGATGCAGGAGGCAAGCCTTCCTACACTTTCTAGTTATTCTAGCCCTATCCAAAGGATCCTTCCCAAAGAAGCTAGGGTGAATATATCTCTTTTTAGAGATAATAACTTCGTATCCATTGACTATACTCATAAACTATTCCACTCATTCATAAGAAATGGCTTACTTTCTCTACAAGTGCTTAAAAATCAAAGGAGGGATTGAAGATCTTCATTGCATCTAGAAACTCGTTAACTCTCAAGCCCTCTTCAACCATAAAATCTAGTAGCTTCTTAGATAAAGAGACACTAAGAAATACATTTTTCTCTTCCATTTTAGAATCCTAAATGGATCTTACTATAGCTAGATGAAAGGGATGTCTGGTGCAAGCGAATAGAGGCACTCAAAGATGGTCAAACATGTGCTATTTCTTGAATTGGTCATGTATACAATTCAAGGTAGGAGTGCTTGAGTATGGATGCACAAATTTGTTTGACGGCAAAAAATGATCAAAAGCCAAAGGGCCTAACATTGATAGGGAAAAAGGACATTGGACAATCCATGTTCACTAATGAGAGAATGCCACATGGCAAGGTCTCAAGAATACAAACGATCAAATGATATGGACCAATGAGATCTTGATCCCGTGATGAAATTTACAGAAATCGGGCACCAATGAAAAGATGACATGTGAAAAGGTATATTGGAATTTGAAATGATCGAATGACATGTACCAATAAGATCATGCCATGTGGCATCAATGTTCAACACAGATAGAAACCCTATATAAGATCCTCACTTCATTTGTGGTATTTTTTTGTGCTCTCCCTTGTGTCTCTTGGTTCCCCATACTTTTCATCACAATCCTTTGTTGAGCCTCTTTTGCAAGAAACAAGTCATTCCTTGTTGAAGTCTCTTGGTGTGCAAGGTAATATGTGGGTTTCTTTGGTTTTTGAATTCATTAATTGTCGGCCGTCTAACACTGGCACGCACGGTGGACTCGAACCCGCAAGTGATTTTTATTACAAAATTCATTGTTCTTCTACGATTCCTTCTAGATACATATTTCTTGCTAGTCTAAATGTGCGGGCTATTTTTTCTTAAGTGTTTCTAGTAATTGTTTAAGGGTATCAGGTTCTAAAATCTGCGCATCTACTCTAACGGAACTAAGTGCGATGGCTTCAATAAGCAAAATTTCGGCCTATGTTTGCAAAAAGGCCTCCTGTAAATAAAAATCGTTTGATAATGCCGCGTCTCTTGCTGTCTTCATGTCCGTTACTTGTTTCTGCATCTAGTTGATTCTGTCTTTCTGGTTACGTACCTGATTATCTAATCTTCCGAACTGTTGGTTCTGGAACTCTATGGTTTGGTAGTAAGCATCCCGTTCTCTGCGGGCATTTGCTAAATCCTTCTGATATTTAGATTCTCTGTTTAGTTGATGTGTCAGCATGTTGTTGACATCGTCTAAGGATTCTTTTGCTCTTTGTAACTCATCCACTGCCTGCTTTGCTTCTCTTTGCTGCTCTTGATATTTCTGTATTGTGTCCTACAACTGGACTCTTGTTTCTTCCAGTAGGTTTCCTAGTGCTATTCTTGTATCTTCGGTATCTTTGAGTGTTTGTTTTAACTGTATTATTTCCGCGTCGGCAGTTATCAGCATTTCTTCTTTTGCAGCCATTGCCTTATCTCTCTGGCTTGAGCTCTCTTCTTGTACTTGAAGTGTAGCCTGTAGCTGCTTGATCTGCTCTTGTAGTGCATGATTTTCTGCTCTTGCTGCTTGTAATTCTTCCTGAAGAGGGGTGATATCCCTCTCCATTATTTCCAATTTCCTTTGGAATTCTTCTCGGGCACTATCTGTGGCGTGCTTCAGGTGTTGCAGCAGTTGTTGGGATAGATTAATTAAAAGGCGACCCATATTTTCTAGTTCCAAAAAAATTGGTGGCAGGGGAGGACGAGGTTGTGACGAGGTTCCGGCGAGGAGTTGTTGTGAGTTTGGAGGTGAATAGTTAAGGGAGGATGTAGAGGTTTCAGAAGTTCCGGTGTGGTGACTGGGCTTGATGGGGCTGCGGTATGGTTCCGGTGGGGGGATGGGGTTAGTAGGCGGGGTTTTGGGGAGAGCAGAGTCAGTAGTTACCTCGTTTATTTGTTTAGTTTCTGCATTGTGTGCTTCTGTAGATTCCACGGCCTTCAGTAGCTTGTCTAGTGCATCTTGATTGGATTGCTGCTCATTTTCCTGTTGTTCTGATTCTTTTTCGGTCGAAATTATTTCCGTTTCTACTTGATCTTGTTGTTCTTGTTGCTCAATGGACGATTCATTATGCATTGAGGTGGCAGTATCATGAAACGTCTCTTCTTCTTGCTTCTCGTCTTCTTTATCATCATCTTTATCCTTTCCTGCTGAACCTTGTGCTTCACTTTCTGAGGAGCTAATCCTGATACGTTTTCTGCGGAACAACTGATTGAGCTCTTCTTCATCTTCTTCTTCCTCATCTTCTAGTAGTTGAACTGACTCTTCGTGCCTTAAAACTGGTCCTCGTGGTGGTGGTTGAGCGGCGAGTATGGTTGGGAAGAGAAAAGAAAGGATGTGGGGAAGTCTGGATCGAGGGGTGGTTCCTTTGTTGATTTGTTTCACTATGGCGACACACTCCTTATGGATTCGGTGAAAGAAAAATGAGGCAAAATTAACGGGTTCTCGTGCGACAAGGTCGGTGGCGGAATAGAATGGTCGGGAGATACCGTATGTGCATTTTTGGAGGTTAAGGATTGAGACTAAGAACTGTAATGCAGTTCTTTCATGTTCGGGGCGGCAGAGAATGGCGTATTCATTTGATGAATGGCGCGGGAAGAGTTCGGTCATGCGGGCTACGGGGATACTGGGGCCATTCTCGCGGCCTTGTGGAGTGAGGCGGAAGGCTTCGGTGAAGGCCTGGAAGGTTATTACGGTTCTAGATGGTAGGGAAGGGAAGAGCCATTGTCGTTCAGCGATGGGAGATTGGGCGATGGCTGGGATAATGTGCGCGAAAAAGGGATGGGCTCCCACTGAGTGCCAAGGCAACTCAGCGAAGTTAGCCAGCCCTCGGATACGCAGGTATTCTCCTACCTCGGTAGGGATACCATCACAAAAAGTCGTGTAGTTCGCCAATGCTTCCATTGCGCACGCGAACACGAATACACAGAGCACAGAGCACGGATACACAGAAAACACAATCACAATCACAAGCGCACAATAGCGTATTTTTGGCGTAACCGAAGAGCTTAAGTACCAATATTACGGTGGGGGGTAGGGATTGATGGTTATCATTGTGCAATGCTGGAATGATATTGTTTTTAATTTGGCGTGCATGCTTGAGTAATTGGTAAGGAGGGCGGCTTATGACAAAACACGGCTATTTAAGAAAATAAAAAAAAGAACATAATGAAAAGTGAAACCAAAAAAATGCGATCCACCGCCAAATGATTTAATGCGGATTAATAGCGCTTTGATACGGCCGCAACTTCGAGCCGTTGATTGCTTTTGGAAGTGGATTTCTGGTCAACGTAGTCAACCGAAAAGTTGCTGGCCCGATTTGCTCTGAGATTTTGTAAGGGCCGAACCACCGTAATTTGAATTTGCCTATGGATCTGTTGGACTTTGCATTATAGAAAAGTACAAGCTATCCGATCGAAAAGACTGGAGTTTTCAGGTTTTGATCGTGCGTTCTTGCCTGTCTTAATTGAACTTCGTGCATGGTTAAAAAATTGAGCCATCGGTGTTCGTCTAACTCTGTGAGTGTGTCCAACCGAAATGTCAGTGAGTCTTCCGGTAGCAGTTTCTGGGTAATGGCTACTCGTAAACTTGGTATAACCATCTCCATTGGTGCTATTGCTTCTAAGCCATAAGCTAATTTGAAATGTGTCAATCCTGTTCTTACCTTGTAGGTAGTCCGGTATGCCCATAATACTGCAGGTAGTAGTTGATCCCATCTTTCCGGTGATTCCATGATTAATTTTCGAAGGATATTGAGCAGAGATTTGTTTGTACTTTCGGCCAATCCATTGGCACGAGGATAATAAGGAGAACTAAATTTATGTGTAACCTGGAACGACTGTGTAAGTGCCTTCATTAAATTGTTTACAAAATGAGTGCCTTGATCTAGGACAATTTCTAGTGGTAAGCCAAAACGTGGAAAGACATCGGTTAGCAGACACTTTGCTACTGTAACTGTTGTAGCAGACCGTAAAGCCTAAGCTTCAGCCCATCTAGTTGCATAGTCTATATAGGTCAGTATGTAACGGTTGTTACTGAAGACTGCTGGTGGTGTAATTGGACCGATAAAATCTAGACCCCACTTCTGGAAAGGTTCTATTGGTAAGATGGGTTGCAAAGGAAAAAAATGACGTTGTAATGGCTGACCCGATCTTTGACAAGTATCACATTGTTTGACAAACTGTAATATATCTCTGTACATTGTTGGCCACCAGAGACCACTCTGTAGAATTTTCCGGTGAGTTAGATCTGCAGCAAAGTGTCCAGCGGAAGGAATCGAGTGAGCCAAAGTGATAACTGAGTTAACTTCATGTGGTGGAATACATCGAAGTAGGATTCCGGTGTGATCTACATAATATAGTTCTCCAGCAATTATCCGAAATCGGTGGCTAAAAACTACAATTTTCTTGCATACTGCTCTAGAAATCTGAGATGGAAGGCAACCATCAGTGAGAAAGGTCAAGATTTGATCATAATATGAAAATAGGATAGGTGGGTCTATAGAATCTTCATTAATTGGTTCTGATACATAAATCGCGGGTGTCGTGTCATCTATACCCATCGGAGCTTCACCGGAATCTAAGCGGGATAAAAAATCTGCTAAGGCGTGTGAACTGCCTGGGCGGTGAATGACTTCGTAATCGAATTCTTGCAAGAGTAAGACCCATCACGCTAATCAACCACCTAGATGTTGTTGCCGAACTAAATAGATAAGTGCAGCGTGGTCTACATGAAATGTGAATTTACGGCCTAGCAAGTAATGTCTAAATTTCTTGACCGAATATACTAGCCCTAGACATTCTCTTTCTGTTACAGAGTAATTTTTCTCAGCAGGTGCTAATCTTCGACTTGCATAATACACTGGTCTAAACCATTTATCAATTTGTTGCATTAATACACTTCCAATTGCTATATCTGAAGCATCAACAAATATATGAAACGGGTGATCCCAGTCCGGCGGTTGTAAAATAGGAACTTGTGTTAATAAATGCTTTAAACGATCAAATGCTATATGACATTCCTAGCTCCATTCAAATTGTCGAGGTGTTTTGCTGATTAGCTTATTTAGTGGTATAGCCAGATGAGCAAGCCATCGTAAGTGCCTTCCATGCCACCGTACTTGGCCCATAAAGCGCATAACTTCTTTTGGAGAAGTTGGCACTGGAGTTTCTAATACTGCCGAAATCTTATCTGGATCTACTTGGATACCTTGTGCAGATACAATGTGGCCAAGTAACTTGCCGCATGAGATCGCAAACACCGATTTGTTTGGATTCAAACAGAGTCTATATTCTCTGCATTTCTGAAAGCAGCACCGTAAATGAAACAGATGTGCTATCATCTTACCAAAAATTGAAAAATCAACGAGATATACTTGCATAAATGAAGTGAGATAAGGAGAAAATATCTCCTGCATACATCTTTGAAATGTGCTTGGTGCGTTTCTTAATCCAAACCACATTACCGTACAAGCAAAGACACCCCAATTGGTAATAAATGCAGTTTTCGGTATATCTTCTTCGGCCATTCTTACTTGGTTGTAGCCACTGTACCCATCTAGAAATGAATACATTTCATGACCTGCTACTCTATCAAGCATGGTATCCAAAAAGGGAATTGGAAAGGGATCCGGTACGGTTGCTGCATTTAATTTCCGGTAATCTACACAAATTCTCAATTGCTTGTTTTTCTTAGGCACAATCACAATCGGAGAGATCCATTCAGCATGCTCTACTGGTACGATAAATCCAACTTTCAATAACCTATCAAGTTCTGCCTTAACCTGGGATGCATAATGGGGATTCATCCGATAGCTGGTTTGCTTTATCGGTCTTGACTCTGGCTTTAGCATGACCCTGTGTTGGTAGATACTGGGGTCCAATCCTTTCATGTCTTTGTAGTCCCATGCAAAGACATCAATGAATTCTTGGAGTAGCTGGATTAAATCTGCTCGAAATGTTTCCGGTAAGTTTTGCTTTATCTTCACAGGACGCGGATGATCTTTATCTCCTAAATTGTAAGTAATCAGCTGATCTTCGGGGACATAGAATTGTTGATGTTTCTCTGTGTTGTCTGTTGGTTTAAAAAGTTGCTGCAATTCATCATCATGTGTCGAAACAGTGTCTTCCTTCTTAGCCTCTTCTGTGACGCGTATTACTGTACAGACTGAAGCATTCCAATCATCTACAACGTGCTGTAGATCAATAGTCCCTAATGAAATTAAGTCAGCGTTACTCTTCAAAAACTCTTATTCTTCATCATCTGACAATCCATCTAGCATATGGACTCGTTCAGCAAAATATGGTCTAGCGTGTAACTCGCAAGGTTGTATAGCATCTAATTTTACCACATATCTACGATTGGCATCTTTAAACGTAAGCTCTTGTGCAGACTAGTCTTGTATTACCTTCGCATGTTTCAGCCAAGGTCGGCCAAAAAGTAGGTTGTAATCCAAAGTGGATTCTGGCCAATCTAGTATAACAAAGGTCATTTTAAAGGTTGTACCTTGCAAAGTGATGGGTACATTTCGCACAAGTCCTACAGGATGGACTCTTGATTGATCTGCCATTCTGACAAAAAATTGAACTGGTTCGATTTCGGTCCATCCTAATCTTTTGCATAATGCCGCAGTCGCAATGTTAACACCAGAGCCTCCATCAATTAATACCTGCGTAATCTTATGATTCTTATACCATACTGTAATCAAGGGAACTGAATGATCAACCGTAGAATCAGGTTCCGGTTGAACTGCTGCTGTTGCCAAAATACAAGAAGGTACCGGACTGAACTGTTGTTGGAACTGTTGTCGAATTCCAGGTACTAATGCCAGTAGTTGGCCCAAAGGAAGAGTGATCGATGCCTTAGATAAGATTTCCCAAGCCTGTTGAGATTGATTGACACGCTCTACTGATGTTGAAGTTGATGCCTCTGCTGATGCGGAGGTGTCTACGGTGGGCAATGTATCTACTGCTGATGATGTTTCTGCTGCTAACTCCCTTTGTTGTGTTCCTTCCTTTGTTAACAAAGGTTGGGCTACCAGAATAGGCTCTGGAAAGACTGGTGGTTCTGTTGTGGTCCATTGACTGGCTTTGTTATACATTCTGTGTTGTTCACATACCCCTGGTTCAAATATTTCTGCTGCCGGTTGCAATTGTCTACCAGAACGAGTCTGGACTGCAGCAGCCTGTGTCTCTACCGGTGTGAGTTTTACCATGTTGGCCATTGGATTTTGGCGTTCCTTCTTCCTTTGATCATACTCAGCTGCATCTTTACAAAATCTTCTAATATGTCCGAATTCGCCGCAAAAATGACAGCGTGGTGGTGGTAGATTGGGATTTTCTGGTGGTACTCCGTTCTGCCAGCGGTTTGCATTAAAATTTTTGTTCCTCTATCCTCGATAGTTACGATATCCTTGCGGTTGATTGTTTCTCAATTGCGGAGGCACGTAGTGATTCGCTTGCTGTCCATGTTCTTGAATAACTGCATGGACCGTTGCTGTTCCCTGTATTCTGGCATTGTAAACACAGTTTCCAGTGGTGTGTCCGGCAGTGTTGCAGATAGCACAAAACGTTTGATTGAGTGCACAATTGGCACTAGTATGACCTGAATTTTTGCATATGTTGCAGTATACCTGTCTAGTCATATCTTCTGCAACATTCTTGTTTGTTTTTAACCATTCTAAATCTTTTGTAAATCCACCGATTTTGTGTTCCAGTTGCAGAGTCATTGCAATGACTGCATCGAGGGACATGGCTCCGACACATCTTATGATCATGATCTGCTTAAGTTGTGGAACCAAGCCATTAATGAACCACGGAGTGATAACATCATCTGGTAAGTTAGCATGGGCCGGTGGTAGCTACCTTAAGTGTGTTCTGAAGAGAGTAGCATACTCCTGTACAGTTTGATTTGATTTCTGTCTGTTGTTCTGCAGATAATCAAAAATTTCGGCTGGATTTTTTTTTAGCCTGAATCATTGCAGAAAAGCATCTCGTACTGCTTCATAGGTGCCGAAATGATTAATATCATATTCTGTAAGCCATCTAGCTGCTTCATTAACAAGTGTAGATTGGAAGACAATAGCTTTGTAGGCCTGATCCGGTGGATGATTGAGTACTGCGTAGCTTATCTCGAAGGTGCGTACGTGAGCATCCGGATCATCTCCTGGAAATCCACCAAACTTAGTGTACGTCACTCCCGTTGGAGGTGGCCTGGGTGGACATAACTGTTGTTGTCCGTTCATTGTGAGCGTGTTATACTTTCCTTCTGAACTACCAGAATCTGTATCGTCAGATAACGCACTTTCCGGTGCGATTATTTTGTCTAATATGCTTCGAATCTCTATTTCGAACAGCCTTCCTTCCTCCTTGATGTCCAGTGTATGGGAACTTGCTTCCAAGCACGGCAGATGGGCTGAAGATTTAGCAGAAAATGCTAAATCGTCACCGAAAAACTGTGATTCTCTTACCAAAATTTCACCAGAATGAACCGAAATTGTGCCCGAATTCGGCGTTTTTTCGCCTTCGCTGATTTCTGTGACTAAAGTGTTTCTAATTGTAGATGAATCTGAATCTTTTCCCAAGAGTGTTAAGCTAGATTCCAAATGCGTCTTGGTAGGTTCTAGGATTACTATATCTTTGACAGACTGTGCCAAAATAGTACCGGACTCTTCCAGAGGCGTAACAGGTTCTACCGGAATATGACCGGAATTAGTTTTAACGTTCTTAACTTTCTTGACAACTGGGTCAGTCCTAGTTGTACTTCTACCTCCCAAAGTTGGCTTTAGTACTCCAGACTGATGGTTCTTGGGATACGTTTCACCGGATCGAGTAACCGGCATATATCATCTTTTGTACTATTCGCGTAGTATTACTAACGGGACAGTCTGCAACAGTCTGGTCTGTTGCTACAACCAATCAAACGATAATCTAATTCTGACAAATGACTGGCAATTTTGATGCCACCTTCCCACAGGCGGCGCCAAGTGTTAAATGTTACACAGTTACGCTGTTTTAATAACTAGCCGAAATCATACCGAGCAAGTATTTAACATAAAATAGAGGTTCACCGTAAACTATATTAAACTTTCAATTACCGAAAGGCGTTGTCAGATCAAGTGGGTTCTTGGGAGTGGTAGGGGTCTGTTAGATAGAGGCCTTGTACTATTTTCCCAAATCCTTACATAACCACAAATACTCTTATCGCGTCTTAGCTCAGATACTTAGTTTTAACTGACCAGTAACTGTTTCTGCGTATTAGGACGCCGAACTTACAGACTAATCTGCTATGGTAACGGAGCAGTAGTCTGGTTCTGACTTGCAGACTAATAGAGTTACTCAACTTACTAAACTTATGCGAATCACTACACACTTCTTCAGGACAAACATGTATACCAGATAGTAATCAGACATACGACCATACCAGAGGGTGTACAGGCTTACCGTATGCCGAACTCAATCAACCGTCATACTAATCATAGTTTAACTCATCACCAAACTTATCAGTGATCCAACTCGCAGTTTATACTATTATCGATATTAGTCCTTCCCTGTGAACGGAATCAACAGTGAATACAGAACACAACTGTCAACAACAGATTCACACTTGATACTACACGTTCATTATTCTGCACTACAGTAGGAATAGACGAACAGATTGAACAGAAGAATATAGAAATATGACTCAATCTCTCGATGACACCACACAACTCAAACAGTACTCAGACACACAATGTGTTACTGAATCACCCGTTACGGTGAATTTCAATGCGAGCATACGATACAGAACTCAACATTCACAATACTCAGAACTCCACAACAGTGTAAACAGTATTCTGACAAAATTAGGCGAACAATATGGCAATTCCAGAAAAGACGTCTCTCTCGAGCATTCTCCTTACATTGCTTTATATAGATTTACAAAGTGCGCGTACCAACTTTTGCGCGTAAATTTCGAAAATTCCGTTACATCCGGCATACATTTGTCCTACTCCGTCGGCCGTCTAACATATACAAAGAAGTGGGTAAAATACCATGTGAAATCATTAAGGGAAATTATCAGACATTGGTTTACAGAGACCATTCCATGTGTGTGTGGGACGAGGGCTAGTTAGCCAAGGTCCTAAGCTCGGGGGTATATCCTATGGTATTTGATGGTTAGTGGGGATGAGTGTTGCATGCTGGACACAACCAAAGGGAGTTGATACTCTACTCTTAGTTCTTCAATTGGATGCTTCATGAATACCAAAAGATATTGAGATAAGTATCTAGTCAATATTTGATTGATTTTATTCTGTTAATGAGGCATGTTAGAAGTATTCTTGCATTACGCATAGGATGACGTAAGTAGAGCGTTAGTAGAGATGTATGTTCGGTGCTTGAGCTTTTCTTGTAGGTGGTAAGTATCAGCAGGTATCGAAAAGAATACATATATATATATATATATATATATATATATATATATATATATATATATATATATATATGAAAAGACAAAATAGATCGTGTCTGCCAGCACTGATGATTTGGTTTTGTTGAATGATTGACGCTTTTTGAAATTATTTCGGATTTTAAAGTGATGCCGTTAGGCTGCTGAAATTTCTAAAATATTAGCATGCATGTGCATTGAAGTTTAGGAAACATATTAAAGTTTCTTTCTTTTGTCTTTTTCTATTAAGCAAAAGCTTTGATTGTTTTTTTCTTCGCTTGCCACTAGTATATATGATTGATTAGTATATTTTAAAAAAAAAGAAAAGAGAGAAAACCAAAAGAAAAAGTTACTTGCCTTTAGTCCTAGTATGGAATGTGAACCATCATCACCGACTAGGATAGATACCCTTATGCCAGAACCTCCACTTGATCCAACTCAAGCCATGAATAACATAATTTCATTCTTAGAGAGTTCTCTTCAGGATATCTTGGCACACGTACGTGGTTACAAGAAAGAAGAAGAGCCGCTCGATTTTGATTTGCCAGAGATGGAGGTAGATGCTCCAAATGAGCATCAAACTTCAAAAGTCCCTAGAGATAGTTTCCTAGTTAGAGAAGCCAGATGGCAGCTTAAGGATCTTAAGCCGCCAAGATATCATGGCTCAACTAGCGCTAGGACTGCTCACGCGATTGAGCAGTGGCTCAGCAAGTGGGAATAGTGCTTCCGCCTGTGTCATATCACTGATGATAGGCACAAGATTCAGCAAACCACTTATAACCTTATGGATGTCGCACATAGGTGGTGGCGTAAGATAGAGCAGGATAAGAAGGAGCCCATGACATGGGATCAATTTAAAATCCTATTTTATAACAATTCTGTACCACTTGATGAAAGTTCTAGAGCATTAGACACCTGGTTCTTCATCAGTTAGAAGAACCAATCAGTTCAGGAATATGCAGATAGGTATAGAGAGGTGCTTCTTAAAGTACTTGATACCATTCCAGAATTTCTTCAAGTCCACAAGTTTGTTTTGGGACTCAGAGAAACTATCCGACCTTTAGTGAGAAAGGAACGGTGTCAGTCTTTGGGAGAGGCGATAGAGATTGCCTTGGTTTATGAGGATGGCCATAGGAGCACAGGTTCCCAGGGCCAGAGATCCCCATGGACTAGGGTTAGCCGACCTTTCCATACTTCGACTCCTGGTTTGGTCAGTGCACAGCCTCCTAGGGAGGCTAAGCAAGTGCACATGATCCAGAAAGTCTCAGGAGGAAAGAGAAAAGTGTCTGCTCTGGCTGAGAGGGCATATAACCGATCTATTCTTACCCCTCAGTGAAAAGAGAAGGCAATGAAAGAAGGTTTGTGCAATGGTTGCTTAGGGCAGCATTTGTATAAGGATTGTCCTAAAAAGAAAAAGATATCAGCCACCATAGTCATAAATCCGACTCAGGCAGGGGGTGGGAGTGAGGATGAGTTCGGGGATTCCCCATCTCCATTATCATCTCCCATAGTGGCCATGATGATCACTAAAAAGGTTCCAATTGTGCCAGATGTTGTGCTTTCGCTAGTGGCATAGAAAGGATATCGGCTCACAGATGTCATGAGAGGAGTCATGGCAGGACAACCTGTCAAGGTAATCTTTGACACAGGTTCGACTCATAATGTTATTAGTTCCCGATTAGTCAATAGATTATGCTTAGATATGGTACAATCAGATTATACTTATACCGTAGAAGTAGCCGACAGGAAGGGAACTGAGACTTGGGATAGACGAGTAGTTGATCTTCCTATTCAAATCCAGTCCTATGAGGATAGATTGGACTTTGAGATAGTGAGATTAGCTCGATTCGACTTAGTTCTTAAGTGGCATGCGAGGAAGAAACTAGTCATTGATTTTGCTTCGCATGTGTATCAGTTTGAGCATGAGGGAAGGAGATTACTGATTCGTGGAGAACCAGATCTCCAAGAGACGTGATTGGTGACTGTTACCAAGTTGCTCAAAATTGATTGTAAGTATATCTATTTTCTTTATTTCATGTATTTGTTGTATGTGGAGATGGATTCATGCAGTCATGGAGACTCAAGTTGGAATGCTCCAGCACTTTCAATCAAAGTGAGAGCAGAATTCCAAGAGTTGTTATTAAAGGAATTACCATCGGGTTTGCCTCCTTGTAGGAATATAGAGCATAGAATTGAATTGGTACCAGGAGCGAGTCCGACCACTCGGCCACCATTTGGAATGAGTTTGTAGGAAGAAAATGAAGTTTGCAAGGTTGTGGACGAGTATCTTCAAAAAGGGCTGATTAGAACCAGTTGTTCACCCTTTGCCGCACCAGTTCTTCTTGTGAAGAAGAAGGATGGATCTTATAGGATGTGTGTCGATTATCGAGCACTCAATAAGTGTTGGTGCAGACCAATCACCAATTGAAGGCTTGGAAGATCAAATGATGAAGGAAGAATCAATTTCTGAAGTGTGGAAGAAGATTACATTCAGAGGACAAGAGAAGTGTACACATATGTACATTAGCATAGTCATAGATGACTTAGATCTTTTGTTCAGTAAGAATTATGTACAAATTATCTATAAATACCTTGAGAAAAGTCGGGGCATGTATGAGAGCATATGTGACAATAGTTAGGAGTCAAGAATAAGGAAGATAGAAGTCATAAGATAGAGGAAAGTGAATTTTGAGTTAGCTCTCATCACTCAGTTGTATTTTCTCTGAGTAAATGAAAAATTTTGCGCCCGATGTTTCTGCGTGTTCTCCTTCTACAGTAGATCAATTGTGGAATGCTTTTGTACAAGTCTAAGTTGAGAGTTGCTTGACCTCTGTGCAAAGTTTCAGCTTCCAATTGTAATCAGGCTGAGTGAATTAAGTGTAGGAACATTCATATGTGAAGTGTATTCACTGGTTCCTAAAACAGGCGCATATTTCGAAGTTAATGTTTTGGTCATTTCTCCTAGCACAGTTTAAAGTTTTGCATGAGTGAGGGCTTAATCTTTAAGTTGGAAGATAAGCTACTTATGTCTAGAAGCATTTTGCAAAACGGGTTCTATTCAAGGAGAACCAAGTCTTAAAAGTTACAGGTGTAGAGTCGACTGTTTTGGATAACAGTTTCTGACATAGGTAACTTGTGAAATCAATTTCTCAAGTTATACTTAATCTTTTGAAGATTCAACTTGGAGTAGATGCGCAATCTCTAGGAGATACTTCGTACAAAGTTTCATCAAAAACTTTACACGTTTGATAGGTCAATGTGGAAAAATAGTGCAGCAGACTTTTCTGTGTTTCATCTTCTTCACAGATTTGTTAATCTTTTGGTAATTAGCAATTGATCCTCTAAATTAGTGGAGTGTTTGACTTATTCTTGGTATAGAGGTGTTCTAATCACAAGAATAAGTTGTTCTTTTGGAGATTAACATTCTCCATCAGTGGTATCAGAGCAGGAGACATCAATTTCAAGAAAAGGAGGATTCCGACTGCTGCAGATTCAAGAGATTCAACACTTGAAGGATCAAGAAGTGAAAGCTTGGAGTCAAAGCTTGAGGAGAAGACAAATTGACATCAAGAAAGGCAAAAGGAGTTCAATTCGAAGTAAAGGTACATACATTGTTTGTAAAGCTTGAAGATTTCAATACACAGGTGGAGACAAGATGGGAGAAAGCTTGCAGATTGATAAGCTAGATAGGGAGAACTATCCAGCATGGTCCATGAGGATGGAAGCACACCTCATGAGCAAAGATCTTATATCATTTATTACAGGAGATGAAGAAAAACCAGAATTTGCAGATCCAAGTATTCCTACTAGGGAAGAACTTGCAATGTTGAAGACTTGGATGAGAAAGGATGCTCAAGCAAGGAGTATCATCTACATGGCTGTAAATGATTACCTTCTACCTCACATCAGAGGTTTAGAAAGTGCTACAGATGTTTGGAATGCCTTGGAAGAGCATTTCCAAAATACAACTAAGTCAAGGAAGTCCTCACTATGGGCTGAGTTCACAACCTTCAAGAAGAAGAGCTCACAATCAATTTCAGATTATGTGGCAAGGATGAAAGATATTGCAGATAGCTTGGGAGCAGTGGATGAAGATATTGAAGAGGAAAAGTTGGTAAGACAAATACTTACAGGTCTAAGAGGTGATGAGAAGTGGAAGCCTTTTATATTATCCATAGAGTTGTCACTTGATCACTTTACTCCTGACCTTAATCAATTGCTAGGACACATGCTAACCTTTGAGCAGGATCTTAAAGGAGACAATGATAGAAGTACAAGTCAAGCTATGTACTCCAAAGACAAGAAAAAGAATGGCAAAGGAAAGCAATCAAATGATGATGAAGGGAATTCAAATCAAGCCAACTTCACAAAAGGGAAGACAAATTTCAGAGGTAAAGGAAGAGGAGGTAAGAACAAAGATAATGCTAAAGCTTGTTGGATTTGTGGCAGAACAAATCATTTGGCAAATGATTGTTGGTATAATAATCAAAGTGGAGGATACAACAATCAGAATTATAGTCAAAGAGGTAGAGGAGGCAGAAACCAAAGAGGTAATTTCAGAGGAAGAGGTGGTAGGACATCATATGGTAGAGGAGGTGGAAGGAACTTCCAATCTCAGTCCTACAACAATACTTATTACAATTATGCATCAGATCAGAAGGATGACATGACTCTTATCTTGAATGCAACTCATGAATCAATGGGAGAAGATCAAAGAGTGTTTTATATTGACTCAGGGTGCAGCAACCATCTGAGTGGGAATCTATCTTTGATGACTGATATGGAAGCAAGGGTGAATGGACATACAGTTCAAACAGGTGACAATACCAAACATAAAGTGGAGAGCATTGGATCAGTGAAGACAAAGAGTGGAAGTACACTTCTGAGTAAGGTACTTTATGTTCCTACTATTCCTAAAAATTTGATAAGTGTAGGGCAAATTGTGGAGAAAGGATATGAGGTAAGATTCACAAATGATGGTGTTTATGTACAAGATCCAAATCAGGGATATAGAACCATAATTGCAGGTAAAAAGGAAGGAAGATTGTTTACTCTCAAGGTCCAAGGTAATGTGGGACATGCATTGTTTACCTATGGAGGTCAAAAGGTATCTGAATTAGACCTATGGCATAAAAGGCTAGGTCATTTCAATGAGAGAGCTATAAAGGAGATGTCAAAGAATCAGGTGGTGCTTGGATTGCCAAACATTGAAGGGCAACATATGGTGTACAAGTGTGAAGCTTGTCAATTAGGTAAAGCACATAAGAGTTCTTATAACAAATCAGGGTACAAGTATTCAAATATGCTTGAATTGGTTCATACAGATGTATGGGGTCCCTCAAGGGACTATAGCATAAATGGATCCAGATATTATGTGTTGTTTGTTGATGATGCAACCAGGTGGATTACTTTGTATGTAATCAAGGATAAATCAGAAGTCTTTAAGACATTCAAACATTTCCATGCTTATGCAGAAAGGATCACAGGACAAAAGCTAAAGAGGTTAAGATCAGATGGAGGGGGAGAGTATTTCTCAAAAGAGTTTGATGATTATTTGTGGAATGCAGGTATCAAAAGAGAAGTGACTTGCAGGTACTCCCCTCAACAAAATGGAGTAGCAGAAAGGAGGAATAGGACTCTTGTAGAGTTTGCAAGAGCCATGATGAAGGAAAAGAATTGTCCAAATTACTTATGGGCAGAAGCCATTAACACTGCAACATACCTTGTGAATAGGTTGCCTTGCAAAGCTTTGGATGGAGGAACCCCTTATGAAGCATGGTGGGGTAAGAAGCCTAGTCTTGATCATTGTAAAGTATTTGGATGTATTGCATATGCTTATGTTCCTTCAAAATTAAGACATAAGCTAGAACCAAAAGCAGAGAAGTATGTGTTTATTGGATATGATGATAGACAAATGGGTTACAGGTTGTGGAGTCCATCCACAAAGCAATTTCTTGTTACTAAAGATGTGACATTTGACGAGCAAAATGTGTGGTATTCAGGATCACCAAATGAGTATACAGGTGTTGAAGAAATTCAAAGAAAAGGAAAGGCAAAGGTAAAAGTTTGTGAAGAAATTGTTGATGAAGTTGACTCTAGATGTAGAGTGCAGGATCATGTAGAAGAAGGGCCAAGATTTGATCCAGAATCAAATGAGGCTGAAACTTCAAGAAGTGCAGAAATCAGGAGATCTACAAGAGAAAGGAAAGAGCCTATAAGGTATAGTTATGATACATCTTTCCTAACAACAAAAGATTATGCCTACATTGTGAAAACAGAAGAAGATCCAACTACTTATGAAGAAGCCAAAGGTAAACAGAATTGGGAGAAGGCAATGCAAGAAGAGTATGATGCTCTACTTGAAAATGAAACTTGGGAATTAGTACCAAGACCAAAGAATCAGAAAGTCATTGGATGCAAGTGGGTATATAAAACAAAGAGGTTTGCAGATGGTAAGGTGTCTAGATATAAGGCTAGACTAGTGGTTAAAGGTTATGCCCAAACTTATGGGGTAGATTATGATGAAACCTTTAGTCCTGTTGCTAAGATGTCTACAATTAGGACATTGATTGCTATTGCTACTTGCAAGGGATGGAAATTATCACAATTGGATGTGAAGAATGCATTTCTTAATGGTTACATTGCAGATGAAGTATATATGGAGCAACCAGAAGGCTTCATGGAATCAATTGGATCAGATTATGTGTGTAAGCTCAAGAGAGCTTTATATGGGTTGAAGCAAGCCCCAAGAGCTTGGAATTACAGATTGGTCAAGTTCTTGAATGAATGTGGTTTTCAAGCATCAAAGGCAGATAGTAGCTTGCTAGTGAAGGCAAGTGAAAATGGATACATTTACATGTGCATTTATGTTGATGATATTATTGTTACAGGAACAGATGCTCAAGGAATCAATGAACTCAAGAAGCAAATAGAGAAGGAGTTTAAGATAAGTGACTTGGGAAACTTATCTTATTTTCTAGGAATGCAGATTGTGTATACTCAACATGGAGTATATGTTTCACAAGAGAGATACTTGAAGAATCTTCTAGTCAAGTTTAACATGGAAGATAGCAGGACCTCAACTATACCATTGGAGGTAAATCATAAATTGAGCAGGTATGGAGGTGAAGAGTTCAATGACATGAAGAAATATCAGAGTTTGGTAGGTAGTCTAATCTATGCTACCTTGACAAGGCCAGATCTATCATATGCAGTAGGTGTGTTGTCACAATTCATGCATTGTCCAAAGAAGACTCATTGGATTGCAGCCCAAAGGGTACTCAGATATATCAAGGGAACCCTAAGTGAAGGTTTGTATTATGGTTTCACTTCTGACACAAGAATCAAAGTGTTTAGTGATGCAGATTGGGCAAGTGACTCAGATGATAGAAGGTCTACTCATGGATATCTCTGTTATGTTGGAGATAAGTTAGTGTCTTGGTGTTCAAAGAAGCAACATACAGTTGCTTTATCATCCACAGAAGCTGAGTATAAGGGAATGGTAGAAGCTGCAAAAGAAGTCATATGGTTGAAGACATTGATGAAAAGTTTTGAGATTGATCATAGTACTCCAATAATTTTTGGAGACAATATGAGTTCTTTGTATTTGGCAGCTAACCCTGTTTTTCATGCCAGGACTAAGCATATAGAGATTCAGTATCATTTCTTGAGGGAAAAGGTACTAGATAAAGAGATTGAAGTGATGTACACTCCAACAAAAGAACAGGTGGCAGATATGATGACAAAGAGTTTGGATGGACCTAAGTTACAAAGGTTCAAAGACATGGCAAGTATCAAGAAGACAGAGAAGACCTCAATTGATGATTGAGGGGGAGCTGTTGGTGCAGACCAATCACCAATTGAAGGCTTGGAAGATCAAATGATGAAGGAAGAATCAATTTCTGAAGTGTGGAAGAAGATTACATTCAGAGGACAAGAGAAGTGTACACATATGTACATTAGCATAGTCATAGATGACTTAGATCTTTTGTTCAGTAAGAATTATGTACAAATTATCTATAAATACCTTGAGAAAAGTCGGGGCATGTATGAGAGCATATGTGACAATAGTTAGGAGTCAAGAATAAGGAAGATAGAAGTCATAAGATAGAGGAAAGTGAATTTTGAGTTAGCTCTCATCACTCAGTTGTATTTTCTCTGAGTAAATGAAAAATTTTGCGCCCGATGTTTCTGCGTGTTCTCCTTCTACAGTAGATCAATTGTGGAATGCTTTTGTACAAGTCTAAGTTGAGAGTTGCTTGACCTCTGTGCAAAGTTTCAGCTTCCAATTGTAATCAGGCTGAGTGAATTAAGTGTAGGAACATTCATATGTGAAGTGTATTCACTGGTTCCTAAAACAGGCGCATATTTCGAAGTTAATGTTTTGGTCATTTCTCCTAGCACAGTTTAAAGTTTTGCATGAGTGAGGGCTTAATCTTTAAGTTGGAAGATAAGCTACTTATGTCTAGAAGCATTTTGCAAAACGGGTTCTATTCAAGGAGAACCAAGTCTTAAAAGTTACAGGTGTAGAGTCGACTGTTTTGGATAACAGTTTCTGACATAGGTAACTTGTGAAATCAATTTCTCAGGTTATACTTAATCTTTTGAAGTGATTCAACTTGGAGTAGATGTGCAATCTCTAGGAGATACTTCGTACAAAGTTTCATCAAAAACTTTACACGTTTGATAGGTCAATGTGGAAAAATAGTGCAACAGACTTTTCTGTGTTTCATCTTCTTCACAGATTTGTTAATCTTTTGGTAATTAGCAATTGATCCTCTAAATTAGTGGAGTGTTTGACTTATTCTTGGTATAGAGGTGTTCTAATCACAAGAATAAGTTGTTCTTTTGGAGATTAACATTCTCCATCAATAAGATCACTATTAAACATAGATATACCATGCCCCAGATTGATGATCTTTTGGATGCTCTAGGTGGAGCCATTATATTTAGTAAAATAGATTTAAAGAGTGGCTATCATCATATTAGAGTAAAAGATCATGATGTACATAAGACAGCTTTCAGGACCCGTTTTGGTCATTATGAGTATTTTGCCATGCCCTTTGGTTTGACAAATGCTTGAGCTACATTTATGATGTTAATGAATGATATATTATGACCTTTCATAGGAAAGTGTGTTGTTGATTTTGTGGATGATTTGCTAGTGTATAGTGGAACTGTGCATGAGCATGAAAATCATTTAAGATTTGTGTTGAATATTTTAAAAGAAAATCAGTTCTATGTAAATCCGGAGAAGACACAGTTGTTTCTTCCGAGGATAGACTATCTAGGGCATGTGATTTCAATCGATGGGGTTCAGATGGATCCCAAAAGGGTATCAGTTATTTTAGCAAGGCCTACTCCTCAGGATGAGGGGTAGTTACGGTCATTCTTAGGACTTTCCGATTTCTATCGAAAATTTATTTCTTCATATTCGTCGATAGCAACACCTACAACGAACTTGCTTCAAGGAAAAATTCTATTTGCATGGAAGCAAGAGCAGCAAGAGAGTTTTGATACTCTGAAACAAGCTATTTTAGAGGCTCCTATACT
>CM035436.1:9582534-9682534 GCA_020310875.1 Ceratopteris richardii
TCTTCAATTCTTTGTATCATCTTCTTTGCCAACAGTAATCTTGCAGAGGCTGCTGCTCTCTCTAGAGGTCCAAATTGAGTGCAACATGTCTCATTGTAAATTTATTAGTGTCTAGTTTATGTCTATGAAGTTTCATAGCATTTGGTTTAGTAAATTAGGAGAAATTTGAGTTTTTCTGTCTCAGGGTCAATCTCTGTGTATTCCTGAAAAATAGGACGTACCACCGGTGAATGTCGCATTCATTACTATAGCATATTTTGCTTATTCCTTATACTTTTGTGCATTATATACACTCAACCCTACGTCTATCACTCCCATAAAAGGTTTTTTTCTAATTGTAATCGGGCATTTGAAGTTCATTGTCTCTTCCATAGATAGTAAGTTTTTTGAGCTAGTCGACCCGCGAACCTATCTGTTTTGTATCGACTCATTCTCCTTGATGCTCCAAAGTACATAGTGTGTTTCTTTGCACTTATTGCATGCCTATAAGGTCTATTTGGGTCTCCATAAGCTCAAGGGCTGGTCTTGTGCTCGTTGGCTTGACCAAACTTCGTCGCTTCGAAACGCACTTTTCTACCTTCTACAAGCTTCTCCAAGTTCTTTCAGTGGTATTAGAGCTAGATCAAGATGGTTGAAGGCTTTCCCTCAATGATCGAGAAGCTTGATCGACACAACTACGCAGCTTGGCAAATCAGGATGGAGGCCTATTTGCAAGGTAGAAATCTTTATGGAATTGTAGCAGGTGATGAAGTTATGACTATTCCAAGATCCAAAGAAGGACCTACACAAGAGGAGACAGATAAGCTCACACTTTGGTGTGCAAGGGATGCTCAAGTAAGGTCGTACATACTAAACTCTATCTCTAACTTTCTATTACCACATATTAGAGGATGCAAGACATCTCAAGAGACTTGGGATGCCCTCGAGACTTTCTTTTCTGCTAGTACCAAAGCAAGAAAGAATCATCTTTGGAATGAGTTTAACCAAATGAAGAAGACACCTAAACAAACCATCACAGAGTTTGTTACCAAGGGCAAGGAGGCTGCGGATTCGTTAGCATCCATTGGAGAGCTGATTGAAGAAGAGGTTATCATGAGGCAAATTCTCAACGGCATTCGAAGTGATAAGCAATGGCAATCCTTCACGACGGCTTATGATCTCATCATGGATGTGCAGACTGCAGACTTCAACATCTTTCTTGGACAACTCTTCAATCAAGAAGTCAACAATAGCATAAAGGAAGGTAACTCTTATCATGGTAATTCAACTAGTGCTCTATATGCATGTAAGAAGGATAAGAAGCAGAAAGGCAAGAAGAAGAAAGAAGATGAAGAAGAGACTTCTCAAGTCAACTTTGCAAGCAAGAGCAAGTGGAAAGGGAAGAAGAAAGGACCAAAGCAAGACAAAGCCAAAGGTCATAATGTTCATCCTTGTGCCATATGCGATAAGACTAACCACACCACTCAGAATTGTTGGTTCAATGGGAAGACCCAGAAAGGAAGTGGAAGAGGTGGATATAGCAGCAATAGAGGTAGAGGTGGACACAACTTCAACAATAACAATAGAAGCTATAATAGAAGGGACTTCAACAATTATTCAGAAGATCAACCACATGAAGACTCATTGCTTCTTATGAATCTAAGCCACAAAGAAGGTAAAGAAGATGATCATTTGTTCTACATAGATTCAGGATGTTCGAATCATGTTACAGGCAACATTGCTCTTCTATCTGACTTGGAAAGTCCAAAGCATAGACATGAAGTGCAGACAGGGGATGACACAAAGCACAATGTGGAGAAGATTGGTAATGTCAAAGCTTTCATTGGCAGGATAAAAATTATAAGTAAGGTTCTCTATGTACCCACCCACTATCACTAAAAACCTAATAAGTGTAGGCCAAATAGTTGAAAAAGGCTTGCAAGTTAGGTTCACCCAACATGGAGCTTTTGTGGAAGATCCATGTCAAGGCTTCAAAAAGATAGCCCGAGGTGAGAAGCATGGTAGGCTCTTTACTTTTGAAGTAGGAGAAACCAGGAACATAGCTCTATTTAACTTTGGGTCTCAAACCCTAAGTGAGCTTGAAGTGTGGCATAAGAGACTTGCTCATGTGAATGAAAGAACCTTGAAGGATATATGCAAGGATCAAAGTGTTCTATGACTGCCGAACATATCAAAGCAACACATGATCAACAGGTGTGATGCATGTCTAATTGGGAAGGCACAAAGACAACCATTCAACCACAAAGGCTACATCCACAACAGCTTATTGGACTTAGTACATACAAATGTATGGGGACCAAGTCAAGAACCTTCATTCGCAGGATCAAGGTATTATGTCTCATTTATTGACGACCATAGTAGATGGACTGTTCTATACTTTATCAAGAATAAGAATGAAGTGTTTGATTGCTTCAAGAAGTATCTTGCACATGTGGAGAATCATACAAGTAGATCACTAAAGAAGCTTAGATTTGATGGAGGGGGAGAATACTTCTCCAAAGAGTTTGATGAGTTCTTGCAAGAAAAAGGTATCAAAAGGGAAGTGACTAATAGGTACTCTCCTCAACTAAATGGAATTGCAGAGAGGAGAAACAAGACATTGGTTGGATCAGCCCGAACAATGCTTGAAGAGAAGAAGTTGCCACATTATCTATGGGCAGAAGCTATTTCAAATATTGTGTACCTTGTCAATAGACTACCATCCAAATCACTTCAAGGTATGACTCCTTATGAAGCATGGCAATCTTGATTCTGACTCTCATCAATTAGGAAGCAAGAATGATACACACGTCCAGTGCAAGAGAACAAGGATTACGACCACCACATGCTTGAGAGATGACTCTCCTCCCAACCTTATGCCTGTATATATAGCTGCTTGAACTAATGAGGACCACAAATGTAACTAGAGTCCACAAGTGCATGTGCAATCTCCTCCACTCCTTTCATATCCACCACTAGAGTCTATTAGTGGCTGGAGTGATCTCGACCACTACTTTAGTACCTTCCACTAGAGTCCACTAGTGGTTGTTGTACTCACCTCTTGAGTTAAGTCCATTGGACTCAAGTTAACTCACGTTAACTTGAGTTAGAAGGCTCTAGAGCTCTTTGGGCAAAACTCTCTTCCCATGCTCCCCATGGGAGTTGAACCCAATACCTCTTCCTTCACAACCATGAGACTTAAACTCTAGGCTAAGTAGATTACTTGAATATGAGAGCACATGACTTATTCTTGAGTCTATTCTTGAGATCTTTGGTCCTACAGACGAGTGACCAAATGGTATCCGATTTCAGATCTGTCTGAAGCCATCGGATCCCTAGATTTCAGATCTATCTGAAGCCATCGGATCCCTAGATCATAGACTTACTTTATTACATTCTTCCCCCCTTGGGAAAGATTTTCGTCCTCGAAAATAAAGCTATATATATAACTGTAGGCAACCCCCGAGCCTCATGTTCTAAAACTGGAAGAACATGGTCATGTTCTAGAACTGGAAGAACATGTCTCATCTCTGTGGTGGCATCCTTGCCCAAATGATTCAAAACACTATCTGGTTTTGTACTTTGATGAACGGGACAAAGTACAAACTAGTGAAGAATAATGAGGGTGGATCTAATGACATCCCTGGCTAATTCACAGTTTCTGGATGTGCGATCTAGGCACAAACATGTGAACTAGGTGGATTCAAATTACTAGTCCATTTCTAGGCATAACTGGTGCATGGGCTTAGTAATGAAGGTGGGATTCTTATCCCTCGCAAGACTTTGAGAACTCTTGATTCACTTGAATTTGTTTTGGAGAACTTGAAGTTTGATTGTCCCATACATCTAACTATAGATGTTTATACAATGGTTTACTTTGATCTAACAGTTACTTGATTTTTTCACTCGACTAGAGGACTACTTTGTCCTTATGAGTTGAAAAAGTCCTATGTAAACTGTAAGAGAAATTTTACCTATTTCGGTGGAATCAACCATACTAACTTCACCAATTCAAATTCAAAATGAAAATTGTCCAACTTAGGACACTTTTCTCAAAGACTTTTAACTGAAAGTTCTTGGGAATTGTCAATCTGATGAGCAATTCCTAACTTCCCTATTCTAGAGTATACTGGACTCTAGAAAATCATTTATGCTATAACTTGAAGCAAACTCAAATGAATAAGTCCACTTAGACTTATCACCTTTTGAAGATTGAAAAGGTTCTTGTACATAACATCTATCTAGGATGTTCAAGTTAGTTATTTTATTCTAACCGGCTAACCCTGGTCTTTTGCAAAAGGAATCAGATACTATATCTGAGTCAATTTCAAAAGATTTGGAAAGCGGAAAGAAATAACTAAGACTCTGTACAACCAATTCAAACATAAATTTGTTATGAGTCAAAGACTAGATGACTCAGGACTTCAACTTTTCAAAGATCTATTTCAACAGGATATTGAAGCACTGTCTTTATCTTTAAGAGAAATAAGTTGGATTCTCAAAAAGATTCAAAGAAAATCAAAAACATCATCCAACCACAAGATACTAGTGTGGTAACCAACATTAGTGTGTCAACCCACTGAGGTTCTATCGATGAGTTTAGTTTTCAAATAATGCTTCACTTGAGACTAAGTTCATGTCACATTCAGTCTTTTCGACTCCTAATCGTGAATGCAATTCTTGTGCATTTCTTTGAGTCTAAAAGAGTGAATTTATCAAGTTACACTAGGAACTTGATACTTGACTTAGTCAATTGAATCTTTAGTTGAAAAGATCAACTCAAAGTCAAAGTGCAACTTCTTTCAGAAATTTATCAAATATTTCTGATCAATAACACTTAAGCTTGAAGTGTTCTAAGAAGATCTTGGAAGTTCCTTACTTCATATCTTCAATTTCCTTGAACTTGAAGTCATCTTGAAGTATTGTAAGATACTACTTTCATTCTTTACGAATTAAACTTTCCTTGAAGTCTTAATTCCCTTGAGGATGAAACCTAACTTCAAAAATCCAAACTAGGACTAAAAGATAATTATCATCCCACGGTCTGATGTCCCATACCATCTTTCCTACATCAATCTGAGTATAAAATCTGGTGTCCCATACCACCCTATTTTATATTCACATTAATGTGTGGGTGATTCTTATCCTAAAGTCTAAACATCTCTTGATAGAGTATCTTCTAGCTTTAATTCTTGACAAGAATTTTGCAATTTCAGGTACTATCTCTATCTTGATATTCTAGGTTTTAATCCTCTGACATGATCGTTTCACGATCTTGTGCTTATCCTTGGGAACTTGAAAAAACCTTTAATAGAATATCTCCAATCCTTTTTACTAGGGTTTTCAAATGAAAACCAATCAGAATTCCAAGTTCTTGAATTTCTCAAATTCAAGTTCAATTGGTTATTCTTGACCAATTTTGTAGCGACAAGAGCTTTTGACTTCTTGTCTTTAGATTCCTTTGTTTACTGTTGCTTTAGGTACCTACCCCGGGGACTTTATTTAGGAATCTCTTTACTGCTTAAGTCTTAAGCATCCGCTCATGCTTTCTGGATTTGTACCAAAATCCCTTTAAGGATAGGTAAACACTTATGTTTTACCTTCCACAGACTTAATTACCATTTTCACGGTTGCAGACTACATTCTTGGAATTTCTTTACTCTGTTCAACTTGGAACAACTTACTATTTTTCCCAGTTTTCCATCGAATAAATGGAACCTGAGTGAATAATTCCCAAAAGGAATTTTATTGCCAATACTTGGGCAATCTATAAAGTAGTTCCAATCGCACATTCTTTGGACAATCATGGCCAAATTTGATCAAGTCTGGTTGATACTTGCGACAAAAATAAAGACTTAGTCTTTATCTTTTAAGATCTCTTAAACTATCTAAAGCTTCTTTGCTTACCTGCAGGATTTTTAGAGATCTTTCTCAAGTCCAAGCATACACTTATGCCTCTCAGATTCCAAAGCTAAGAATCTTTGATATACCTTTAGGTTATATCACAAATAGGACTTGAAATACCACTTCTAGTGGTTTGGGATGTCCGGGAAGTACTTACTTATTGTTTAAAGAGTATGAAGAATTTAATTCTCAATACTTGAAAGAATGCCATTTCTTCAAAGACTTGAGATTCCTTCTAAGGAATAACTTGAGCAAATGATTCATCTTGGAATCTTTTGCAATATTAAAAGAACATTTGAAAGAAATTCTTTCAAATAATATCCAAAAAATTTACTGATTCAATTGTATTCATTTCCTGAGTATCAAACTAGAGACAAAATATCACCTTTTGGAGATGGTTTCCCATGCCACTATGAAAGTTTAAGTTGAACTTTCATTTATGTGATATCGACTTCTATTCTTGAGTTTGATACAAAACTCATTATTATTGGTCAATCTTCAGATGTTACTAGAGTCCTTTAAACATATTTCACCAATCAAAATTATGTTTAAAGTCCAAGCATCTATTGATGATTGATCCAATAGTAATGTTACTCTGAACACAACTTTGAACTTTATAACTTGTTTAGGAGAAGTTCATGGATTGAAAATCCATTTCTTGGAACTTTCTATTCCTAAATGAAAAGTTCACACTTGCTTCAAGTCCTTAGGGACTTATATTAGTTTCCTAAAGATTGCTTAGCTAGTTGCATCATTTACCAGAGATGCAACTATAGAACCTAACATCCTTTTATTGACGTCAAGGATCAATTGATGTTGAGGTTTGACCTTTGATTTCCATCACCCCTTGATGAAATCAAATCAACATTTATAAAAGATTGGTACCTTTATATCTTGGCAAAACATTTATATCCTAAAGAGGTTTTGCCTTCATCATTCCTTGGACCTATCACATAATATGAATTTATGTGTATTTTGGGAAGAGTTCATGAATTAATTAAGATCCTCTACTTGGAACATCTACCTTCCCAAAAATAAATTCATCTTGAACATGGTAGGAGAATGATCTCACATGAAATAGAAGGCTTGACTATTTCATATCTCAATTCCAAAAAGTTACTTACCGAGGTTTCATCATGAGATACAAATCTTGAAACCACAAAGAAACTTCTTTAAACTTTCGGAATCTTCTAAATAGAAGAGTACTCAAGGAACTTGGAAATATAGTTGACGTTCTCATCCAACCTTGGGATGCTTGAGAAGTTACATAAAGTATAACTAATCAAGTAAAGCTTATCCGCATGACTTTCTAATTATCATCATACATCATAAAAGAGTTTGCAAGTAATTAAATTTTCTTGGTTATCAAGAAAATTTATTACTTAACTTTCTCCTAGTGCTTACTTATACCTAGCAAGACATCTATCATACTTAATTATCATTAAGTATTTATCTTTGATAGCGGAGTATCGACTTGGGAAGAAATCGACTAATTACTTGAGTTGCAAACTAGAACTAGTATGTCTTTGCAACTAACTAGTCCTTGGTCTTCCCTAATGTCAAACTGCGAGCTTTATAAAGTAAGCTAAATACTAAGAGAGTACATTCTCATATCTACTTGCAAACAGCATTCCATTCTATCATGCAAATGCATGTATCTACATGCAAAAGCATATGCTCACATGCGTATGCATGCATGTTCTTTGCATGCCCAAAAAATAATACAACAATCATGCATGAGCTTGATGCACGATTTTTTCTTGTACTAAGAATGTATATCATGCAATCCTGATGCATGTATATCCTTTCTTTTGTCCTAATGCACTATGATATAAAAACATACCCTTGAGGTGCAATAGAAAACTTACTCAATGGAAAGGAAATATGTATTTAAACTACCAAAATACATTCTTTGATGCACAAGGATCTTTTTGAAATCAAGTCTTTCCTTAATGCAAACTAATGCTTGGAATGAGAAATGGATTAATTCATTATTCTAATCTAGAATTAATCAATTGAAATCTTGGCTATTTCAATGTGCATCTAGGATTAAGTGTAGAATAATGAAAACAAAATAAATCAAGCATTAATGCCAAGCAAAAACTGGAAAATACTTAGCTTCACATAAAGCTACGTCCTTCCCTTGATCCTTTGGAAGAGTGATTCTCTCAAGACTTTGGTCCGAATTCAAAGTTGGTTTGACTTTGATCACCAAAGGCCTCTAGATCTTTACTCCATAGCTCCACTTCCTTTGAGCTTTGCTCGAACTTTTGGCTTTCTACAGCTTTGATCAGCACAGATATGCACTCGGGTTCGGTTGGGGTAATGAGCAAACTCCAAAGCATAAACAAAATGAGAACATCTCGGCTCGGGATTAGTAGAGCAGAGATTGGATTAGAACAGAAGATAATATGCAGAGATAGTAACACCAAAAGTCTCTACTTCAGTGGATAAGGCTTTGTAATCTCTATGCACTGTCGCGGGATCGATTCTCGGTGCCCTCCTGATGAAACTTCAGCTCTTTTGGACCGCGTCTACTTCAGCAGTATCTCACCATAAGAAGTACTCCAGCCGAATGCAGATCTCGAACAGCCGTCTGCTTCGTTGACAGGAGAGTGCCATCTTCTATGAGAGACGAGGGATCAAATCTCAAAGATGCTTTTCTATCTCCTTGATTATATTGTCTTCTTCTGCGCGGAAATCAAATGAAATTAAGTTGCAGACGGTTGTGATCGGCTGCATGGCCTTGTGCATAGGCAAGCAGTCTCCCAAACAGGGAACGTGTGTTCGATTCCCCTGTGTGCTCACAGCAGATGTCCATGCGGCTTCTTTTCGGCTCTGTGCGAAGTCTTCTTTGAGCGCGTATATACTGAGAAGATAAGAAGCTCGAGAATTGGAGATCACGAACGCCTTTGGATTCATAGATAGGCCAGCGCTTCCCTGACGGGAGGTTTTGGGTTCAAATCCCTGCGGGCTCACAATAGAGATGATCATTATCTTTTTCTCCTCGATGAATGCTTTGATCTTCAACCGAAAAAACAGATCAAAATAAACTGGCTGCGAAACAGGAGTCCGCGAGCGCTGTTGGGCTTGTGGATAGGCCAGAACTCTCTGCATGAGAGCTTCTGAGTTCGAGTCCGCTGCAGGGCTGAAGCCAGAGATGATCGCTAAGCTTTTGCTACTCAGAATACTTGACAGTAACAATGAAGATACAAAGCTACAGACTCGGGTGGAGAGAGATGCGCACGCGTATGAAAATCGAATGATGAAAGGTCTCGACAAGATTTCCAAGAAATCTCTATAGAAGATGATGGTGAGCCTATCAAGGTCTCCATGGAAGCTCAACCTTAGAGCTCTGATACCAATGCAAGAGAACAAGGATTACGACCACCACATGCTTGAGAGATGACTCTCCTCCCAACCTTATGCCTGTATATATAGCTGCTTGAACTAATGAGGACCACAAATGTAACTAGAGTCCACAAGTGCATGTGCAATCTCCTCCACTCCTTTCATATCCACCACTAGAGTCTATTAGTGGCTGGAGTGATCTCGACCACTACTTTAGTACCTTCCACTAGAGTCCACTAGTGGTTGTTGTACTCACCTCTTGAGTTAAGTCCACTGGACTCAAGTTAACTCACGTTAACTTGAGTTAGAAGGCTCTAGAGCTCTTTGGGCAAAACTCTCTTCCCATGCTCCCCATGGGAGTTGAACCCAAGACCTCTTCCTTCACAACCATGAGACTTAACCTCTAGGCTAAGTAGATTACTTGAATATGAGAGCACATGACTTATTCTTGAGTCTAATCTTGAGATCTTTGGTCCTACAGACGAGTGACCAAATGGTATCCGATTTCAGATCTGTCTGAAGCCATCGGATCCCTAGATTTTAGATCTGTCTGAAGCCATCGGATCCCTAGATCATAGACTTACTTTATTACATCCAGGATCCAAGAAATGATACAGTCGATGAAAAAGATGAAAGAGAAAAGGCTTACAAGCTATGGAAGTCAAGAGGCAAAGGAAAGATGCAAGAGGTTGGAGAATGCTCCAGACAAGTACCTACAAGATCAGCAAGAGAGAAGAAACAACTAGAAAGGTATGGATATGATTCCACATTTGTTACAAAGCATTCAATCTACTTGGAAAAAGACTCTATTTCAGAGGAACCCTCAACCTATGAAGAGGCAAAGGGAAACCCTAATTGGGAAACGGCCATGAAAGAAGAGATAGATGCATTGAAGGAGATGGACACTTGGGATTTGGTTCCAATGTCGCTGAATCAAAAGGTAATTGGTTGTAGATGGCTATATAAAGGTAAAAGAAATTCAGATGGATCAGTTTCCAGGTACAAGGCAAGATTAGTTTCCAAAGGATGCTCACAAACTCATGGTATAGACTATGAGGAAACATTCTCACAAGTTGCAAAGATGACTACAATCAGGACATTGATAAGTGTAGCTGCTGCAAGGAATTGGAGACTCCTCCAACTTGATGTGAGAAATGCATTCTTAAATGGTTGGATAAATGAAGAGGTATACATGTCACAACCACCAGGTTTTGAAAACCCTAATCATCCATCTTATGTTTGCAGACTTAAGCGAGCAGCTCAGATCCTTCTCTATTCATCGAAAGGGATCACAATGAGCTTATCTATCTATGTGTATATGTAGATGATATTATTATGACAGGTGATGATCTAAATGGCATTCAAAGTATTAAGAGACACATGCAAGAGGAGTTCAAAATCAGTGACCTAGGTGAGCTCACATATTTCCTAGGTATGTAGGTGATATATACAGATGAAGGAATGTATTTGACTTAGAGAAGATACATTCATGATCTTCTTCTCAAGTTCAAAATGGAGAACACTAAACTTGCATGTACACCTTTGGAGATGAATCATAAACTTAGTGTTTATGAAGGTGAGAAAATTGAAGACCTAAAAGAATATCAAAGATTGGTAGGTAGCTTGATATATCCTACTCATGCAAGGGCAGATATCTCATATAGTGTGGGAGTGCTTAGTCAATTCATGCACTCACCAAGAAGACCACACATGGATGCGGCTAAGAGAGTACTTAAGTATATCAAAAGTACAATCAACAAAGGTATATTCTATCGTTACTCTTCACATTTGGATGTCAAAATCTATTCAGATGCAGATTGGGCAGGAGCTAAGGATAATAGAAAAAGTACATCTAGTTACTTAGCATTTGCAAGTTCGAAGCTATTGTCATGGAGTTCCAAGAAGCAACCAAAAGTTGCTTCATCTTCAACTGAAGCAGAGTACAGAGGCTTGACCATAGCAACTCAAGAGGCAATATGGCTAAAAACATTGTATACAGATTTGGGACTTGTGAGTTCCAAACCTCACATATTTGGAGATAATGTAAGTTCCATACATCTAGTAGCAAATCCTATTTTCCATGCGAGAACCAAGCACATAGAGGTCCATTACCACTTCATCACGGAGAAGCTCATGGCAAAGGATATTGACATTTCTTTTGTTGCTACTGAAAAGCAAGTAGCAGATATGATGGCAAAGGCACTTAATGGAATAAAGCTTTGTAGATTCAAAGCTATGGCAGGTATTCAACCTATCAGAGAATGACGACTCAAGCATACTTTAGCTTGAGGAGGAGATGTTGGAACATCAAGCTTACACTATGCTTGAGGTGGATTTGATCTACATCAAATGCTATCACGTCGAAAGAATATCCGTTGGAGAGTTCTTTTTCTTATGCTCATTTATTGTATTTTTTGAGAGATTTTTTGATGGTTCATTTACCATTGTAAAAACCTTGAGCTTTACACATGTAAAGCTAGAAAGTTAGAGCCCAAATCCCATGAATTTGTGGTGGTTGAAGTTGTATTCAATCAAGCAATCAATCACCTAAAAGTAGATCAAACTAGATCTTCACTTTTCCTAGATTGTAGGAAAGTGAATTGATTCCCTCCAACAACCATTCCCACCTTCATTTGAATTCAAATTTCTCTTGTAGAAGTCTTGGAACACTCCTAGAGTCTATATAAAGACTTGAAATCACTTGTACATTACATGGAAGCAATATACGTACATTTGTGACCATCATTGTCTTGCTTCTTCAATTCTCTACATCATCTTCTTCACCAATAGTAATCTTGCAGAGGCTTTTGCTCTCTCTCTAGAGCTCCAAATTGTGTGAAAGATGAATCATTGGAAATTTATTAGTGTCTAGTTTATGCCTATAAAGTTTCATAGCATTTGGTTCAGTAGATTGGGAGAACTCTGAGTTTTTCTGTCTCGGGGTCAATCTTTGCGTATTCCCGAAAAATAGGAAGTACCACTGATGAATGTCGCATTCATTCCTATAGCATATTTTGCTTATTCCTTATACTTTTGTGCATTCTATACCCTCAACCCTATGCCTATCACTCCCATGAAAGGTTTTTTTCTAATTGTAATCATGCTGGGCATTTGAAGTTCATTGTCTCTTACATAGATAGTAAGTTTTTTGAGCTAGTCGACCCACGAACCTATCTGTTTTGTATCGACTCATTCTCCTTGATGCTCCAAGTACATAGTGTGTTTCTTTGCACTTATTGCATGCCTATAAGGTCTATTTGAGTCTCCATAAGCTCAAGGTCTGGTCTTGTGCTAGTTGGCCTGACCAAACTTCTTCGCTTCAAAATTCAGTTTTCTACCTTCTACAAGCTTCTCCAAGTTCTTTCAAGTACTTCTCCAATAAGTTTGATGCATTTTTGCATGACAGAGGTATGAAGAGAGAGATCACAACTAGATATACTGCTGTGCAAAATGGAGTAGCAGAGAGGAGGAACACATTGATTGTGGAAGCAGCTAGATCTATGCTAAATGAAAAGAAGCTGCCTAATTACTTGTGGGTAGAGGTTGTTTCTACTGCCACATATCTTATTAACAGGTTACCTTTTCAGTCCCTTGATGGGTTGACCCCCTATGAGGCATGGAATGGTAGGAGACCATCACTTGAACATTGTAGAATATTTGATTGTGTTGCTTATGTGCATGTTCCATCTCAAAATCAGAGGTAAGTTAGACCCTAAGGTAGAGAAATGCATCTTCATAGGGTATGATATAAATAAAAAGGGATACAGGTTTTATAATCCATCCAACAAAGGATTTATGGTCAGTAGAGATGTTTTGTTTGATGAGAATGACACTTGGTGTGAAAGTGAATGCATGAAGGTCAAATTGCCATATGACTTGGAAGAAGAATTTCCAAGCCTCACCAAGGAGGAGCCAAGCACAATTGAAGACATCAAATCAAATGATGAGGACACCATCAACTTGGAAGAGTTTAGAGCATGGAAATCAAAAGGCAAGGTCAAGATGAAGAGTTTGGAAGACGTATCTAAGTCATCCAACCAAGGCTTAATGAGATCACAAAGAGAGTGTAAGAAGCCAATCAGATATGGGTATGATACTTCATTAGTCACTAAGCATTCTATTTATCCTGCTAAGGATTAATCACTTGAAGAACCTTCTTCATATGAAGAAGCAAGTACCAAAGTAGAATGGAAGGAGGCTATGAATGAAGAAATAGAAGCACTCCAAGAGAATGACACTTGGGAGCTAGTATCCAAGAAAGCGTCAATGAAGGTAACTGGTTCTAGGTGGAGTTACAAAATCAAAAGGAACTTAGATGGATCCATAAATAGGTACAAAGCTAGGCTTGTGGCTAAGGGTTTTGCACAAACCTAGGCTTGTGGCTAAGGGAATAGACTATGAGAAAAAAATTCCACCAGTGACTAAGATGCCAACCATCAGAGTATTGGTAAGTATAGCTGCATCTAGAAATTGGAATATGTATCAAATAGATGTAAAAAGTGCTTTCTCAATGGGTGGATTTCAAAGGATGTGTACATGGTTTAACCTCCTAGCTATGAAGATCCAAGCAAGGTAAATCATGTATGCAAATTAAAAAAGGCTCTTCACGGTTTGAAGCAAGCACCTAAGGCATGTAACCATAGTCTAACAACCTATCTTCAAGACCAAGGATTCATGATGAGGAAGGCAGATTCTTGTCTATTTATCAAGATGAGTAATTCAAAAATGATATATTTATGTGTATATGTGGATGACATCATTCTTACAGATAGTGATGCCAATGGCATCAAACAAATAAAAAACTAGATGATGTAGGAGTTTAGGATCAGTGAACTAGGATTTTTGAAATATTTTCTTGATCTTGAGTTGGTATACACTAACTCTGAAACTACACACTCAAAGGAAATATGTGCAAGACATGTTGAGGAAGTTCCACTTGGAGAATGCAAAGGTAGCTAGCACCCCTATGGAGTTAAATCATAAATTAAGTGTTCATGAAGGTGATTTTCTTGAAGACATTGCAGGTTATCAAAGCATATTTGAGAGTCTAAACTATGCAACATTAACAAGGATTGACATATGTTATGGAGTAAGTAATCTGAGCCAATTCATGCATAAAACTAGAGCACCTCACTTGGAAGTTGCTAAAAATTTTTTGAAGTATCTCAAAGGTACTCAAAATCAAGATCTTCACTTCCCATACACATCAGATTTGGACATAAAGTTGTACTTAGATGCAAATTGGGTAGGATGTAAGGATGATAGAAGAAATACTTCTGGCTATTTATCCTTTTCAAGTGATAAGCCCATTTCATGGTCTTCTAAGAAGCAACCACTCTATCTTCAATAGAGGCTTAATACAGGGGATATGCAAATGCTACACAAGAAGCTATTTGGATTAGATTACTCTACTCAGATTTGGGACTTCACATTCATTCACCAATGATTTCTGGACATAATACTAGTTCTTTGCACCTTGCAACCAACCCCATTTATCATCCAAGAACTAGGCATATAGAAGTACACCATCACTATGTTAGAGAGAAACTCTTCAGCAAAGACATTCAATTAGCATATGTATCTACAAATATGTAGTGTGTTGATATGTTAACCAAAGCACTTGATGGTACTAAACTTTGCAGGTTTAAAACCATGATTGGATTACAAGATATTCAAGAAGATTGATGAAGCAATGCAAGCCAAGATGTTTGGATTGAGGGGGAGCTATTGGTGCAAATGATCAAGCCTACACATTTGGCTTAGCATGGAAGACATTGTGTGGAAGAACTTGATGATTCATGTGAACTATAGCTTGTAACTACTTGATCATTTACCATTGTAAATCATTAAATCCTTGGAGAATCTTGTAAAAAATTAGATCTCATGGAGTTATGAGGAATATTAGCTATGAATTCAAGATGAGGGAATGTCTCCAAAATCAAAGGAGTTACTTTTTGACTGGTACCAAGTTTGAATTTAAAATTCAAACTTAGAAGAAATACTTATAAAAAGGTCTTGTAAAACTCACGGGGTGTGTGCCTCATTTTAGAGCTCTCTCCTTGATAATTTGTAGAGTAGCTCACACCATAGATCACTCATTTCATCATCACTCAACATCATTATAATGCCAATGACTCTATACAATCATGTGTTATAATACATATAGCTCATTGAACATCTCTGTCTACTTCTCTGCTATGACTACTCAAAACAATCAACTTCTTCTGGTCATATCTCAGTGAATACTCAACCATTTTGCATAACATTTGGTTGTTTGAAACTAACTTAAAGCCTAATTTGTGGTATCAAAATTTCAATGCATTTGGTTGAGGCATCTGGGAGAAATCATCTTTGAAGTGATAACTTGTCATCTACTGGTTAGTCCCTAAAAAGTGAGGGGTAACGTTTGATTTGCTAAAATGATTTCTCATAGCATAGATGATCATTTTAAATGATTCCACTTGCAATCATTAGCTATCTAAGCTAATTAACTTCCCTCAAAAGGAATTTTTCCAATTATTACTATACTGTGAGCTTTGAGTAAAAAAGCCAGCAGGTGTATGGACTAAAATAACAAGTTTTTCAACACTCTATTCTTGAACTAGTCTCTTTTGGATTAATTGTTTCAAGCATCAACTCCAAAGTACATAGGTACTTTCTTGGTTTCATTTGCAAGTTAAAAGGGCCTACTTTATAACTCTGAAGTGTATCAGGGCTGCTACAAAGCAGGTTTTAGCAATACGACCTCACTTCCTTGAGGTATCCATCCATCTCTCCCAACAAATACTATCATGAAAGATGCTATATATCCATATGATCCAAAATCTCATCCATCACTTAGACCATCAGCAGACAAAAACACACAAGATAAGAAGAAAGGACATGTCGTTCATTCTCCATTAAAGCATGTGACAAAGAAAAAGCACAAAGGTGAAGGGTCCAAAAAGGAAAATCATACAAAGCAATAGTAGATGTAAAGTTTTCCATATCTATGCTTACATCTAGATAACAAGCCCATGTATTTCCAACATATGTTGGAAGATATTTTTTTTGCTATGTTATGTTGTAAATAGTGATTATGTATAGAAGGAACCCTTCAAAGCATTGTATTTATAGAACAATGTATTGAGGAATGTTGACATATTTAGGTAGTGATCCATGTCAACACACTAGGACTGTGGGGTCACTTTTTTTGCCTCGTTAGGAGGCTTTTTTCCCCTGGCTTGTATATATGCCTATTGCCATAATGGATTACTTATCTTTGTACATTCTAGTGGTAATACATTCAGTATTGTGTGTTGTGCTCCAAGATTCTTCTTCTTCCTTGTGTTGTTCATGTGCTTTCATAGACCTCAAACTCCAACAATTAGTATTAGAGCACATTGCCGCTTCATCTAGGGTGTCATCAACACCTATCCAATGATAGTCTCACAATGGCATGAAATTTTGTGTGCATACTCAACGTGACTAGAAGATAAAAAAGGCTTTGCTCTATCATGCCGAAGTCGCGATCTAAGCTCGTTTTGGCCTCTGAACGCACTATCGCAGTGCTTGTGCAAGCAATTTCTTCTTTTTGTGCTAAAGATATATACGTGTTTGGGTTCGCCAATATAATCATCTCAAAGCCTGCTACAAGTTTAGCAAAACTTGACAAGGTAGTTGTGTTCAACTTTTAGAGATACAATCACTTTTCTACATCAAGGTATCTTAGTTAGTAGTCATGGCTGAAAGTAGTGATGCATTCTGTATGTTGGTTGTTGAGGATAATTTGGACGGTACTAATTACCCATTATGGGCTTATATGATGTGTGATGTATTGGTTGCAAAAGGACTATGGAATATTTCATAGGGTGTTGAAAAACATCCTATTAACACCTGTAAACATAGTTGCTGAAGGTGATGCAGACGACATTGAAGATGAGGATATTCTTCATGTTCCTGTTTGTGTTGCAATTCCTAGTGCACCTACTGTAGAGCAAATTTCATGGGATTGCAGAGATGCTCGAACACATGCATTGATAGCCTTTTCTGTCAAACATGCCATTGTTCCTCACATTCACTCTTGTAGAATAGCTAAGGATGCTTGGGATACACTTACCACTTTATACCAGGCAAGGAATGAGGCTCGTGTTGCTTACCTCCGAAAATAGTTGGAGGGTGAGCACATGAATGAAGGAGATTGCATTGAGAGTTTTCTAACAAAGATCAAAGATTTGAAGGAACAATTGATTTCTACTCATGAAGTCTTACTTGACAATTCACTTGTGCAAACTATTTTGAATGGTCTTCTCGATGCATATTAGAGTTTTGCTTCTACTCTTCATTTGATGATGAAAGGCAACCCAAATGCCTTAACATTTGAGGAGTTATCTCTCTTCTGTTGCAAGAAGTCCAATCTAGGTAGAATAGGTCCATTATGCATGTTGTAGATCAAGCTTTCTTGCTAGTCAAAAGGGTAAAGGAAAATGGAGCTCTTCTACTAGTAAGAAGAAATCTACTAATTCTGCACAATGAAAGAAGGATGACAAAGACGAGAAGAAAACAAAAAAGCAGAAATTGTTTTGCAAATAATGTAAAGGAAATGATCATGTCATAAAGAGCTATCCAAAACTGGCTGCTAAAGAGGCAAGGAAGAAAGAGGTTGGAATGGTTGTTGTAGAGGCCTCTACAGCCAAAACAGAGTCTGCTAATCTTGTGTAGAATGAAGAATGGGCATTTGCCACTGTTTGTAGTTATGAGCCATCTTCTCATGAATAGTGTATGTCTATAGTAGACTCAAATGTTTGGCCAGTACTTTGACAGTGGGGAAACCAAACATATTACCTCACGGTGCACTTTCTTCACTTCACTCGAGCGTGCCCCTATAGTGAATACTATCACATGCGCCAAGAACTCCTCTTATCCTATCATGGGAGTTAGTAAGATCATTTTGACTACTATTGATGGTAGTTCTTTTACATTGTAAGATGCTTTATTTATGTCATAGATCAAGAAGAATTTGTTACCATTTTCAACTTTAGTCAAGATTGGATTGGTTGTGAAATGTGTTGATGATAGATGTACAATTCATGATCTATCAAATGGCAATGTAAATATTGCTTCTCGCATCTTATGTTGTGGGTTGTATAAGCTGATAGACTATGAAAAAACTATGAATGATTCAACATGTGCACTACATGATTCTTAGGCTATGTTAGATGCAAAGCTTTGGCATGCACGCTTTGGTCATCTGAATTTTTCTAGTTTGCTATGCCTACAGAAATCTGAAATGGTGTCCTCTCTGGCCAAACTTGAGGCACCTCGCAAACATGCTTGTGAAGGCTGTATTTTGGGCAAATTAAAAATTGTAGCTTGTTCGTAGTGATGTTTGTGGTCCTATGCAGATACCCTCTTTTGGAAACTATTTTTACTTCGTGACTTTCTTTGATGATTTTTCGAGGCATGCATGGGTATATCCATTGAAAGCAAAGTCCGAAGTGTTTATGTGTTTTAAACAATTTCTAGTTTTGGCCAAAAATTTATCAGCATGTAAAATGGGCACCCTCCATTCAGATCGAGAGACACATCCATCACGATTGACATGCCATGATGGACAGCTTTGTCCATCACGATTGACAGAACTGTCCATCACGATTGATAGGTAGATTCAGCCAAATTTTAGGGGATTTTTATTTTCAAATTTGTAGCTATTTTTGGTCAAGAATTTCAAGTGATTGGAGCATCGTAAGGCCCCCACACAAATATTTTGAGAAGTCATGTTTGCCTGTTTGCCTATATTGACCCCCATAACCTTGAACTATCATAATGTTTTCATATGAAATCCATTTTTTGAGCTCTAGAGTGCATTGGAAAGCTCTTTTCAAATTCCACAAGTGGGATTAGGGTATTTTGAAGTTGACCCTCAATTGGGATTAGGAAATCAAGGAAGCTCTAAAGAATTATTTATCAATACATAGGGGTCTTTAGAAATTGCTTAAGTCAAAATTGTTGGAGTCAGATGTCTATGGAAGCACACGAACCACACATGCAAGAAGAAGAAGCTTGGACCACAACACACAATACTGAATGTATTACCACTAGAATTTACAAAGATAAGTAACCCATTAGGGCAATAGGTGTATATACAAGCCAAGGGAAAAAACCTCCCGAATAGGGAAAAAAGTTCCCTAGTGGTCCTATTGTGTTCACTCACTTCACGACCTAAATATATCAACAAATCCTCCCTGGGAGTGATGCGGTGAACAAGGAGCTAGCACTCATGTATAAGGAAGTGCCAAGCTATGTGGAATCAATCCACAAAAGAAAGTAATCCCAAAGCTTTGGGAAACTTCTCCCTAGGTAGAGCCTTTGTGAAAAGGTCTACAATGTTCTCCTACATGGGCACATATGTCAAGCTCATCTCTCTAGTAGATAATGTCTGCTTGACATAATGATAATGTACCTCAATGTGCTAAGTGTGAGCATGGAACATAGGGTTCTTTGCAACTGCCAATGTGCTCTGATAGTCAGTGAAGATGGTGGTGGCAAAAGACTAACCAACACCCAAATAAGCCATAAGGCATTTGAGCCACACACATTCAACAGTCATTGTGAAAGCTACCCTATACTCAACCTCACAACTAGAAGTGGCCAGAGTAGGCTACTTCTTGCTCAACCAAAATATGCATGAGCTACCAAGCATGAAGGAAAAGCCACTACTAGACAGGTGAGTGTTATAGCAAGCAACCCAGTCAGAGTCAAAAAAGCATGTAAATTTGGCGGTAATGATCCCCCCTTGGGATAAAACAATCCAAACAGCCATGTATCACTCAAGTAGCGAAAGATGCGCTTAACCACCTACCAATGCTTGACACCTAGGCAATGGATAAACCTGCTCATCTATGAGACACCAAACTGAATAGCTGGTTGATTAATGCATAAGTAAATCAAGCATCCAACAGCTTATTGATAGAGAAAAATATCAAATGCATCTCTAGCATCATGAAGACTCAATCATAAACCTGTCTCCATAGGAGTGGCAATAGGTTTACAGTCTTCAAGGCCAAAAGATTACAATAATGTGTCATATATTTTGTTTAACACAAAGCCATTCCACCATCAACTTGCATAAATTGAATGCTCAAATAATGATGCAAATGCCCCAAATGAGACATCTCAAATGATGCATGCAAATCAGCCTTAAAATTAGCAATATGCTTCTCATGAGGACTAGGGAGTAGCAACATACACAACAATGATTAAAAGCACATCATTAGAATGCTTAACATATAAGGTGCTTTCAGTTGGTTTGTTCTCAAAACCATGTGCAACCAGATAGGCATGTATCTTTTCATACTAAGCACGTGCTTGCTTTAAACCATATAATTCCTTCTTTAACCTACACACTTGGTTTTCATGCCCTTTTTGTACAAAGCCACATGGCTGGAAAACATACACTTCGTCATGCAAGTCACCATTGAGAAATGGAGTTTTAATGTCCAATTGATGTACATTCCAACCATGATGATCTACACGTGCACACATGCTATGAACATTAGTCATTGGGCATGTAGGTGCAAAGGTCTCATCAAAATCCTATGCATAACCCTTTGCAACAAGCCTAGCCTTATAGTTGTCAAATGTTCCATCAGGTTTACACTTTAGCTTGTATATCCACTTAGTGCCAATGGCTTTCTTACTAGGAGGCAAGTCACATAAAGACTAGGTACCATTTTTCATGATAGCATCATATTCAAATTGCATTGCAGCCATCCCATGTTCAGAAATTTGTGCTTCATCAAATGAAACAGGTTCAGTCTCATCACAGAGACTAGAGGCAACCATAGCATAGCAATCTGATGCAAAAGAGGCACTATGGGAGCTTGAACGAGTACAGTATGATAGAGGTGCATCTAATTTACTATCACACAAAGTTTGCACTAGCCATTTTGGCATAGTTTGCCTACTCAATATCAACTCTCTTATCAAAAAGTGCATCATGTAAATCTACATCAGAAATAGAATGATCTCCATCATCACATCAAACCTGTAAAGGCTGAGAAGTTGCCTCATTAGGACTAGTACTGGACTATCCACCTATAAAAAGAGGCAACAAAGTATCATACATGTCCTTGGAGCTAACAGATGTCTCCTTTGTACATGAAAGTAAAGGCTGAATAACATCTTCCACAAAAACAAAATCACGGCGAACCAAAATGCATTTGGTCTATGGATGATATAGATGATAGCCTTTGCTTTCAAAATTGTACCCAACAAAAATACATTTTACTTCTTTATCATCCGATTCCCTGTAATGTTGTTTAGGCATTAATGCATATGTCAGACAACGAAAAACATGCAAGTGAGCAATAGATGGCTTACGACCATGGCAATCCCCAAATGGAGTAATAGACTATAGTGCTTTAGTGGGACACCTGTTAGGTACATATGTTGCACACATGACAGCCTCAAGCCACAAACTATGTGGTAAAGCCTGACTCTTGACCATACACCTTGCCATCTCCATGAGTGACATGTTCTTTCGTTCATCAACTCCATTTTGTTGAGGTGTATATGACACTATACATTGATGTTTTATCCCATGTTCAGCCAAAAATGCATTAAATTCAGAAGACATATATTCCCCCCCTCGATCAGAACGGAGGGTGCCCATTTTACATGCTAACATGTTTTTAGCCAAAACCAAAAACTGTTTGAAGCACATAAACACTTCAAACTTTTCTTTCAATGGATATACCCATGTATGCTTGGAAAAATCATCAATAAAAGTCACAAAGTAAAGATAGTTCCCAAAAGAGGGTGTCTGCATAGGACCACAGACATCACTATGAACAAGCTAAAATTTTTGAGTAGCTCGAACTGAACCATGTTTTGGGAATGAGGAATGCAACATTTTACCCAAATAACAGCCTTCACATACATGTTTACTAGGTGCATCAAGTTTGGGAAGGGAGGACAGCATTTTAGATTTTTACAGGCATAGCAAACTAGCAAAATTCAGAAGACCAAAGCATGCATGCCAAAGCTTTGCATATGAGATAGCTTGAAAATCATGTCATACAGATGTGGAATCATTCACAAATTTTTCATAGTCTATGAGCTTATACAATCCACAACATAAAATGCGAGAAGTAATAATCACATCGCCATTTGACAGATCATGAATTGTACATTTGTCATCAACAAAATTCACAACCAAGCCAATCTTGGATAAAGCTAAAATTGATAACAATTTTTTCTTGATTTGTGGCACAAATAAAGCATCTAAAAAAGTGAAAGAGCCACCATTAACAATAGTTAGAATGATCTTACCAACTCCCATGATAAGATAAGAGTTGTTGGTGCATGTGATAGATTCCTTGTGGGGGCATGCTCAAGTGAAGTGAAGAAACTATGCTGGGGGGGTAATATGTTTGGTTGCCCCACTATCAAAATACCAAACATCTCAGTCTATTGTAGACATACACTACTCATGAGAAGATGAATCAAAATTCCAAATAGTAGTAAACACCCATTCTTCATTCTGCACAAGATTTGCAAACCTTGTTTTTGGTGTAGAGGCCTCTACATCAACCATTCAAGCCTCTTTTTTCTTTGCCTCTTTTTTCTTTGCCTCATTTGTAGCTAGCTTTGGATACTTCTTTATGATATGATCGTTTCCTTTACAATACTTACAAAAGAATGTTTGCTTTTCTGATTTCTTCTCATCTTTGTCTTCCTTCTTCAAATGTGGAGCATTTGCAGATTTCTTCTAACTAGTAGATGAGCTCCATTTACCCTTGCCCTTCTCACTAGCCAGGAAAGCTTGATATGCAACATACATAATGGACCTATTCTACCTAGTCTATTTTTCCTACAACTCGAAAGAGACTAAATCCTCAAATGTTAAGGCATTTGGATTGACTTTCATCATCAAACGAAGAGTAAATGCAAAACTCTAATATGAATTAGGAAGACCATTTAGAATGGTCAGCACAAGAGAGCTATCTGGTATAACTTCATTAGTAGAAATCAATTGTTCCTTCACATCTTTGATCTTTGTTAGAAAATTGTCCATAGAATCACCTTCATTCATGTGCTCACTCTCCAACTCTTTTTGGAGGTAAGCAACACGAGCCTCATCCCTAGCCTAGTACAATGTGATAAGTGTATCCCAAGCTTCCTTAGATATTCTTCAAGAGTGAATGTGAGGAATAATGGCACATTTGACAGACAAGGCCATCAATGCATGTGCCTAAGCATCTATGCCATCCCAATGAATTTTCTCTACAGTACGTGCAATAAGAACCACAATACGAATAGGAATCTACATAATATCACAATCTTCGATGCCATCTGCATCAACTTCAATACCTGTATTCCATATTCCTTTTGTGACCAATACATGATGCATCATATAAGCCCGCAATGGGTAATTCATACCATCCAACTTATCATCAACAACCAACATACAAAATACATCATTGCTTTCAGCCATGGCCACTAACTAAAATACCATGATACAAAAAAATGATTGTATCTCAAAAAGTTGAATAGAACTACCTTGATGATTTCTGCTAAACCTGTGGCAAACTTTGAGATGCTTATACTAGAAAACCAAAACCTATATATATCTTTGGCATAAAAAGACAAAATAGCCTGCACAAGCATTGCAATAGTGCATTTGGAGGCCAAAATGAGCAGAGATCATGATTTCAGCACCTTAGAGTAAAGCAGTTTTGATCTCCTAATCACCCTGAGTATGCTCACAAAACGTCGTGCGATTTTGCACCTTGATTAGAGGGGTGTCGACGATGCCCTAGATGAAGCAAAGACTTGCTCTAATACGGATTGTTGGAGATAGACATCTATGGAAGCACATGAACAACACAAGGAAGAAGAAGAAGAAGAAGCTTGGAGCACAACACACAATACTGAATGTATTACCACTAGAATGTACAAAGATAAGTAACGTGTTAGGGCAATAGGCATATATACAAGTCTGGGGAAAAAACTTCCTAAAGAGGGGAAAGAAATGCCCCGATGGTCCTAGTGTGTTCACACACATCACTACCTAAATATATCAATAAAACTTGTTTGTCAAATAAAGTTAAAGTGTGATCTAACTATGGGACTTTTACACAACCATCAAGAGTATCAAAGGGCATCCATAGCAAGAGCATGTTGCTAGCTTGAGAATGAGTGTCTTGAGCACTCAAGTGTGATCCAAGGGATAAGCAACTTGAGGTTGGAGCATTCTCAACCACTCAATCAATTCCTAGATTAGGCTAAGTATGATTAGTGGTACTGATTAATTAGGGCTATCTTAGGCATGATACAAGTACAAGAACCCTAATTACTCAAGTGCAAGCTGACAAACTCTAAAGTTAAGGGACAAGAATTTCTACACAAAGAGGGAAAAAAAGAATGTGGCTAATAGGAAAGACCTTTGCAACGAGGTTGCACTTGGGAAAATTGGGATAACGACCAAGGCTTATGAACCTTAGGTCATGAAGATATCTAGGACATGATAGACAATGCATCAAATATTCTAAACCTAATGTCAATCATACAACCAAGTATTGGGCCCAACACTTGAGTGATTACCTATACATTCTAAGTTCAGAAATGAGTGACTCTGATATTCATATAGCATGGATAGACTAGTAGGTAGCTCACGATTGGTGTACCTAGAAAAATTAGAAGAGCCATAAAAGAATCAACTAGAATATATCAAGACCAATCGATTAAGTGCTCACACCTATGAGGATGGTCTAAGAAGGTCAGTGGTCCAAATTAAAAACCTAGATCAACCTGTTGGATTAGAGCAGCCAGTAGTAAAATTTGAAGATGGCTCATACATTGATAAAGAAGTATGCAGTTAACAACCAACTAGACAGAATAGATGAATTTGGCAATGTAATCCTAGTGATTGCAATGGGTGACATAGAGCTAGGGAATTTAGGAGGAGATCCAAGAACCCCTAGAGGCAAATCGATCTTAACCAAGATACTCAAACCAGAATGGGTTCCCTAGGATAACGAAGGTGTAAAATTGTTTTGGAATAGGGAGAGAGATGAAGCCTTTGAGGTTTTAGATTGATCAACCTAGCGAAGTAGGAAACATGACAATGTATGAATTTAAAGATCCTGATACCCCATGCAAAGTGTTCTACTTAGACCACACATTGGAGAGAGTGTTCATGGTAATGAAACTTGGTAGGCATGCATACACTTGGAAGGGTGAATTTGATTTTCCCCAACCAAGATCCAATTTCTCTTATGGTCACCAAGGAGCTCGAACATCCCAAGCTCATGGAATTGAGAGGGAAAAGAGTAGAGATAGACCTGAGGTAAGCTTTGCTACCCAACGGGAAGAGAAAGAATGGCAACAAAAATGGATAAAATGGAAAATGAGAGGCATAGAGGCCCAAGGAATCAAAGAAATGTAGATAAATTCCCTCTATCAAGGCCTAGAGAACACCCTAGAATCTTGAGGCCTACACAACTAGTTAATTCCATGAAGAATTACTTTGATGGTAGAGGAGACCTAGAGATGATGCTTAAAGCATATCAAACGATAATCCAAGAAAGTCCAAATGTGATAGAACACGAAAAATGTTACCCTAGGGCAGACTAGAAATTGAACGAACCAAGCTTTGTGCAAAGATGGTAGAATTGGCTCAAACTATGTTTAAGGCCAGTTGCCTGTTCAATTGCACAACCTCAGCCAAAATGCAATTGCACTTGATGTATTATTAGAAATATTAGAAAAGATGATAGCCGAGTCGCGAAAACACGCTACATCTCAAGTGAGCAACATCAAAAGTGAAAGAGTAAGCCTTCCTCCCAAGGATGCTTATGTTCCCAACTCGAAAAAGTCAAGAACCTTTACTTCTATAAATCACTACTCACAAGAATTTCTAAGAGAGATTCAAGAAGAGAAATGGGCAAAAGAAATTGAAAATCATCCTCCCATTGAAATTGTGGATGACCTACATGATCGATTCTCATAAGATATTCTTTCCATTTATGAGAACAAGAGGATGCCTAGTCTAATGAACAATTAGACTTTGCATCAAATTCCCTACACAAACTGTGTCATTTTACAGGTCCATGGGAAGTAAAGTCCACCTGTATGAAGCAGCCGCTACTATGGTAAGGAATGAAGACTCAGTTTTGCCTAGAAATACAGAGGTAGTAAAAAAAACTAAAGTGTAGTGCAATCTCAGTTTCGAGGAGCTACTCAAGGTTAAGCCAAAATTATGGAAACACATAGAAAATTAAGTGCTTGAAGTAGCAAAAAATCCTTCACAGGTAGGATCGCATAGAACAGTGCCAGGAATACCCTTGGATAAGATAGGATACATGAGTGAAGGAGAGGAAGGAAATAGCTACCCCCCTATCACTCATTAGGATTACATGACCAAGGTTTCGTTGGACTCAGGTGCAAGAGTTGCAATTGCTACCACTTCCCTATGGAAGCATTGGGGCAAGCTTGTTGGTGCAGATCAATCACCAATTGAATGTTTGAAGACAAAAGAATGAAGAATGAGATCAATTCTTGAAGCTTGGAAGAAAGACACATTCAGAGTATATGAGAAATGTACACATATGTACATAGTTCACTTAGATCTTTGCTTGAGTAAGAATCTTGTACAAATTATCTATAAATACTTTGAGAAAAGTCGGGGCATGTATGAGAGCATATGTGACAATAGTTAGAAGCCAAGATTGAGGAAGTTAGAAGTCATGAGATAGAGAAAAAGTTAGTTGAGTTAGCTCTCATCACTCAGTTGTAAACTTTTCTGAGTAATTGAAAATCTTGCGCCCGATGTTTCTGCGTGTTCTCCTTCTACAGTAGATCAATCATGAAATGCTTTTGTACAAGTCTAAGTTGGAAGGTGCTTGACCTCTGTACAAAATTTTAGCTTCTAATTGCAATCAGAATTAGAGAATTAAGTGTAGGAACATTCATATGTGAAGTGTGTTCACAGGTTCCTAAAACAGGCGCAGATTTCGAAGTTAATGTTTTGATCATTTCTCCCAGCACAGTTTAAAGTTTTGCATGAGTGAGGGCTTAATCTTTAAGTTGAAAGATAAGCTACTTATGGCTAGAAGCATTTTGTAAAACGGGTTCGACATTGTGAGAACCAAAGTTAAGAAGTTAGGGGTGTCAAATCGACTTCTCAGAAGTACAGATTTGGACATAGGTAACTTGTGAAGTTGTTTTCTCAAGTTATATTGAAGCTTTTGAAGTAATTCAACTTGGAGGAGATGCGCAATCTCTAGGAGATGATTCGTACAAAGTTTCATCAAAAACTTTACACGTTTGATAGGTCAATGTGAAGAAATAGTGCAGCAGACTTTTCTGTGTTTTATCTTCTTCACAGATTTTCTCAATTTTGATAAGTTGGAGATTGATCCTCTAAATTAGTGGAAGTTTTGACTTACTCTTGGTATAGAGGTGCTCTAATCACAAGAGTAGGTTGTTCTTTTGGAGATTAACACTCTCCATCAGTGGTATCAGAGCAGGAGACATTAAATCAAGGAAAGGAGGATCCCGACTGCTGCAGATTCAAGAAATTCAACACTTGAAGAACTAAGAAGTGAAAGCTTGGAGTCAAAAGCCTAGGGACAAGACTACTCGACATCAAGAAAAGCAAAAGGAGTCTAATTCGAAGTAAAGGTACATACATTGTTTGTAAAGCTTGAAGATTTCAATACACAGGTGGATACAAGATGGGAGATGCTCTACAGATAGATAAATTGGATAGGGAAAACTATCCTGCATGGTCAATGAGGATGGAAGCTCATCTTATGAGCAAAGATTTAATTGCTTACATCACAGGAGAAGAAGAGAAGCCAGAGTTCAGAGATCCTAGTGTTCCAACTAGGGAAGAGTTAGCAGATTTGAAAAATTGGATGAAGAAAGATGCTCAAGCTAGGAGCATTATCTATATGGGAGTCAATGATTACTTGTTACCTCATATTAGAGGTATTGAAAGTGCAACTGACATATGGAATGCTTTGGAGGAGCATTTCCAGAACACTACAAAGTCAAGGAAGGCATCCTTATGGGCAGAGTTTACAACCTTCAAGAAGAAGGCCTCTCAATCTATTTCAGACTATGTGACAAGGATGAAAGATATTACAGATGCTTTAGGAGCTGTTGATGAAGACATTGAGGAAGATAAATTGGTAAGGCAAATCCTTACAGGGTTGAGAGGTGATGACAAATGGAAGCCATTTATTTTGTCTACAGAATTATCACTTGACCATTTCACTCCTGATTTAAATCAATTGTTAGGTCATATGCTAACATTTGAGCAGGATGTTAAAGGAGATGGTGACAAGAGTACAGGTCATGCAATGTACTCAAAGGACAAGAAGAAGAATAGCAAAGGAAAACAACAAGCAGGTGAAGATGAAGGAACAACTACTCAAGCCAACTTCCTAAGAGGAAGAGGAGGTGGCAAAGGTAGAGGAAGAGGCAGGAACAACAAAGATGGAGGCAAAACTTGCTGGATTTGTGGTAAGACAAATCACTTAGCTAATGATTGTTGGCATAATAATCAGAATAATGGTGGATACAATCAAAATTATAATTCAAGAGGAAGAGGTGGCAGAAATCAAAGAGGTAATTACAGAGGTAGAGGTGGAAGGAATTACTTTGGAAGAAATGCAGGTAGAGGATTCCAAAGTCAACAATACAACAACACCTACTACAATTATGCTTCAGATCAAAAGGAGGATTCAACATTGATAATGAATGCAACTTGTGAAAGGCAGAATGAAGATCAAAGAGTCTTCTACATTGACTCAGGATGTAGCAATCACCTGAGTGGTAACATATCTTTGATGACTGATTTGGAGAGTAAAGTTTTTAATCATGTTGTTCAAACAGGTGACAACACAAAGCACAATGTGAAGTCAATTGGATCAGTGAAGGCCAAGGATGGAAGCACCTTATTGAGTAAGGTTTTGTATGTTCCTACAATCCCTAAGAATTTGATAAGTGTAGGACAAATTGTTGAAAAGGGATATGAAGTAAGGTTCACTAATGATGGAGTATATGTGGAAGACCCTAGCCAAGGGTATAAACAGATTGTTTCAGGGAAAAAGGAAGGAAGATTATTTACATTGAAGATTCAAGGCAATATTGGTCATGCTATGTTCACATATGGAGGACATAAGATCTCTGAGTTAGATCTTTGGCACAAGAGGCTTGGACATTTCAATGAAAGAGGTATTAAAGATATGGTTAACAATGGTTCAGTGCTTGGATTGCCTAATGTTGCAGGTCAACATATGACATACAAATGTGAGGCATGTCAATTAGGTAAGGCTCATAAACATTCCTATTCCAAGCATGGTTTTATGTACTCAGAGAAGCTTGAGTTGGTACACACAGATGTGTGGGGACCATCAAAAGATTTCAGTATAAATGGATCAAGGTATTATGTGATTTATGTTGATGATGCTACTAGATGGATCACTATCTATGTGATCAAAGATAAGTCAGAAGTGTTTAATACATTTAAACACTATTATGCATATGCAGAAAGAATTACATGTCATAAGTTGAAAAGATTAAGGTCAGATGGAGGGGGAGAGTATTTCTCTAATGAGTTCAGTGATTATTTATGGAATGCAGGTATAAAAAGGGAAGTTACTTGCAGGTACTCTCCTCAACAAAATGGTGTTGCAGAAAGGAGAAATAGAACACTTGTTGAGTTTGCAAGATCCATGATGAAGGAGAAAAATTGTCCTAATTATTTGTGGGCTGAGGCTGTAAATACAGCCACTTATTTGGTCAATAGGTTACCATGTAAAGCCTTGCAGGGTATGACACCATATGAGGCTTGGTGGGGTAAAAGACCTACCTTGGATCATTGCAGAGTATTTGGGTGTGTGGCATATGCATATGTGCCATCACAATTAAGACACAAATTGGAACCCAAAGCTCAAAAGTATGTTTTCATTGGCTATGATGACAAGCAGATGGGCTATAGATTGTGGAGTCCATCAACAAAACAATTTATGGTTTCTAAAGATGTTACATTTGATGAACAAAGCACTTGGTATGCAGGTACAATCAACATCAATACAAGTGATGAAGAAGAAGTGAGTCAAAGAAAAGGTAAATCAAAAGTTCAGATATTTGATGAGCAAGAGAATAATGAAGTGCAGGTTGAAGTGGAAGAGACACCAAGATTTGATCCTGAATGTGAAGAGCCAGAAACCTCAAGGAGTGGAGAACTCAGAAGGTCATCAAGAAATAGGTGGCAACCTACAAGGTATAGCTATGATACTTCATTTTTGGCCACAAAAGATTATGCTTATATGGTGAATACAGATGAAGACCCTTCTACATATGAAGAGGCAAAAGGTAAGGAAAAATGGGAGAAAGCTATGCAGGAAGAATATGATGCACTATTGGAGAATCAAACATGGGATTTGGTTCCAAAGCCAAATAGTCAGAAGATCATTGGATGCAAGTGGGTTTACAAGACCAAAAGGTTTGCAGATGGAAGTGTGTCTAGATACAAAGCTAGACTTGTTGTCAAAGGGTTTGCTCAGACTTATGGTGTTGACTATGATGAGACTTATAGTCCTGTGGCAAAGATGACAACCATCAGGACACTTATTGCTATTGCTGCATGTAAAGGTTGGAAGTTATGTCAACTTGATGTGAAAAATGCTTTTTTGAATGGTTATATTTCAGATGATGTATTCATGGAGCAACCTCAAGGGTTCAGAGATAAAAGGTATCCAGATCATGTGTGCAAGCTCAAGAGAGCTTTGTATGGCTTGAAGCAGGCCCCAAGGGCATGGAACTATAGACTTGTGAAGTTCCTAAAAGAACTTGGTTTTCAGGTGTCTAAAGCAGATAGTAGCTTGCTTATCAAAGCAAGTGAAAATGGTTTCATATATATGTGCATATATGTTGATGATATAATTCTTACAGGTACAGATGAAGAAGGAATACAAAGACTCAAGAGGCAAATGGAAAAGGAGTTCAAGATAAGTGACTTGGGAGACTTGTCATATTTCTTGGGCATGGAGATTACATATACTCAACATGGAGTATTTGTGACCCAAGAAAGGTATTTGAAGAACTTGTTAATCAAGTTTAAAATGGATGATTGCAGGGTAGCACCTACACCAATGGAGGTGAATCACAAATTGAGTAAGTTTGGAGGTGAAGAATTCAAGGACATGAGACAATATCAGAGTTTGGTTGGTAGCCTTATCTATGCTACTCTAACTAGACCTGATTTATCATATGTAGTAGGAGTTTTGTCTCAATTTATGCATTGTCCAAGGAAAGAACATTGGATTGCAGGACAAAGGGTATTGAGGTACATTAAGGGTACACTCAATGAAGGTTTGTATTATGGGTTTACCTCAGATACAAATATCAAAATTTATAGTGATGCAGATTGGGCAGGTAATCCAGATGATAGAAGATCAACCTATGGATACATGTGTTATGTGGGAGATAAGTTAATCTCATGGTGTTCTAAGAAGCAACATACAGTTGCTTTGTCTTCTACAGAAGCTGAGTATAAAGGCATGGTTGAAGCTGCAAAAGAAGTGATTTGGCTCAAGACCTTGATGAAGAGTCTTGACATTATAAATGGGGTACCAATTATATATGGAGATAACATGAGTTCATTGTATTTAGCTGCTAATCCTGTTTTTCATGCCAGGACCAAACATATTGAGATACAGTATCACTTTCTAAGAGAGAAGGTGATGGATAAGGAGATTGAAGTCATACATACTTCAACAAAAGATCAGATAGCTGATATGCTTACAAAGAGCTTGGATGGACCAAAGCTACAGAAGTTTAAAGACATGGCAGGTATAAAGAAGAAAGGAGAAACCTCAATTGATGATTGAGGGGGAGCTGTTGGTGCAGATCAATCACCAATTGAATGTTTGAAGACAAAAGAATGAAGAATGAGATCAATTCTTGAAGCTTGGAAGAAAGACACATTCAGAGTATATGAGAAATGTACACATATGTACATAGTTCACTTAGATCTTTGCTTGAGTAAGAATCTTGTACAAATTATCTATAAATACTTTGAGAAAAGTCGGGGCATGTATGAGAGCATATGTGACAATAGTTAGAAGCCAAGATTGAGGAAGTTAGAAGTCATGAGATAGAGAAAAAGTTAGTTGAGTTAGCTCTCATCACTCAGTTGTAAACTTTTCTGAGTAATTGAAAATCTTGCGCCCGATGTTTCTGCGTGTTCTCCTTCTACAGTAGATCAATCATGAAATGCTTTTGTACAAGTCTAAGTTGGAAGGTGCTTGACCTCTGTACAAAATTTTAGCTTCTAATTGCAATCAGACTTAGAGAATTAAGTGTAGGAACATTCATATGTGAAGTGTGTTCACAGGTTCCTAAAACAGGCGCAGATTTCGAAGTTAATGTTTTGATCATTTCTCCCAGCACAGTTTAAAGTTTTGCATGAGTGAGGGCTTAATCTTTAAGTTGAAAGATAAGCTACTTATGGCTAGAAGCATTTTGTAAAACGGGTTCGACATTGTGAGAACCAAAGTTAAGAAGTTAGGGGTGTCAAATCGACTTCTCAGAAGTACAGATTTGGACATAGGTAACTTGTGAAGTTGTTTTCTCAAGTTATATTGAAGCTTTTGAAGTAATTCAACTTGGAGGAGATGCGCAATCTCTAGGAGATGATTCGTACAAAGTTTCATCAAAAACTTTACACGTTTGATAGGTCAATGTGAAGAAATAGTGCAGCAGACTTTTTTGTGTTTTATCTTCTTCACAGATTTTCTCAATTTTGATAAGTTGGAGATTGATCCTCTAAATTAGTGGAAGTTTTGACTTACTCTTGGTATAGAGGTGCTCTAATCACAAGAGTAGGTTGTTCTTTTGGAGATTAACACTCTCCATCAAAGCTAGCACTCAGGCCAACAAGAATGAAATTGCTAATGGCTGATGTTCACATAGGGAGATTTTTAGGACTACTCGAAGGGATAACTCTCACTAATTGTGGTGTAGAGTTTGAGCATACATTTTCCATATGTGACTTTAGTAAGAACCATGCCTATGAGATGGTTTTGGGAAGACCATTCATGAGATAGTTGCAGGTAGTACATCATTGGGGAAGCAACTCCTTGTATTTGCAACATGTAGGTGTTACAACCAAAGTCAATCTTAAAGACTATTCTCAGAGAGATGTGCCTTGTATATAGTGGAATCCCATCCATAGAGCCACATATGATACAGATTCAGTGCATTCCATAGGATCAAGATCCTCAACCATGCATGAAGACACTCACTTATGGATGTGCAAAGTGGTAGTAGAAGAAGAGAAAAGAGAAAATGCTAGAGGGGTGTGTTGAGCCCTGGCAGGTTGAAACCAACAAAGTCAAGGTCACAGTTATGCATAAGCAAGAATGAAGTGTTAAAATTCAAGGGTCAAAGTGCACAGGTAGTGCACCTTCAATTGTCCATATAAAGGGTAACTTTTGATTGTTCACAGACAAGAGGTATTGCAGAAGTATTTTTGCTAATTCCCTTAAGGTCAAAGGGTGTTCAAAGTAATCGGGAAGGTCCAGGTGAACCCCTCTTTGGGGCAAAAGTGACGAATTAAAAGGAAAAAATAAAGGCAATGCGGCTGTGTATGCACATGTGGAAATATGGCCGCCCAATCAAATTTTTGTTTTGGTCTAAAGTCACTACAGGACAAAGTAGTGAGTCGTTGGCCGCCTCCTAACAAGACAATCTTGGGGACATCAAAGGAAGGCCAAGATTCTAGTGCAGTTAGGAGCGTACGGGACCAACACACTTCAAGAAGGAAAGCAAAGGCTATTCTATAGAGGGAGAGTAAGCAGAGAGGGTTTCCAGAGGAAGCAAGAAAGAGAAGTGGAGAGTCACTGGTGTGCGACGACACTAGGAAGTGGAAGTGAAGAGTGCAAGAAGGGTGGCTAAGGAAGGGTGCAAGGAGTGCGAAGCTAGACCCCACAGATCACAAGGTCTCTTACCGTGATCAGGCCGCAAAGGTATTCATCCCTCAGCTTGGTGGAAGCTTGGTGCAAGGTGTGCACAAGGAGAAGCTTGAAGCAAGTGAAGGACTGGTGCAGAAGAGGCCGGCTGCTGGAAGACTTTGGGATAATTGGTCTTTTGTGATTGAAGTATTAACTCAGATTGTACTAAATAGTGTAATTGTTCTGCTGTAATCAAAACTCAAGATTCAAGGGTGCTTCTGCAGAAGTTTGTTAAGATTATTTCCTCTCTTGTTCTTTTCTTTTTCTCCTACAAACCCTCAAACTCCTTCTCGTCCAAGAATCCCCAACAAATTTGGCACGCACGGTGGGACCCTCCCCCTCCCCCTCCACTCCCCCCGCCGACAGCCCCCTCTCCCTCCCCCTCCATCTCCCCCCACCAGCCCCCTCTCCCTCCCCCTCCATCTCCCCCCGCCTACCCCCTCCCCCTCCCCCTCCATCTCCCCCGCACAACCCCCCTCCACCCCCCAATGCCGCCAGCCCCCTCCCCCTCCATCTCCCCCCGCCGACAACCCCCTCCCTCCATCCCCCTCCATCTCCCCCCACCTACCCCTCCCCCTTCCCCTCCATCTCCCCCCGCACAACCCCCCTCCACCCCCCACCGCCGCCAGCCCCCTCTCCCTCCATCTCCCCCTGCTTACACACTCCCCCCTCCACCTCCATCTCACCCCGTAGCAACCTCCCCCTCTCAATCCCCCTCCCTCTTCATCTCACCCCACAAAAGCCCCCGCCCTCCCCCTCCATATCACCCCGCCGAACCCTTCCCCTCCATATTTACCCCACCCCCGCGCTATGCCCCTCACCTTTCCCCTTCATCTCTCCAGCCGAACCCCCTACCCCCTACCCCTTCCGCCACACCCGCCACCTCAACAACCCCCCCCCTCAAAGGAATTCACGAAAATCAGGTTCAGCAACATTAAGTTCTTCGCCAGCAACAACAACAAGATCGAATCCATACCCTCGATGGCTGATCCCTCCGCACCGGACGATAATTCGGAACGCACGCCTTCCGTGCTGCATACAAACCATTCAAATTTCCCTCCTCCCGTGTCTGCGCACCAGCTTGCCAGCCTCATCTACCAGATCCCGACAGTGCCCGCACCCATTAACCCACCAAATGATGCATCGCCTTCACCTCTTCCCCCTGCCATTCTTACTATTCCTACTTATTCAATTCAATCTGAGTCCACCGACATATTCTCCACCTTCCCTCCCTCGCCCTCCTTCTCCTTCCCCGTCTGCTTCTCATACTTCGCAACCAAACTCGCCTTCAGGAGATTATATGCGCCTTTTTCTTCCACCTGATTTAGATCTGCAGATTCATATTCATTTATCCCTCCCAACCATTGAACTTCGTCATCTATTTTCTGTCGAAAATCTTCAGCAGGTGGGTCTCTAGGGCTTGGCCAACGTTTTCTTCAATGATCCCTCGAATTATACTGAGGTCTATGAAACTCTCCGTCTCTTTCCTACTTTTCGCACAGGAACTCTCTCCATCTCAGATCTTGCTGCCAATATTGGCTCCTCCCTAATCCACTTCAGTAGTACTCCTTTCTTATATTCTGGAGTGTCAGCCTCTGCCACCATTGCCTTTTGTAGAGATCGCTTTGAAAATAATGCCTGATTTTCCATCCGCATGATATCCATCCTTAATTCATTTATTTTTTTCTTTTTGCTTCGTAGTCCCACATCTTCATTTCCATGGTCTGATATTCGAATTGCGGATCCCCTTTTTTGCTTCCTCAATAGCCGACCATACCCTTACGCCGCCCTCATCTATAGTTCCTTAACTTTACGATCTCGACGCCTTCGTGAAGCTATCCCTCGGGGCTCTCATACATTTTCCATCTATTATGCACCATTCCTTGCTTGGATCTATCAAATACCAGTGCAATCTGCAAATAATCTCGCTATTCTCCCTCACAACCCTGTTAGCCACCCGCCTAACCATCCCGGGCTACCTTCCACCTCACAATCTCCTCCCTCCCCTCCAATCTCAATTGACTCCGCTTCCGCTTCCACACCGACCTCCGCCCCCCTGATCTCACTTCCCTTCCTCCGCAATCTTCTTTGCATCTCCTTCCCGCATCTACCATTAATGCGACAATTCCTACTCCTAACCTTGTTCCTAGACCTTCTCCCTCAACAGCTTTCAGGCCGCTCGTTCAAATGCAGCTCAACCCCCACAACCCCACATGTACAACCCCTCGTCCTCCGGTTTCCAATTCGCCCCCTATCATTGATGTTCCCCTCAGCCAACCCCTTCCCTCGAACATTCCTACACATCCCAATCCCGCTACCGCTCCAACCCATCCTCCCATTCCGCCTGTAGCCCTTGCTCCGCCAAGTGACCTCCCTTCTGCCCTTTCCTTTTTACAATTGCTCCGCGACGCAAGTGCAGTTGCTCTTGGTAGTGCTCACGCCTCCAAAGCGTCATTGGATTCTGTCTCGGCCGCAGCTTCTGTTCATCAGCAGTATATCTCTACCATCGACAACATCAACCGCATGGCCACTTCTCAATGGCAATCGCTCAATGAAACGGCTCGATTACTCAAAGAAGAGCGGGATCATTATCGAGATATGGCCGATTCTGCATTGAAGGCCTTATCAGATATTCAAAATCGCTCTACCTTAGGGCTCTGTGATAATGCTGCGTGCCGTTGTATCAAACGCGAACGGGACCACCTTAGGCACTGCCTTAGTTCTCTCCAGCATATGATTGAGCAAGCTTCTGCTCCTCTGCCCTCCTCTCCACAACCGCCCACTGCGGGCCTCAATCCACCTTCTCAATAATTTGCAAGCCAACTTCTCAATCAATTGCTATCGGCTTCAGTTTCCCTTATAGAGTTGCAAATAAAACTCTCATCCTTCTGATTTTGTAATGATCAGGGATACTAAATATTTGTAGCATGATTTATTGGGTTGTCTTGCTTAATCAATAATATCAATCCTTATCTATTTTCATGCCTCAGTTCCCTCTGTGTTTCTTCTACTGTTCCACTCTGTTCTTGAGTTCTCCCTGTATCGTGTTGTTACTGTCTCTCCGGGACAGAGAGCACATTAGGTGGTGGGCATCTGTTGAGCCCTGGCAGGTTGAAACCAGCAAAGTCAAGGTCACAGTTATGCATAAGCAAGAATGAAGTGTTAAAATTCAAGGGTCAAAGTGCTCAGGTAGTGTTACTTCAATTGTCCATATAAAGGGTAACTTTTGATTGTTCACAGACAAGAGGTATTGCAGAAGTATTTTTGCTAATTCCCTTAAGGTCAAAGGGTGTTCAAAGTAATCGGGAAGGTCCAGGTGAACCCCTCTTTGGGGCAAAAGTGACGAATTAAAAGGAAAAAATAAAGGCAATGCGACTGTGTACGCACATGTGGAAATATGGCCGCCCAATCAAATTTTTGTTTTGGTCTAAAGTCACTACAGGACAAAGTAGTGAGTCGTTGGCCGCCTCCTAACAAGACAATCTTGGGGACATCAAAGGAAGGCCAAGAGTCTAGTGCAGTTAGGAGCGTACGGGACCAACACACTTCAAGAAGGAAAGCAAAGGCTATTCTACAGAGGGAGAGTAAGCAGAGAGGGTTTCAAGAGGAAGCAAGAAAGAGAAGTGGAGAGTCACTGGTGTGCGACGACACTAGGAAGTGGAAGTGAAGAGTGCAAGAAGGGTGGCTAAGGAAGGGTGCAAGGAGTGCGAAGCTAGACCCCACAGATCACAAGGTCTCTTACCGTGATCAGGCCGCAAAGGTATTCATCCCTCAGCTTGGTGGAAGCTTGGTGCAAGGTGTGCACAAGGAGAAGCTTGAAGCAAGTGAAGGACTGGTGCAGAAGAGGCCGGCTGCTGGAAGACTTTGGGATAATTGGTCTTTTGTGATTGAAGTATTAACTCGGATTGTACTAAACAGTGTAATTGTTCTGCTGTAATCAAAACTCAAGATTCAAGGGTGCTTCTGCAGAAGTTTGTCAAGATTATTTCCTCTCTTGTTCTTTTCTTTTTCTCCTACAAACCCTCAAACTCCTTCTCGTCCAAGAATCCCCAACAGGGTGGGTGCGAAGGAAACTCATAGATCAAGTTGAGACCCAACTTATGCACTTATAGTATTTCCAGATGAGGAATTTGAACCTCATAGTTGGGTGGAAATCTTAGCCACAATGGATGTAGCCATCAATGAAGAACAATGGACACCACATTGTGACAAAGATGGCTATGACATTTTGGTTCTCACTATAGAACCAATCATGTGTGATTTGGTTATTGAAGAATGTGAGCCTAGTATGGAAGAAATCGAACAAGCAAGTGACTTGGGTCTAGAATCAATTATTATGGATCCTTTTTGTGCATCAAAAGAAGAATACATGTACATTGTAGAAGCTCACCCTCAAGGAGGATAAGAGCTTGTGAATGAGGTGAGGTTAATCACACAGATAACCACAAAGAATGAAGACAAGAAAAGAAAGAAGAGAGAACTCCCACCAAAAGAGGAAGAATCTTTATTTGAGGTTCTTGAAAACTTTAAAAAGTAGAAGTGGAAGATTGATAGCGCATATTCTTACCTTTGGACCGAAAAATCATCTACTGAAAGCCAAAGATAAAGAAGTTGTGAGATCTCAAATACCACACATTGGTAGGTAGTGTGTATAAGCACACCAATAAGCCCTAGATTACACACTCATAGGTGATAATCTATACAAACAAAGAAGAGATGACTATCTCAGATTCTGTGTCCATGAGAGTGAATACCTTAAGATATTAGAGAGTGATCGCCAATGAGTAGGAGAAGGACACTTTGGACCAGATAGGGTGATCAAGCCAATACTCTTTGTAGGTCTTTCGTGGCCAACTCTTCACATGGATGCACATACCTACATGAAGAGGTGAGATATCTATCAGTGAACTTAGTACCCTATATGTAAAGATGAGATGCCACTAAAACCCATGATGAGTGGATTGCATTCTCTAAGGGGGAATAGACTTTGTTGATCCTATTAATCCCCGAGCTAAGAGTTCACATGCTAAATACATCATTGTGGCCACTGATTATCTAACTAAATAGGTGGAAGTGAAGAAAACAAGAAAGAACAATGACCACAACCAAGTTCCTATTTGGGAATGTATCGACAAGATATAATTTGCCAATAGAATTGGTTGGTGATCGTGGCATTCATTTCTTGAATGCGTTCATTGAATACTTGTCACAAGAATTCATGGTGGTTCACAAGAAGTTGGCTCCCTATCACCCACAAGCCAATGGCTAGGCTGAAAGCGCAAACAAGATACTTTGTAATGTTCTAACTAAATTGGTACAATAAGCGTTTTGATTGGGACAAACAACTACATCATGTTGTTGGGCCCATAGGTGGGCTATAAAATGGTGCTCCAAGCCACCCCCTTTCAGATGGTGTTTGGACAAAATGCTCTATTTCCATTAGACTTCTTGATACTGACATTGAAAGTAGCACAAGAGCATCAATGGGTCGGCCATGAGCTCTCATCTAGAATCTTTAATCTTGAGTGAATAGGAGAGATAGGATTAAAGAGCAGCTATAGGAATATATATAACTAAAAAAAAAAAAGCCTACTTTGATGCTTGTGTGAAGGATAAGGGTTTGGAGGTAGGAGACTTCGTCTTGGTATAAACCCTAAAGCAACATGCAAGGAAATTAGAGAAGCATGGCTATGGACCCATGATTACTGGAATAGAATATCAACAAGTGGATCTATCCAATTAGACACTCTAGAAGGGGATATCCTACATAATTACATCAGTGGATGCAAAGTTAAACTATATCAAAGGAAATGCTAAATCGACTCAACAATGCAAGGAAAGATAAGGAAGAGGAGAAAGGAGTTTGAGAAGAAGTGCAGGAAGAACTCGTAGAACACATCGAATGAATGAAATTGAGGAGACAAGGTAGAGATCAGCCTAGGTCAGACACTCATGATGCTCTAAGATATCACATGGCCATGTGCCAAGCGTCAGACAAAATTTCCCCCTAGAATAGTGGATTGACATCCTTTTTGACCCTAGAGGTTTGACAAGAAAAGAATGCAAGGGCTATAGAAGCCTTGATTGAATCAGGTGTAGCCACTAGTGTAGTTAGACTTTATCACTATCAAGAATTGAAATTGAATATCAGTCCTATAGTGGCATATCTCATAGGATTGGGAGGTGTGGAAACCCCTTGCATGGGTAAGGTGGAACTTCCCATCTACCTTCAATGTGTGCCAATGATAGTGAAAGTGCTAGTATGTCAAGATGAAGACCTCATTGAGCCTTTTATTTTAGATCAAGATTGGATCTATGACCATGCTGTGAACTTGAACCTAAGAACTAGACTTCTTCAAGTCTGGGTAAATCAAAATCGCATCACAATTGAGTTAAAAAATCAAGCACTCAAGAAAATAAAAAAGACACCCACTCCTAGTCCTTCTAGGAACACACATGACAATGATGATGATATTATTGTCCAAAGTTCTACGGTGTAGAAGAAGTTCACCCATGAAGGAGTCACAAAAGCCAATATTGAACTCCCTTCTTTTCCAAAGATGGTCTTAGAAAAACAAGCAAGGAAATGCAAGAAGTAGATGAACCAGATAATTGAGTCACAGGCTCAACCACTGATGCAAAATAGAGTACCTAATGGAGGGAAGTAGATCTCGATACGCAAGGGTGAACATCCCTTTGCCAGGATACAGGACCCCAAAGATGCACAAAACAAACTACTCAATCAAAGAATACAATAAAGGAGTATTCCAAAGATCAACCAAGGTGGACCATTTCTATTTGGGTCCCAAAGTGATCGATGCACAATTAATATGGGTGTCGAAGGCCTGCTTACATGCTCAAGTAGCTTCACATAAGGTCACAAGCATAAATTACCACTCATAGATACTCATGTCCCAAATTTCATGGCAAACATCTGCACTCAACACCTTCATGTCTCTAATCATACCTAGTATTATTTGGAAATGGGTACCCAAAAAGTCCCAAATCCGAGACAATCTATTCCAAGAACATATAAAATTCATCACTGCCAAAGGCTACTATCCCACAAAGAAAGTTTGGAGAGTCAAGCCTTGTAATAAACCCCTTGACCCTACCATGTAAATGACTATGCACAAGGATAGATGCATTCAAGTACAGTGGAAAACTGGAGTATGCATATAGTAAAATTACTGACTTCCTAACTTTCACTGCCACCATCGCCCCATCACATTATGTATCATTCATTGAAAAATTCATTCGTCTTCCCACCACACATGCATTAGGTTCACAAACACCTATGTCCACTTCATTGTACATAGATACTATGATCACTTCACCTACCATCCCCATTTTCATGGTAGCTCCCACATGCACAACATTATTTGACCCAATGGACATTTCTCCACCGATTCTACCTCCCCCTCTCCCCACACTTCCACTATCCTTGACCCCCTCCACCAACATCACCAAGACCATCATGCATTGCATACACCATCATCCCATCCCCATTCCCATTCCTCTTGCACTCAACCCTACCTCCCTTGCATCTATAACTATAAAGAATAGTTTCAATACATTGATTCAATGTGTCTCATAGCTTCAACAAGACTATCAACACTTGGAAGAACGAAACGATGCCTTACAGGCAGAATCTCAAATATTACAAATACACATTACAACATTGGAAGTAGACAGTGAAACACTCCAGGCTCAATATTTCACATTATAGTAAGCTCATGAAGAACTGGATTCCAACGTACCAAATGTGGATGCCCAAGCTTTCAAAGACTTGGAGGACATGCTACACGAGAAAAATGTAACCAACACAAAACTACAAAGGAATCTAGGGCTTCTCAAGAAGCATATGTTTGCAACACTGGAAGATAATAAGAGACTACAACAATAGAACCAAGATAATCTCAAGGCCACTATGGAAGGGACACTAGGCACAATGACTAGTCCCACACGGTTTCAAGTTCTTCCCTCATATGACTTCAAGATATTACTCAAGGAACATGCTAGCTTTCTAGAGTCATACAAAAATTTGGAAATAGAGTGTGCATACGTCAAGAAGCAATCAACCATAGTGAAGACATCTAGGCCAAAGGCTTCCACGATCCCATCAACTATAGAGGAAGTGGAAACCCTCTAGAAATAGGTTGAAGAACCCCACATAAGGCTATTACAATATGAGAGGCCACCTTCTTTGATTGAAGACCTAGAGTTAGACACAGTAGTGAAAATCCCTCTAAAAGAATCCTTTGAAGAACTATAGGAACCCATGCTAGTACCTGGAGGGGTGCATCACTGAAGAGGCCCAAGACACATTTGAAATTGAAGCACCAAATCAGCTCAAGGGGGTAGAATAGATAGGCCATATGCATGGTGATAGGGAAGGTTTACAAATCCAATCTATGTCCAATCTTGAAGAAATAGTTCTCAAGTCTGCTTATTTTCATAACTTATCACATCAACAAATCATCACCACATCAAAACTCCAATACATGCAATATTTTGTATTTTTGGTGAAAATAATGCAAAATTTAAGAGGAATACACGAAAAGAACCCACGTTTGCTACTCAATATGAGCCAAATGAACTACCTAAAAACGCATAGGCAGGAACTATTTTCCAACCAAATTACCATACATGGCTATTTATAGATTAACCTAAAATGAGGTGCACATGGTCAAATATGCCATTATGCATTAAATATAACCCTTGTTACTGTCTTGTTGTCCATCATTCATCTTGGCAGACATTTGCATTAAAATTTTGAAATACTAAAGGGTGTTTAGATTGGATAAAATATCCTTATTTTGCTCCCCCTAGAGCACTACCAACAGTTGTTTATATGGTATCAACTATACACCACTGGTCAGCATAGTTAAAGAATGTCTCGAACATTGCCAGAAAGATCTGCATGAAGATGTTTGAGCTAATGATAGTTGTGTTCATAATTTTTTGGAAATTCCAAGCTTCTATATTTCTACCTAGAGTTTTCTAAAAGAAATCATGACCTGGTTTATGATATGGGCCAAACACCCCATCAACAAAATCTATGCCTAGCATGCACGCATTGAGTATTTACCTACTTGCTATAAGCAAACATTTGAGGAGATGTTCTCTACAGGGGGGAGTATGACTCTGAGATTTTCATTCCCAAACCCACCTATCTGTTGCACATTTTTTTAGTAGAACAAACAATCCATGCCGATCAGCTATGACTGCCACATTTGGACATCCGAGGTCCAATAGATTGGGATCAGCGAATGACAAATCTAGCACGAGCCCTGCACTTGTAAGAACATCATCTTGCCATAAATGTCCTTGAATACAAGACATGGAAGTCATTGAAGAGAATCAAAATAGAGGGAGAGTCAAGCAAGACTAAGCAAGGAGAGCAGTAAATGAATTCCCTAAAATTAGGCCCACATAATTTTTCAAAGGATAAATCTTTTACAACAATGATTTTAATCACTACACACGATTGTAAATACCATTTTTTATGATTCCTACTCCATTTTGTGCAAGCTGAGGAGTGCTCCATCTTGAGGAGTATTAGATCTAAGTACATACCAATTTTCATATTTTTTTAGAGGTTGTTTGAGCCTCCAAATTAGACCTAGGAACCTATTTTTTAACTAGGCTAGATACTAGGTTTAGATAGGGCCATAGCTAGTCAAAAACTATAAAAGGAGCTAGAGAGCTCATTTTTGGGGTTAGCAAATTAGGAATTGAAGTGAACAAAAGAGCTTGTAATCTTGTTTTTATTTAATGAACGATTCCCTTGCTCCATGTCTTTGTCTTGGCTTGTGTGCATGTGTGTGCATGCTAGTATGCTTCTCATTCATGCACTTGTGCCTTCACTTGCTCATGGTTGTCATACCCTCCTCATGTCTTCCTAGATTGACAACTATGAGGTGGATCTCCTCATATTGCTACTTGCCATTGTGCTAGAGTGAAAAATATGAATAGTGCATACATAAAAAAAAGTGACAAAAATATTTAGCACTCAATGTCTGTGTTTTCATTCAAGATAAAATATAATCATTTTTTGGTGGAAAAAATGAGCAAGAGTGGTTACATTATGAAAGGTTGGAGCTTGATCACTTTTGATGACAGGAAAATAATGCAAGGTAATGTTTTCGTTGATGTAATGTATACCACCACTCCATCAATTGAGAATTTGAACTATGGTGAAACTTCATCAAGGTACTCTAGAAGCTCTCTAACATTTTGAGTTTCCAATTTGCAATGACATTTATTTTCCTAGGTTGAGAATCTAGATGCATAAGTAATTCTAAATCAAATTTTGGAAAGTTATCCTCTGAATCCAAGGGTGTCTAGACTCCAAGCCTTTTTTTCCACCTTCTGTAGTCATATCCTAACACTAGATATTGTTGAGATATCCAATATGAAATCGAAAGAGAATTTGGACTAATCTTAAATAAAATGATTTCACCTAGTTTTTCACCTTCTTTGTTATCCCATTCCCTACTTTAAACATCATCAATATTTAAAATTTAATCTCTCCTATTCAACCACATTGTTTTTATTTTTTGTAATAACATGTTTTTTAAACAATATCCAAAAACATGAAGAGGCAAAAACCATTGAATCTTAATCTTTTGATAATTTTGTCTTGGTGACATTGCCCTTTGAATATCATCTTTCATCTTGTAGAGAAAACTTGAAACTATCCATTGATCATGAGACTCCCAATCTAATGAAGAGATGCAAGGAGCAGGTAGATGTACAAGATTTCCATATGCATTCCTCTTGTTATCGTTAGTGTCCATGTGAAAGGCCAAATGGTTGTCAAACACTTTTTTATATGTTCCTTAATAAAACATATAGTGGCCTGCTCAGCCATGGATAGTATGTTCCCTCGCATTTGTAACACCTACAAAATCTATCTTCGTGCTCCTTGTGTATTGTGTTTTATTATGTATTTTTCTAGGCCCTATTGTGTTTTATTATGTATTTTTCTAGAGCTGAGTTTTCTACTATGAGGGTATCATCCTAAAAATCTCAAGAAAAGAGAGCTCAATGTGGTGCATGTTTCTCCAATTTGCGGGCATGCTGCTTTAGTGTATAAACCAACACTAGATCTCCTTCTTTCAATCCTTTATCCTTGATGTGTGCATCAAAGTATGCATTTTGTCTTTTCTTTGTAGCATAGATGCCTGCTGCCGCTCGTAGCCTTGTCTCACCTAAGCATTCTAGATCAAAGATCCTAGAGGACAATTCATGTCCATTCCACTCATGCTCTTGTGCTAATTTTAATGTGGGGATAGGAAGTCCAATGGTCACACATCATTATGTCCGAAGACCATCTCAAATGGGGTAGCATTGAGTATTGTTTTGTAAGCAACTCGATAAGCCCAAACAGGATGATGAAGTTGTTTGTCCCAATCAGAGCGTTTATTATTTAAGAGTTTTGTCAATACGTTACATAGGATCTTATTCCTGCTCTCAGTTTGTCCGTTAGCTTCTGGATGATAGGGGGCACACTTCTTATGTATTACCAAGAATTCTTGGAGGAGGTTTTCAATAAATTCGTTCAAGAAGTGCATACCTCCATCACTTACTAACTCTATTGGTAACCCATATCTGGTGAACACGTTCTCAAATAAGAACTTAGCCATCGTTTGAGCATCATTCTTTGTCATGGCTTTTACTTCTACCCACTTTGTAAGGTAATCTATGGCTACAATAATGTATTCGGCATGGGAGTTTCTTGTTGGGGGGTTAATGGGACCTACAAAGTCTATACCCCATTTTGAGAATGTGCACCTCCCATCATTGGTCTCAAAGGCATCTCATCTTTGTTGGTGCAGACCAATCACCAATTGAAGGCTTGGAAGATCAAATGATGAAGGAAGAATCAATTCCTAAAGTGTGGAAGAAGATTACATTCAGAGGACAAGAGAAGTGTACACATATGTACATTAGTATAGTCATAGATGACTTAGATCTTTTGTTTAGTAAGAATCATGTACAAAATTATCTATAAATACTTTGAGAAAAGTCGGGGCATGTATGAGAGCATATGTGACAATAGTTAGAAGCCAAGAATGAGGAAGTTAGAAGTCATGAGATAGAGGAAAAGTTAGTTGAGTTAGCTCTCATCACTCAACTGTAATTTTTCTGAGTAAATGAAAATTTTTGCGCCCGATGTTTCTGCGTGTTCTCCTTCTACAGTAGATCAATTGTGAAATGCTTTTGTACAAGTCTAAGTTGAGAGTTGCTTGACCTCTGTGAAAAGTTTTAGCTTCCAATTGTAATCAGGCTGAGTGAATTAAGTGTAGGAACATTCATATGTGAAGTATGTTCACTAGTTCCTAAAACAGGCGCAGATTTCGAAGTTAATGTTTAGATCATTTCTCCTAGCACAGTTTAAAGTTTTGCATGAATGAGGGCTTAATCTTTAAGTTGGAAGATAAGCTACTCATGTCTAGAAGCATTTTGTAAAACGGGTTCTATTCAAGGAGAACCAAGTCTTAAAAGTTACAGGTGTAAAGTCGACTGTTCTGGATGACAGTTTCTGACATAGGTAACTTGAGAAGTTGATTTCTCAAGTTATACTTAATCTTTTGAAGAGATTCAACTTGGAGTAGATGCGCAATCTCTAGGAGATACTTCGTACAAAGTTTCATCAAAAACTTTACACGTTTGATAGGTCAATGTGGAGAAATAGTGCAGCAGACTTTTCTGTGTTTCATCTTCTTCACAGATTTGTTAATCTTTTGATAATTAGCAATTGATCCTCTAAATTAGTGGAGTGTTTGACTTACTCTTGGTATAGAGGTGCTCTAATCACAAGAGTAAGTTGTTCTTTTGGAGATTAACATTCTCCATCAGTGGTATCAGAGCAGGAGACATCAATTTGAAGAAAGGAGGATCCCGACTGCTGCAGATTCAAGAAATTCAACACTTGAAGGACTAAGAAGTGAAAGCTTGGAGTCAAAGCTCGAGGAGAAGACTTTTTGACATCAAGAAAGGCAAAAGGAGTCCAATTCGAAGTAAAGGTACATACATTGTTTGTAAAGCTTGAAGATTTCAATACACAGGTGGACACAAGATGGGAGAAAGCTTGCAGATTGATAAGCTAGATAGGGAGAACTATCCAGCATGGTCCATGAGGATGGAAGCACACCTAATGAGCAAAGATCTTATATCATTTATTACAGGAGATGAAGAAAAACCTGAGTTTGCAGATCCAAGTATTCCTACTAGGGAAGAGCTTGCAATGTTGAAGACTTGGATGAGAAAGGATGCTCAAGCAAGGAGTATCATCTACATGGCTGTAAATGATTACCTTCTACCTCACATCAGAGGTTTGGAAAGTGCCACAGATGTTTGGAATGCCTTGGAAGAGCATTTCCAAAATACAACTAAGTCAAGGAAGTCCTCACTATGGGCTGAGTTCACAACCTTCAAGAAGAAGAGCTCACAATCAATTTCAGATTATGTGGCAAGGATGAAAGATATTGCAGATAGCTTGGGAGCAGTGGATGAAGATATTGAAGAAGAAAAGTTGGTAAGACAAATACTTACAGGTTTGAGAGGAGATGAGAAGTGGAAGCCTTTTATATTGTCCATAGAATTGTCACTTGACCACTTTACTCCTGATCTTAATCAATTGCTAGGACACATGCTAACCTTTGAGCAGGATCTTAAAGGAGACAATGATAGAAGTACAAGTCAAGCTATGTACTCCAAGGACAAGAAAAAGAATGGCAAGGGAAAGCAATCAAATGATGATGAAGGGAATTCAAATCAAGCTAACTTCACAAAAGGAAAGATGAATTTCAGAGGTAAAGGAAGAGGAGGTAAGAACAAAGATAATACTAAAGCTTGTTGGATTTGTGGCAGAACAAATCATTTGGCAAATGATTGTTGGTATAACAATCAAAATGGTGGAAACAATAATCAGAATTATAACCAAAGAGGTAGAGGAGGCAGAAACCAAAGAGGCAACTTCAGAGGAAGAGGTGGTAGGACATCATATGGTAGAGGAGGTGGAAGAAACTTCCAATCTGAGTCCTACAACAATAATTATTACAATTATGCATCAGATCAGAAGGATGACATGACTCTTATCTTGAATGCAACTCATGAATCAATGGGAGAAGATCAAAGAGTGTTTTATATTGACTCAGGGTGCAGCAACCATCTGAGTGGGAATCTATCCTTGATGACTGACATGGAAGCAAGGGTGAATGGACATACAGTTCAAACAGGTGATAATACCAAACATAAAGTGGAGAGCATTGGATCAGTGAAGACAAAGAGTGGAAGTACACTTCTGAGCAAGGTACTTTATGTTCCTACTATTCCTAAAAATCTGATAAGTGTAGGGCAAATTGTGGAGAAAGGATATGAGGTAAGATTCACAAATGATGGTGTTTATGTACAAGATCCAAATCAGGGATATAGAAACATAATTGCAGGTAAAAAGGAAGGAAGATTGTTCACTCTCAAAGTCCAAGGTAATGTGGGACATGCATTATTTACCTATGGAGGTCAAAAGGTGTCTGAATTAGACCTATGGCATAAAAGGCTAGGTCATTTCAATGAGAGAGCTATAAAGGAGATGTCAAAGAATCAGGTGGTGCTTGGATTGCCAAATATTGAAGGGCAACATATGGTGTACAAGTGTGAAGCTTGTCAATTAGGTAAAGCACATAAGAGTTCTTATAACAAATCAGGGTACAAGTATTCAAATATGCTTGAATTGGTTCATACAGATGTATGGGGTCCCTCAAGGGACTATAGCATAAATGGATCCAGATATTATGTGTTGTTTGTTGATGATGCAACCAGGTGGATTACTTTGTATGTAATCAAGGATAAATCATAAGTTTTCAAGACATTCAAACATTTTCATGTCTATGTAGAAAGGATCACAGGACAAAAGCTAAAGAGGTTAAGATCAGATGGAGGGGGAGAGTATTTCTCAAAAGAGTTTGATGATTATTTGTGGAATGCAGGTATCAAAAGAGAAGTAACTTGCAGGTACTCCCCTCAACAGAATGGAGTAGCAGAAAGGAGGAATAGGACTCTTGTAGAGTTTGCAAGAGCCATGATGAAGGAAAAGAATTGTCCAAATTACTTATGGGCAGAAGCCATTAACACTGCAACATACCTTGTGAATAGGTTGCCTTGCAAAGCTTTGGATGGAGGAACCCCTTATGAAGCATGGTGGGGTAAGAAGCCTAGTCTTGATCATTGTAAAGTATTTGGATGTATTGCATATGCTTATGTTCCTTCACAATTAAGACATAAGCTAGAACCAAAAGCAGAGAAGTATGTGTTTATTGGATATGATGATAGACAGATGGGTTACAGGTTGTGGAGTCCATCCACAAAGCAATTTCTTGTTACTAAAGATGTAACATTTGATGAGCAAAATATGTGGTATACAGGATCACCAAATGAGTATACAGGTGTTGAAGAAATACAAAGGAAAGGAAAGGCAAAGGTAAAAGTTTATGAAGAAATTGTTGATGAAGTTGACTCTAGATGTAGAGTGCAGGATCATGTAGAAGAAGGGCCAAGATTTGATCCAGAATCAAATGAGGCTGAAACTTCAAGAAGTGCAGAAATCAGAAGATCTACAAGGGAAAGGAAAGAACCTATAAGGTATAGTTATGATACATCTTTCCTAACAGCAAAAGATTATGCCTACATTGTTAAAACAGAAGAAGATCCAACCACTTATGAAGAAGCCAAAGGTAAACAGAATTGGGAGAAGGCAATGCAGGAGGAGTATGATGCTCTACTTGAAAATGAAACTTGGGAACTAGTACCAAGACCAAAGAATCAGAAGGTCATTGGATGTAAGTGGGTATATAAAACAAAGAGGTTTGCAGATGGTAAGGTGTCTAGATATAAGGCTAGACTTGTGGTCAAAGGTTATGCCCAAACTTATGGGGTAGATTATGATGAAACCTTTAGTCCTGTTGCTAAGATGTCTACAATTAGGACATTGATTGCTATTGCTACTTGCAAGGGATGGAAATTATCACAATTGGATGTGAAAAATGCATTTCTAAATGGATACATTGCAGATGAAGTATATATGGAGCAACCAGAAGGCTTCATGGAATCAATTGGATCAGATTATGTGTGTAAGCTCAAGAGAGCTTTATATGGGTTGAAGCAAGCCCCAAGAGCTTGGAATTACAGATTGGTTAAGTTCTTGAATAAATGTGGATTTCAAGCATCAAAGGCAGATAGTAGCTTGCTAGTGAAGGCAAGTGAAAATGGATACATTTACATGTGCATTTATGTTGATGATATTATTGTTACAGGAACAGATGCTCAAGGAATCAATGAACTCAAAAGACAAATAGAGAAGGAGTTTAAGATAAGTGATTTGGGAAACTTATCTTATTTTCTAGGAATGCAGATTGTGTATACTCAACATGGAGTATATGTTTCACAAGAGAGATACTTGAAGAATCTTTTAGTCAAATTTAACATGGAAGATTGTAAGACCTCAACTACACCATTGGAGGTAAATCATAAATTAAGCAGGTATGGAGGTGAAGAGTTCAATGATATGAAGAAATATCATAGTTTGGTAGGTAGTTTAATCTATGCTACCTTGACAAGGCCAGATCTATCATATGCAGTAGGTGTGTTGTCACAATTCATGCATTGTCCAAAGAAGACTCATTGGATTGCAGCCCAAAGGGTACTCAGATATATCAAAGGAACCCTAAGTGAAGGTTTGTATTATGGTTTCACTTCTGACACAAGAATCAAAGTATTTAGTGATGCAGATTGGGCAGGTGACTCAGATGATAGAAGGTCTACTCATGGATATCTTTGTTATGTTGGAGATAAGCTAGTTTCTTGGTGTTCAAAGAAGCAACATACAGTTGCTTTATCATCCACAGAAGCTGAGTATAAGGGAATGGTAGAAGCTGCAAAGGAAGTGATATGGTTGAAGACCTTGATGAAAAGTTTTGAGATTGATCATAGTACTCCAATAATTTTTGGAGACAATATGAGTTCTTTGTATTTGGCAGCTAACCCTGTTTTTCATGCCAGGACTAAGCATATAGAGATTCAGTATCATTTCTTGAGGGAAAAGGTACTAGATAAAGAGATTGAAGTGATGTACACTCCAACAAAAGAACAAGTGGCAGATATGATGACAAAGAGTCTGGATGGACCTAAGTTACAAAGGTTCAAAGACATGGCAAGTATAAAGAAGACAGAGAAAACCTCAATTGATGATTGAGGGGGAGCTGTTGGTGCAGACCAATCACCAATTGAAGGCTTGGAAGATCAAATGATGAAGGAAGAATCAATTCCTAAAGTGTGGAAGAAGATTACATTCAGAGGACAAGAGAAGTGTACACATATGTACATTAGTATAGTCATAGATGACTTAGATCTTTTGTTTAGTAAGAATCATGTACAAAATTATCTATAAATACTTTGAGAAAAGTCGGGGCATGTATGAGAGCATATGTGACAATAGTTAGAAGCCAAGAATGAGGAAGTTAGAAGTCATGAGATAGAGGAAAAGTTAGTTGAGTTAGCTCTCATCACTCAACTGTAATTTTTCTGAGTAAATGAAAACTTTTGCGCCCGATGTTTCTGCGTGTTCTCCTTCTACAGTAGATCAATTGTGAAATGCTTTTGTACAAGTCTAAGTTGAGAGTTGCTTGACCTCTGTGCAAAGTTTTAGCTTCCAATTGTAATCAGGCTGAGTGAATTAAGTGTAGGAACATTCATATGTGAAGTATGTTCACTAGTTCCTAAAACAGGCGCAGATTTCGAAGTTAATGTTTTGATCATTTCTCCTAGCACAGTTTAAAGTTTTGCATGAGTGAGGGCTTAATCTTTAAGTTGGAAGATAAGCTACTCATGTCTAGAAGCATTTTGTAAAACGGGTTCTATTCAAGGAGAACCAAGTCTTAAAAGTTACAGGTGTAAAGTCGACTGTTCTGGATGACAGTTTCTGACATAGGTAACTTGAGAAGTTGATTTCTCAAGTTATACTTAATCTTTTGAAGAGATTCAACTTGGAGTAGATGCGCAATCTCTAGGAGATACTTCATACAAAGTTTCATCAAAAACTTTACACGTTTGATAGGTCAATGTGGAGAAATAGTGCAGCAGACTTTTCTGTGTTTCATCTTCTTCACAGATTTGTTAATCTTTTGATAATTAGCAATTGATCCTCTAAATTAGTGGAGTGTTTGACTTACTCTTGGTATAGAGGTGCTCTAATCACAAGAGTAAGTTGTTCTTTTGGAGATTAACATTCTCCATCAATCTTTTCTGAGTGGATATTGGGCATGTTGGCATGTGTCACATTTCTTCACATAGGTATGTGTATCCATATGAAGAGTGGCCCACCAAAGTCCTGAAAATAGTATAGTCTTAATTACTCTGGCAAGACCAAAGTATCCACCCGAAGCACCACTATGTGCAGTTTCTAAGATTTTCAAATAATCTGATTCATGAATGCACAATCTTAGCTAACGATCTTTTCCTCTTCGGTATAGGTTTTCTCCAACTAAGGCATGGTCCTGAGCCTCTTGCTCCATGCTTTGTCTTCTTGCTAGACTGGCCTCGTTCGATAGTGTTCCTGATTTCATAAATTCTACCAATGGAGCACTCCAATCTAGAATTAATGATATGTGATAAAGCGTTGCATGCTCCACTAGGGGTCTCTTTTGGCGCACTAGACAATTATTGATCCACTCATGTATTTCTTTGTCCATACTAGGCCTATACACTCCTAAACATTTTAGATTTCGCGATGTTTGTTGTTTAGAATAGTGACTTCCTAGAAATCCTTCATGGGCTTGTTGTAACCAACTACGATGTTCATCATCCTCGACACAAAAAGCTAATACACCCTCTGTGTCTTTTTTGTACATACTTCCTGCCAATATTTGATATTTTTGTGATCTCACAATTTCTTCTTTGTGCATTTTCACATTCTTATTTGCAGATCCAAAGCTTAGGACTGTTACCAACTAATTTGCCCATTTAGGAACAACTTCTAAATTGAACAGATAAGCATCAATTAGTTCATCACAAATTCCTTGCGGTGGCTCTCCTAAAGTGATGCGAGAAAGATGGTCCGCCCTAAGGTGGGTCCTACCTTTCCTGACAGCAACTTCAAAGTCATATTCCATTAGTAAGAGAAACCATCTTACTAAGCGTCTTGTATTGCAAGGTTTATTGACCAAATATAATAAATCTTGATGATCAATGAAAAACTTGAACTTGTTGGCCAATAGATAGTGTCTAAACTTCTTCACAACATATACCATGCCTAAGCCTTCTCTTTCTGTTGTTGTATAGTTTCTCTCACTACATTTAGCTGCCTACTAGCATATGATATAGGCAAATCTAAATTTCCTTCACCTCTAGGCTATGCTAGCAGACATCCTATTACGTGATTGGATGCATCCACGTGGACATGGAATGGTTTATTCCAATCAAGAGTGGTCAATATTGGTGCTCAGCACAAAGGTCTTTTTAGCTCATTGAAGGATTTTTCACATTCATCGTTCCACTCAAAGTTGGTCAATAAGGCATAAAGAGGTTTAACTATGATTGCATACATGTGGATGAACCTACGGTAATATCCATAATGGCCCATAAAGGCTTGTACCTCTTTAATGTTCCTTAGCCTCAGCAACTTAGCTATGGCTCTAACTTTGTCCTTGTCTGTTGATATTCTGTTCTTAGAAACAATGTGACCTAAGATTTTTCCATGTCATACCATGAACACACATTTTTCTGGGTTCAAACAGTAGTGATGTGTGTGAACACTCTAGGACCGCCGGGGCACTTTTTTCCCTCTTTAGGAGGTTTTTTACCCCCAGCGTGTATATACGCCTATTGCCCTAATGGGCTACTTATCTTTGTACATTCTCTAGTAATACATTCAGTATTGTGTGTTGTGCTCCAAGCTTCTTCTTCTTCCTTGTGCAGTTCGCGTTCTTCTGTAGACGTGTAACTCCAACAATTGGCATTAGAGTAGATTGTCGCTTCATCTAGGGCACCGTCGACACTCCTCCGATTGCAGTTTGAGAGTCGCACAAATTTTGGTGAGCATACTCAACGTGTTTTCGAGATCAAAACAGCTTTGTTGTGTGGTGCCGAAATCGCAATCTAAGCTCGTTTCGGCCTCGAATGCACTATTGTAGTGCTTGTGCAGGCTATTTTGTCCTTTTGTGCCAAAGATATATACCAGTTTCTATTCGCCAGTTTAAGCGTCTTGAAGTCTGCTAGAGTTCTAGTAGAACTTGTCTCGGCAGTTCCGTTCAACTTTTTGAGATACAATCGATTTTCTACATCAAGGTATTTTAGTCACCGGCCATGGCTGAGAGCAGTGATGTATTTCGTATGTTGGTTGTTGAGGATAAGTTGGATGGTACCAACTACCCATTGTGGGCTTATATGATGCGACATGTATTGGTTGCAAAAGGACTGTGGAACATTGTGCAAGGTGTTGAAAAACGTCCTATCACACCTGCAACTGTTACAACAGTAGGTACAAAAGTTAATGCAGATGGTGTTGAAGATGATGATATTCTACATATTCTTGTTTGTATTGTGGTTTCTACTGCACCTATTGCAGAGCAGATTTGTTGGGATGGCAAAGATGCCCAGGCACATGCATTGATAGCTTTGTCTGTCAAATGTGCCATTATTCCTCACATACGCTCTTGCAAAACAGCTAAGGATGCTTGGGATACACTTACCACATTGTACCAAGCTAGGAATGAGGCTCATGTTGCTTACCTCCGAAAATAGTAGGAGAGTGAGCACATGAATGAAGGTGATTCTATGGACAGTTTCCTAACAAAGATCAAAGACTTGAAGGAACAATTGATTTCTGCTGATGAGGTTATACGAGATAGCTCACTTGTGTAGACCGTTCTGAATGGTCTTCTTGATTCATATCAAAGTTTTGCTTCTACTCTTCGGTTGATGATGAAACGCAATCCAAATGCCTTATCATTTGAGGAGTCAGTCTCTGTTCTATTGCAGGAAGATTAGTCTAGGCAGAACAGGTCCATTATGCGAGTTGCAAATCAAAGTTAACTGGCTAATTAGAGGGGCAAAGATAAAGATAAGAAGAAATTAGAAAAGGAGAAATTGTTTTGTAAGTACTATAAAGGGAATGATCATATCATAAAGAACTATCCAAAACTGGTTGCTAAAGAGGAAAAGAAGAAAGAGGCTTGAATGGTTGTTGTAGAGGCCTCTACACCAAAAACAAAGTCTGCTAATCTTGTGCACGAATAAGGATGGGAGTTTACTACTGTCTGTAGTTTTGACCCATCTTCTCATGAGCAATGCATGTCTGAAGTAGACTCAGATGTTTGGAGTATTTTGATAGTGGGGCAACCAAACATTTTACCTTGCAACGTAGTTTCTTCTCTTCACTCGAGCATGCCCCTATAGGGAATACTGTTACATGCGCCAACAACTCCTCTTATCCTGTTATGGGAGTCGGTAAGATCATTTTGACAACTACTGATGGTAGTTCTTTCACTTTGTCAAATGCTTTATTTGTGCCAAGATTGGCTTGGTTGTGAAATCTGTTATCAGTTTCTGCATTAGCCAAGATTGGCTTGGTTGTGAAATTTGTTGATGACAGGTGTACAGTTCATGATCTGTCAAATGGCGATGTGATTATTGCTTCTGCCATTATATGTCATGGGTTGTATAAGCTCATAGACTATGAAACATCTGTAAATGATTTGGCATGTGCAGTAAATGATTCTCAAGCTATGTCAGATGCAAAGCTTTGGCATGCATGCTTTGGTCATCTGAATTATGCTAGTTTGCTACGCTTGCAGAAATCTGAAATGGTGTCCTCTTTGCCCAAACTAGAGGCATTAAAAAAACATGTTTGTGAAGGCTGTATTTTGAGCAAAATGTAGCGTTCATCCTTTCCAAAAGATGGTTCAGTTCGGGCTACTCAAAAATTGCAGCTTGTACATAGCGATGTATGTGGTCCTATGTAGACACCTTCTTTTCGGAATTATCTTTACTTCATGACTTTCATCGATGATTTTTCTAGGCATGCATGGGTATATCCATTGAAGGCAAAGTCCGAAGTGTTCATGTGCTTCAAATAGTTTTTGGTTTTGGCTAAAAATCTGTCAGCATGTGAAATGAGCACCCTCAGTTCAGATCGAGAGGGGGAATATATGTCTTCTGATTTTAATGCATTTCTGGCTGAACATGGGATAAAACACCAGTGTATAGTTCCGTATAAACCTCAACATAATGGAGTTGCTGAATGAAAGAATAGGTCACTCATGGAGATGGCGAGGTGTATGGTCAAGATTCAGGCTTTACCACATAGTTTCTGGCTTGAGGTTGTCATGTGTGCAACATATGTACTGAACAGGTGTCCCACTAAAGCGCTGCAGTCTATCACTCCATATGAGGCTTGGCATGACCGCAAGCCATCTGTTGCTCATCTGCGTGTTTTTGGTTGTTTGGCATATGCATTAGTGCCTGAACAACATCGTAGAAAATTGGATGATAAAGCAGTAAAATGTAATTTTGTTGGGTACGATTCTGAAAGTAAAGGCTATCGTCTGTATCATCCACAGACTAAATGCATTCTAGAAAGTCGTGATGTTGTTTTTGTGGAAGATGCTATTTGGCCATTTCTTTCATGTACTAAGGAGACATTTGTTAGCTCCAAAGACATGTATGATACTTTGCTGCCTCTTTTTACAGGTGGATAATGTAGTGCTGGTCTGAATGAGGCAACTTCTCAACCTGTGAAGGTTTCATGTGATGATGCAGATCATTCCATTTCTGATGCAAATTTACATGATGCACTTATTGATGAGAGAGCTGATATTGAGCAGGAAAGAACTATGCCAAAATGGTTGGTGCAGACCTTGCGTGACAGAAAATTAGATGCACCTCTATCATATCGTACTCGTTCAGGCTCTCATAGTGTGGCTGTTGCATCAGATTGCTATGCTATGGCTGCATCTAGTCTTTGTGATGAGACTAAGCCTCTTTCGTTTGATGAAGCACAAAATTCAGAAAATTGGATGGCTATGCAATCTGAATATGATGCTATAATGAAGAATGGTACTTGGTCTTTATGTGACTTGCCTCCTAGCAAGAAGGCCATTGGCACTAAGTGGGTATACAAGCTGAAGCATAAACCTGATGGTACAGTTCACAAGTATAAGGCTAGGCTTGTTGCAAAGGGTTATGCGCAAGAAAGAGGCATTGATTTTGATGAGACCTTTGCACCTACATGTCGTATGACTACTGTTCGGAGCATTTTTGCACTTACAGCCCATCATGGTTGGAATGTACATCATTTGGACATTAAAATAGCATTTCTGAATGGTGACTTGCATGAAGAAGTGTATGTTTTTCAGCCCCATGGCTTTGTGCAGAAAGGGCATGAAAACCAGGTGTGCAGGTTAGAAAAGGCATTATATGGTTTAAAGCAAGCACCACGTGCTTGGTATGAGAAGATACATGCCTATCTGATTACACATGGTTTTGAGAACAGTCCAACTGAAAGCACCTTATATATTAAGCGTGCTAATGATGTGCTTCTGCTCATTGTTGTCTATGTTGACGACATGCTGCTCACTGGTCCTATTGAGAAGCATATTGCTGATTTTAAGGCTGATTTGCATGCCTCATTTGAGATGTCTGATTTGGGGTATTTGCGTCACTATTTGGGCGTTCAATTTATGCAAGTTGATGGTGGAATGGCTTTGTGTCAAATGAAATATATTGACACATTATTGCAATGTTTTGGCCTTGAAGACTGTAAGCCTATTGCCACTCCTATGGAGACAGTTTACGATTGAGTCTTCATGATGTTGTTCTCTATTAGCAGGCTATTGGATGCTTGATTTACTTATGCATTACTCGGCCAGATATTCAATTTGTTGTCTCACAGATGAGCAGATTTATGCATTTCCCAAGAGTCAAGCATTGGTAGCCGATTAAGCACATCTTTCACTACTTGAGTGGTACTCAGCTACTTGGGTTGTTTTATCCCAAGGGGGGATCACTACCGCCACATTTGCATGCTTTTTCTGACTCTGATTGGGCTGGTTGCTATGACACTCGTGTGTCCACTAGTGGCTTTTACTTCATGCTTGGTAGCTCATGTATATCTTGGTTGAGCAAGAAGCAACCTGCTGTGGCCACTTCCAGTTGTGAGGCTGAGTATAGGGCAACTTTCACAGCTACTGTTGAGTGTGTGTGGCTCAGATGCCTTATGGCTGATTTGGGTGTTGGTCAGTCTTTTGCCACTGCCATCTTCACTGACAGTCAGAGCGCATTGGCAATTGCGAGGAACCCTATGTTCCATGCTCGCACTAAGCACATTGAGGTGCATTATCATTATGTCAAGGAGAGGTTCTCTGCTGGGGAGATCAGCTTGGCATATGTGCCCACGTAGGAGAACATTGCAGACCTTTTCACGAAGGCTCTGCCTAGGTAGAAGTTTGAAGCTTTCTGCAAAGCTTTGGGCTTACTTCCTTTTCTGGAGTGATTGAGTGCCAACTACTTGTTCACTGCATCACTCCCAGGGGGGATTTGTTGATATATTTAGGTAGTGACGTGTGTGAACACTCTAGGACCGCCGGGGTACTTTTTTCCCTCTTTAGGAGGTTTTTTCCCTCGGCTTGTATATACGCCTATTGCCCTAATGGGCTACTTATCTTTGTACATTCTCTAGTAATACATTCAGTATTGTGTGTTGTGCTCCAAGCTTCTTCTTCTTCCTTGTGTTGTTCGCGTTCTTCCGCAGATGTCTAACTCCAACATCTTCTTTGTTGGGAATGAGCACATAAATCATCCACATATACTTCTAAGCTCTTTCGCAAAAACTCTTTGAAGACATGACACATGAGCCTTTGCAATGTTGCAAGTGCATTGGTGAGCCCAAATGGCATCATGCGGAATGCAAAGATTCCCCACTCTGTGGCAAAAGTTGTTTTGTGTTAATCATCTAGAGCAATGGCTACTTGATTGTAACCTGGAAATCCATCAAGGAAGCTATAAAATTTTTTGCCTGCAACATGCTCCAATAGATGTTTAGTGATTGGAAGCAGATAACTATCTCCAGTTGTAGCAGCATTAACTTTCTAAGGTTAATTCCCACTCGCAACTTTTCATTCTTCTTGGGCACCACTACAATGGGGGACACCCATTCAGTATGCTCAATTTCATAGATAGATCCGGCTTCAATTAGCTTGTCAATTTCTTCTTTGATTTTAGCTGCATAAGTGTCATCATATGTGTAGGATTTTTGTTTGGTGGGCTTGGCATTAGCGGCAGGATAGTATGAGAGCAAATTTTTGGATCTAATCCCTTCAAATCTCTATAGTGCCATGCAAACACGTCCCTATATTCCCTTAATAGAGCTATAATCTCTATTTCTTCTTTTGCACTTAGGTCATCTCGTATGTATATACATCACTCTTCGTTCCCTTCAATGGTTACAACAATTTTTTTGGTCTTTTCTTTGTTATTCCATTACAATGGACTCTAGATCATCGCTGTTTTTTTCTTCTTCTATGACATTACTAGGGTCACATTCTTCCAATAAGGGCTGACACATGAACACTGAAATATCATAACCCTCCTAATCACAATGAGGTGTCCATGGTTCTTCATTGACTACAATGTCCATGGTAGCTAAGATTTCTACCCAGCCATGAGGCACAAATTCCTCATCTAGAAAGATCATCGGTGTATAGGCTAGGTCTTTAACTGGTCTATCTTCTTGAGAAGTTCCTTCTTCTCATGATTTTCGGCATCTTTCCTCTTCCTCTATGAAGGAGTTTGAAACAATTCCAAGTGCAGCAGGAAGCTAGATGAACCTCACGGGTTATTCTTTGGAAATTTGGTGAGACAAATAGAGAACCTCTCTAGCTTGCAGAATCCATAACTTCAAAAATATAAAGAGTATTTGGAAACTATTTTAGATGGAAATAATAGAGACTAATATATTTCCAATGAGCTATAGATAATCCTAAATGGACATTGGAGCACTCAGATATGACTCTTGGAAGATACAAGTATGAGGGACATCTCTAATAGGTGCTGCAAAGAAAACATGCTTTGTTGCAAAGATCATAAATCTGAAATTATACCTCCAATGATCATGAAATTTATGCCATGCATAGTAGACACATAGAGCTTATCAATGAATGTAAGAACAAAATATTTGGTTTAATAATCAACAAGAAACATAGATGCAAACAGAGCACAAAAGTCTAGATACCCTAATTTGACAGTTTATAGCAGCATGTAGTATTTTGATCATAGCGCACAAACGGCTACACCAAATGAATGAAACTTGAGAGATCTAAAGTAAATTGTCCAAGATACATATAACAAGTTACGAAACTAAATTTGGATAAATACATAGGGAGAACCAAGCAAAACAAGTTGATGGATTTTCATATATAGAGCTGCGACACAAGTAGAAGATACAAAACTCTTCAAGAATGACTTGTATTGAGTACAAAACTCATGTACAAAGGTTGAGCAAGCTTCTCCATGCCTTATACATCATATTCCATGCTTTGGGTGTTTATAAAACACATGTAAAGCCTCAAATTCGTGAATGTCTAACTATCTCTTTACATGCATCTTAAAAATAACTCTCCTTAGTTTTTGAACAACTTTTTCTACTTTGCACAACTTTTCTTACTTTAAGTGAATAATACATATAAGCCACAAATTCTAAAGCTTCTAAAATAGTGATCCATGTACAAGACCATCCAACATTAGTCTAAACTCATTAATTCATATAAAAGTTATCTTTGCTTGCTTCAACATCTCCCCCTCAAAATCAACTTCCTATGCATCTTGAGGTAGTGGTCTAACTCCAGCGATATCCTTGAATTGCTGAGCTTAACTCCATCAGCTGACTTAGTCATTAGATCTGCAACCTGATGATCCGTTAGAGTAAAATGAATTTCAATCTCTTTATCCAAGACTTTCTCCTTGATAAAATGATGATGTATCTCAATGTGCTTCATTCTTGCATGATAAACCTGATTGGCTGCAAGATGTAGAGAGCTCATGTTATCTCTAAAGATCATTGGTACTCCTTGAAAAATGTCAAAGCTTCTAAAGAGTGTTTTCATCCATAAAACATCTTTTGCACCTTCTACTAAACCTTTGTATTCAGACTCTGTTGAAGAAAGTGCTATTGTAACTTGCTTTTTACTACTCCAAGAAAGTAGTTTTCATCCTACAAAACACATGTAACTTGATGTTGATCGCCTATCATCCTTGTTACCTGCCCAATCAGTATCTAAAAAAACTCTTAAGCTCAATTCAGAAGAATAAGAGTAATAAAGTCCTTCATTCACTATCTCCTTCAAATATTTAAGTACTCTTTTGGCTGCATGCCAATGTGGTACTCTTGGTGCTTACATATATTGTGAGAGAAATCCAACCGAGTAACTCAAATCTAATCTGGTTAAAGTAGCATAAATTAAATTCCAATAAGACTTTGATATGTCTTCACATCATTAAACAATTCACCTTCATGATGAGAAAGTTTATGATTCAACTCCATAGGAGTCCTTGCACCTTTGCAATTCTCCATTTGAAACTTCTTTAGTAGATCCTTTATGTATTTCCTCTGAGTAAGATACATACCATATTCTGTATAAAGGATTTGCATGCCGAGAAGATAAGTTAATCTGCCAAGATCTCAAATTTTGAATTCTTGCTCTAACAAATCTTTGACTCTCTTTATGCCTTCAAATTAATCACCTATAACAATGATATCATCCACATATATGCAAAGATAAATGGATCCTTCATCTGTATTCTTGATTATCAACGAAGGATCAGCTTTACTTACTTCAAAGCCTTTATCAATAAGATATTCAACTAACCTATAATTCCAAGCTCTTGGTGCATGTTTAAGTCCTATAAAGCTCTTCTTTGCTTTCACACATAATCTGGATATTTTGGATGTTTGAAACTTGTAGGCTGCTCAATATACACATCATCATTAATATAGCCATTCAAGAAAGCATTCTTGATGTGTAATTGATACAAAAGCCAATTCTTTGAAACAGTAACAACAAGTAGAGTCCTTATGGTTGACACCTTTGCTACTGGACTAAATGTTCCATTATAATTGAGTCCATAAGTTTGAGCATAGCCTTTCATGACGAGCCTTGCTTTATATCTTGAAATTGATCCATCTACATGTCTTTTGATCCTATACATCCATTTGTTTCCTATGACCTTATGTGTATCCGTCCTTGGTATTAGTTCCCATGTATGATTGTCCTCCAAAGCTTCAAATTCTTCAACCATGGCTTGTTCCCATTGAGGCTTTCCGTTAGCTTCATCATAAGATTGAGGCTCTACATGTTCATCCTCTTCTTTTGCTAAGTATGCATAATGCTCACTTGTAGTAGCAGAAAGTGATGTATCATATCCATATCTATCAGACTTCTTTCTTTCTCTTTGAGATCTCCTTAAAGCTTGAGGTGAAAACTCAACAAACTGATATTCACAAGCTTTCTGTTTACCTTTTGATTGAGGAACAATCTGCATGCTTATTGGTGAACCATGCTCTTCTTCAACATCACTATCTTGTTCTTGAATCTGCACATTGCTTTTAGGCAAAAGAGGAAATTCAACATTATAATCATATGAGAGAGGAACATTACCTTTATCTTGATACCATGAATGTTGTTCATCAAATGTAACATCTCTTGATAGTGTGAATAATTTTGTTGAAGGATTGTAAAACCTATAACCTTTCTGAGTCAAATCATATCCACTAAATACATACTTCTCTGCCTTTGGTTCTAATTTTCCTCTCAACTCTGATGGTATATAAACATATGCAAGACAACCAAAGATTCTGCAATGATCCAAATTTGGTCTCCTGCCATGCCACACTTCATAAGGTGTTACACGCTCTTGATGGTAATCTGTTTATTAAATATGTAGCTGTACTAATTGCTTCTGCCCAAAGATAAAGTGGAAGGCTTTTCAAATTGAGCATACTCCTGGCACACTCAACAAGTGTCTTGTTCCTTCTTTCAGCTAATCCGTTCTGCTCCGGTGTGTACCTACAAGTAATCTCTCTTTTGATAGCTTGTTCCTATAAATATTCTTCAAACTCTTGAGAGAAATACTCTCCTCCTCCATCTGATCTGAGTCGCTTCAACAGTTTACCTGTTTGCTTCTCAACAAAAGCAAGATACTTCTTGAACCCTTGAAAAACTTCACTTTTATGTTTGAGAAAGTATAAAATAGTCCACCTTGAGCAATCATCAATAAAAGATACAAAATACCTTGATCCTGAAAGTGATGGCTCCTTGGAAGGTCCCCATACATCAGTATGTACAAGCTCCAAAAGATCTTCATGCATGTATCCTTGTTTCACAAAAGCTTGTTTGTGTGACTTTCCAAACTAACAAGCGTCACATTTGAAAATCATATGTTGTTTTGAAATATCAGGAACTCCAACACAGATTGATCCCTTGACATATCTTTCAAGATCCTTTCACTAGCATGTCCTAATCTCTTGTGCCATAGATAAAGCTCTGAGAGCGTCTGAGAACCATAAGCAAAAAGAGCTGACTCATTAACACCTGGAACTTCAAAAATAAATAACCTTCCTTTTCTTTCTCCTTTCGCAAGTTTTTTAAAACCGTGACTAGGATCCTCCACATAAGCTCCATACTTATTAAATCTGACTTGAAGACCCTTCTCGACAATCTGTCCAACACTTATGAGGTTTTTGGTGATGGATGGTACGTAAAGCACCTTGGAGAGAAGGTTCTTATCACCATGTGAAGATTTCACATTTCCAACTTGCTCAACAATATGCTTTGTATCATCTCCTATATGAACAATATGTTTTTCTTTTAGTAAATCCAAATGTGAAAGTAAAGATATATTACATGAGATATGATTGGAGCATCTAGAGTCAATATAGAAGACATTGTTATTAGTACTAGGAGCACTTGTACTTAGGTTCATCAACAAAAGTGATTCTGGCTCTTCTTGTTGATCTTCTACATAGTTGTTGTATTGTCTTCTTCCTCCATGGTTTTTGCCACCTCTTGCTCTTTGTCCTCTGTTGAACCTTCCTTTTCCTCTAGTATTTTGATAATTTTTCCAACAATCTTGTGCAAAGTGATTCTCTGATCCGCATACAAAACAAGTAGGTGGGTTAGAAGATCTACCTCTTCCTTGTCTTGCTCTACCTCTTCCTCTTTGCTTACCTCTAATCGGCCACCTCTCATTGCAAAATTTGCTTGTGAACTTGAAGTTCCTTTGTCATCCTTCTTGTTTTTGCCTTTGTCTGCCTTGCCTTTAGTCTTTGACGAATAAAGGGCTGAAGATTGATTTCCCTTAGCATTAAAATCTTTCAGATCAACTTCAATAGTCAACATATGCCCTAACAATTGATTTATATTAGACACATGATGATTAAGACTGAACTCTGCATTCAACACAAAAGCTTTCCATCTCTCATCTCCTCTAAGTCATGTAAGAATTTGTCTTATGATCTGCACCTCCTCTATTTCAACTCCTATGCTTCCAAGCTGGTCTGCTGTGTCCTTCAATTTAGTTACAAAATCTGATGCAGATTGTTTTGGTTGTTTCTTCATGGTTGTAAATTCTGCCCAAAGTTGAGCTTTCCTAGCTCTTGTCAAAGAAGCAAAATGATCTTCCAAAGCACTCCAAATTTCAGGAGCTGATTCATAACATCTTATATGTGGAAGCAAAAAATCTACAATAGAGTTAAGAATAATAGATCTTGCAAGTGCATCTTTCTTGTTCCAGTGCTTCATTGCTTCTACCTCATCTCTGGTGGGCTTCGACACATATGTTGGCTCCGACTTTTCTTCATCACCTGTAATATAATCGTAAAGATCTTTACCTTGTAAATGAGCTTCCATCCTCATCCACCATGCTAGATAATTTGTTCTATCAAGCTTCTCAATAGAAGGATAGATATCTCCCATGTTGTGATGCTCTGATACCAATTAAGGAGTTTGAAACAACTCCAAGTGCAGCAAGAAGCTAGATGAACCTCACAGGTTATTCTCTGAAAATTTGGTGAGACAAATAGAGAGCCTATCTAGCTTGCAGAAGCCATAACTCCAAAAATATAAAGAGTATTTCAAAACTATTTTAGATAGAAATACTAGACACTTGCAACTTTCCAATGACCTATAGATCATCCTAAATGGACATTGGAGCACTCAGATATGACTCTTGGAAGATACAAGTATGAGGGACATCTCTAACAGGTGTTGTAGAGAAAACATGCTTTGTTATAGAGATCATAAATCTAAAAGTATACATCCAATGATCATGAAATTTACACCATGCCTAGTAGAAACATAGGGCTTTTCAATGAATGTAAGAACACAAGATTTGGTTTAGTAATCAAGGAGAAACATAGATGCAAATAGAGCACAAAAGTCTAGATACACTAATTTGACAGTTTATAGCAGCATGTAGTATTTTGATCATAGCGCACAAATGGCTGCACCAAATGCAATGAAACTTGAGAGATATGAAGTAGAGTTAGACTATCCAAGGTATCTATACCAAGTTACGAAACTAAATTTGGATAAATACACAAGGAGAACCAAGCAAAACAAGTTGACGGATTTTCACATATAGAGCTATGGCACAGGTAGAAGATACAAAACTCTTCAAGAATGACTTGTATTGAGTACAAAACTCATGTACAGAGGTTGAGCAAGCTTCTCCACGCCTTCTAAATCATATTGCATGCTTTGGGTGTTTATAAAACACATGTAAAGCCTCAAATTTGTGAATCTCTAACTGTCTCTTTACATGCATCCTAAAAATAACTCTCCTTAGCTTTTAAACAACTTTTCCTACTTTGAACAACTTTTCCTAGTTCAAGTGAATAATACATATAATCCACAAATTCTAAAGCTTCTAAAATAGTGATCCACATACAAGACCATCCAACATTAGTCTAAACTCATTAATTCATATAAAAGTTGTGTTTGCTTGCTTCAACACTCTGCAACCTTACACATCCACAAATGAGTATCTTCATGCATCCAAGATGGATCAGGTGAACTTCCAGAATGCATAGAGATAGAATCTTCTTTTGCTTTGTGGATAGGATTCCACTATAGGGGTGGTACACCTATGAAAGTATAATCCTTTAGATTGACCTTGGTGGTGACACCTAAGTGTTGTAAGTACAAGGACTTGGTTCCCCAATCTTGTACTATTTGCAATTGTTGTAGGAAGGGCCTTCCTAGGATCATCTCATAGACATTATTTTTCTCAAAGTCACATATAGCAAATGTGTGTTCAAACTCTACCCCACAAGTGGTGAGAGTTATCGCCTATAGCAATCTTAGAGGTCTTTCAACATGGCCATCAGCCATTTGAAGCTTCATTATAGTTGGTCTTAATGTGGGTTTGCCCCATTGCTTCCACAAGGAGGTGGTCCCAATAGAAACACCAGCACTTGAATCTACGATCGCTTTGGTTGTGTAACCTTGGTAAGTGATTGGAAGATAAGTATTAACTTTTTCACCTTCACTCATGTCCCCTATTTTATTGAGAGGTATCTTTGGAACTTTTTGCTTAGAGCCTGCTTTTGGCATATTGGAATCAAGTTCTGAAACCTGATCCTTAACATGATTCCATAGCTCAGGGTTCACTTTGAGCAACTCTTCTATAGTGAGATGACACTCAACCTTAGTGTTCTTCACGACGTCAGTGTTTCTTGGAACCACTGAGTCTTCATTTCTTACCAATACTGTGGGAGCTCTGATATGAAGAGATTCAGATTCCCAAGGCCCAGTGAACTGTGGCAACTCTTGTAAAGAATTAGATTCAAAATCTAATCTTTCCTCTTCTTGTTGCTCTGCTTAGTCTCCATAGATAGACCGAATGTCTTGGGAAAATTGATCATGAAGGTCATTAATTTCTAGACTAGGAGGGGGATTACCCTTCTCCTTGGCCCACTTCTCTTCTTGTATTTCCCACAAGAACTCTTGAGAGTATTGTTGAATTGAAAGAGGTGCTCCCTCATCTATGTAATTAGGAACATAAACATTCACTGGTGGTGAGCTTTCTCTTTCAACAACTAGTTGAGCCTGTGGAGGTAAAGAAACCTAGGGATTCTTTACCAACTGCTCTAATCTTTCTAGTAAGTCCTAGAAATGCAAATCTAGCTTGATAGAATTTTTCTGATTGAACGATTGACTGGTCTCGAGCATAGCCTAAGCTAACTCTACCATTTTCATGCACATTTTTGTCCGTTCAATCTCTAAATCTGCTCTAGGGTAACTCTTGTCTAAGTTTGCAACTATGAGCCCTTCTTGAAGTCGAGCCTGGTAGGCCTTGAACATCATGCCCAAGTCTTCTGGGGTTGGAAATGCAAGAACAAACCCTAGGCATGGTTTATTTACAATGGGTGGAGGGGTGGGATGAGGTGGCATGGATGGAGCTTCGACATGCAAGGGGATTTGAGATGTAATGTCTTCTATTTTTGTTTTTGTCTCTTTAAGGCTTTCGTCTAGTTCGGATAACTTTTTATTCCACTTATGATTGACCTTCTCCCTAGTATTCTTCCATGTTCTTGTTTTCCTTTTGGCTCTCTTGATTCACTTGACTCTGATTGCTCAGCTGGCTTATCTTGTTTTAATGCTTGTGCCCTAGTGACTTCTTGTATAGGAGCCATATTACTGCTACTTGAAGTTGAATCCACCACTAAGCCTACCACATTAATGGGTGTAACCTTGGGTGCACTAGAGGGGTTTCTAGGACATTCTCTCGGGAGATGTTCCTTGCCACACTAAGGACAAAAGCCTCGTATTGTGATATTTTGTCCTTGTCCCCGAGTGAGTGACTGGGGACATTCACGAATGAAATTGTCACCTTGACATCTAAAACATGGTCCTCTAGGGGCTTGTGGTCTTACTTCTCTCGCTTGGGGCCTGGGTTGGGATTTGTATACATGACATTGGAGTATTCTGGCTCCCAATTTTGTTCCATAAGTGGTGTCTCGTATTGATAGGAATAAGCCTCACTATGCTCTGGTGACTCTGTGTAATAAGCTTGTGGACTATCTTCATGGGAGTAGTATGAACTATGAGCATGAGAGTCATTTTCTGAGACCAACAAGGTTAGTGGCACCAATGCTCTATTAAGGTTCTCCTCTACCACTGCATACTTAACTGGGATCACATTGGCAGGAGCTGGTGGTTGGTTTCCTAGGATAGGTTGCGGCCTATATGGTGCTTGATATTGCTATTGTGGCCTATAATATGGATGTTGGTATTGATTATGATACCTACTCTGCTGGTAAGGTTGTTGAAAACTTTGTCTGATAGCCTGCCTATTGTATGGACAATCTTGAGCCGTGTGGTTTGTGTATTTTCTCTCAATGATGCAATATGGAGCATTTCTTTCTCTTATGTTTGGGTTTTGCATTGGGCATACGTTAGCCATGTGGTCCCCTCCGCAAGTATAACACTGGTTCAATGAGGTGACTCTTGGTGTTTGTCTATTTTGGACTCCTAGCTTCTTGGCAACTTGCTCAGCTATCTCATCTATCTCAGTTCTAGAGGTATGACTAGTAGAACTATCAGAGTCCTTATAGAGTTTGGACAGTCCTAACTCCTCACCCAAATTTTCTTCTCTGTCAATACATATCCGCACACACTCTTCTATGGATCTAGGCTCTTTCAAGTACACATATGACCTTAACTTTGTGCTTAGTAAGCCATCTAAAAACAAGGCCACTTGTTTGGCCCGTGTGGGTAACTCTAGAATAGGTCATCTTTCTAAGTACTGTCTGAATCGTCTTCCTACAAGTCGCACTGTTTCTTGGGGTGTCTGCTTGAAGCTATGGATCAAGGATGATGTGTTATGCATGATACCACTCTTGGAAAATTCTACAATGAATGCTTCTAGCAATGGACCTATGTCTCGATAGTTGCGACTACTTAGGGGTTGAAACAAAGCTAAGATAGTACCCTTAAGAGTCAAACCAAATGCCTCAAAGTGAGTGAACAAGTCCTCGACTTGTTTAGCTCTTAACACTTGTTTGAACTTGGCCACATGATCATAAGGATCTCTTGACCCATCAAAATAGTTCTTCATAGCCTTGACCACTTGAGAGGGTCTAAGGGCTCTTGGGTGCTCTCGAGATCTAGGCAATGGAAACTCATGTTCATCTCTTTGATGCCTATGTGCTCTATGTGTCTCCCTTTCACGTCTTTCATTTTCAAATCCTGACCTGTCTCTGCCCACACTATTTGCAAAGCTTACCTCGGGTCTCTCTCTAGTTCTTTTCCTCTAGGTTTCATGAGCTTTGGATGATCCTACTCCTTGGATACTATGGGAAACACTAGATCTTGGTGGAGGGAAAATTGATTCACCTTGCAAAATGTATGCATGCGTAGCCTACTCTGTTACCAAAAACATTTTCTCAGATGTGTTATCTAGATAGACAACTTTGCTTGGTATCTCCGGATCCTTGAACTCATAGGTGGTGACTGTTGGGCTAGGTTGATCAGGCTTGAATCTCCAAAAGTCTTCCTCCATTTCTCTATTCACGAATAATTCTATGCTTTTGTTGTCTTCTGGGATCCAATGTGGAGTGATTACTCTAGTCAAGAGTGACTTACCTCTGGGATTCTTGGGTTCTCATCCTAGGTCTCCTTCCTCTAGGTCTCCTATATTGTTTTCATGAATAATATTTCCAAACTCATATGTCATGTCTCGTAAGTTGGTAACCACATACATGGTTCCTTCCTTATCAATGTATGACCCCTCTTCAAACTTGACCATGGGGTGTTCAAGCCCAAAGCGTTGGTCTGGATTTTTGAGTTGGACTACTGATCGTCTCAGGCCATCCTCATAGATGCGAGCACCTAATCGGTTGGTCCTGATATACTCCAATTCTATGTTATAGGGACCTTCTGGTGTCTATAAATAAGCAATAATTGAGGTATGTGTGGGTCTCTCCATGCTAAAAGACATTTGAGTCACTTGTTTTAGAATTTAGCACGTAGGGATAACCACTAAGTTGTTGTGCCCATGACCTCACTATGTGGTTGACACTGGCCTCACAAGATTTGATGCTTTGTCTATCCTTGCCTAGATGTCTACCTGATCTCAGGTTCATAGGCCTTGTCTACAAGTCCAAAATTAGGGTTTGCTTAAAATCCTTTGGAACTCCTTGGATTCCTAGTTCCACCTTGGATTCCTAATTTCACATGAGGGTCAATCCCACAAGCTTTCCAACGAACCCAAAATCACAACAAACAGATTTCGTATGAGAAAGTTATGCTAGTTCAGAGTTCTAGGGCTTAAAAGAAGGAAACTGGACCTCTTTGCGATTGCTTCAGAACAGGGGATACACGACTCATAAGAAGTATCAACGACACTTGGAAGCAGACAATACACGATACTTGCCTTGCCACGATACATGATATTTGAACTAAATGATACACGATACTAGGAATTCCACGATACACGATGCTTGTCTCTATACGATACATGATACTGGTGCACTATCGCGATACATGAGATGGTTGTCCATGATACACGATACTTGGTGGCAATGATACATGATACTTGAAATGGGTGATACTTGGACCACGATACATGATACTTGGGAGATATCGTGATACTTGGACTAGGCTACACATGATGCACGATACTTGGTAAGTGACGATACATGATACTTGGGGAACCCACGATACTTATTATCCAAATACATGACCAACACGATACCTAAGTATTGTGATATGAGACAATCACGATACACGATACTTAGGGATCAGTGACACATGATACCCAGGTATCGGTGATACACGATACACGAAGCCTCGAGATACATGATACTTCAGTATCGTGATACTCAACCTGACAATAAACGATACAGGAGAAGATGATACACGATACTTGACAAGTATCGCGATACACGGGAGTTCTAGTATCACGATACTTGAACTCAACCGAACATGATACTTAGAGTTTTTGAAGACCAAATAGAAATTTTTTTGCAAATATGTGTATCTTATCTCCTCCTTGGCGCTCCTATGTGCCTATAGATGCAAAATTTCTCTCCAAACCTGCAATAGCACACTCAGGATACTTGGCGTAGGTCATGTCACATCCAAGACTGGTGACTCAGGTTTTGGGTATTTTGAGGTGTATTTCTTCAGCATTTCAGTTGTGCGCCTCCTCTACACTTCTTGCTCACATCCACAAATGGAAAACAAGGTCAATCTATAGTCGAAAAATGCTAAAATCTGAGAATTTAAATGTAGGTGAGATGGTGGTGATGATGAAGATGAAGATGGAGAAAAAATCAAAAACTAAACAAAAACTGGTGATTTTTTTTACCTTCCAACGTCGCTACTCTATGTCTTACTGTCACACACTTGTCCTGCAAGCTCTCTCCCTGGCAACGGCACCAAATTTGGTGTCACTCTAGCATAATGGCAAGTACCAATGTGAGGAGATAAACCTCATATATGTCAATCCACGGAGACGTGAGGACTGGTATGAAGTCCGTGAGCAAGTGATGGCACAAGTGCGTGAGTGAAAGCACACAAGCATGCACACACATACACACATGCACACAAAGTACGAGCAAAGAGTGAAACAATGGAAGATCTTTGACTACAAAAGAAATCTCTTACAAAGCTCAAATCTACAACAAGCTAACCTCAAAAATGAGCTCTCCAACCCTTTTTATAGTTTTTTGAGTATTTTTGGCCTTGTCCTGACCTAGTGTGCGGCCTAGTTAAAAATTAGCTTTCAGGGCTTATTTGGGGGCTTAGACAGAGTCTAAAAATTATCAAAATTGGCAGGGTGATACTTCTAATAATCCTCAAGCTTGAGGACTCCTTGGCTTGAACAAAATGGAGTTACAAAAATGGAAAATGGTATTTAAAATGGTTTTTGGTGATAAAAATCACTATTTTTATAGGGATTTCTTCTGAAAATTTGGCATGTGCTTCTTGGAGCTCCCTACATGCTCCTTCTTCTTGTGTGTCCACTTCCTTGATGTGCTTCTATGCTTGTTCTTGACCTTGACCGTCAGTAGAGGACATCAATGATCAAGGAAGATGGAGGTTCTTGGCACTTCTTAGGAGGTCACCGATCCTAGTTTGTTCCCCTCGGAGGTCACTTAACCAACAAGCTCTCTTGCCACTAAGCTAAACTCTTGTGGTGTTTGAGGAGGGAGAAAGACTAAGGTTAAAATTACCTTGAACATGTTTTGTTCGCTCAAAGCTTCATTCTTTGCTTTCAAATCCTATTTTGAAGCATTTTTGGGTGACTCTTGGAGCCATTTTGGAGTACTTTTGTGCATGGCTCTCTTTACAAAAGTTCAATAACATCAACAAGAGTGCTCTTTGTACTTCATTGACAATGAATATTCACCTCTAGGGTTGTGTTGTTCAGCCACAATAGTAAATCTATAGGTTTCTTGAAAGGTTTTAGTTGTGGTGGGAGCAGCCACCGCAAGTTTGTGCAAGTTTTTGAGCCAAAAGAATAGAGTTGATAGACACTTGTAGGTGTTTTTGGCTAGTGTTTGGGCTATGAAGTCAACCTTTAAGTTCCATCTTACTACTTATATTGAGCACATACACACTATGCATGCTTCTGTGGATACCACTTATGTATGTCCATGTGGTCATTGATATAGCTGTTACGTTTTTGCATAAAGCCTTTGACATTAATAAAGAGGTTCATGGTGAGGTTTTCTTAACTGGGAAACACCCAAATGTTGGACTCTCTTTGGAGATGCTTATGGAAGCCTTACCCAGCCTCACCATAAGAGATGTATGCTAGTTGTTCATAAGTTCTGATCGATAAGCCAAGTTGGCTTCTTTCAATTAACTGATTATATGTAGTGGAGTCCGTGATTTCCTTTGTAGTGGTGGTAAGGAAGGTGATGGGTCTCCAATTGTTCATATCCTCTTTAGGCCCCTTCTTGTGAATGAGCTTTATGACTCTAGTGTTGATTTCAATAGGAAGAGTGTCTTTGGTAAAGGCATCTCTCCAGATGAAGAGAATAAAGGGAGTCAAGAAATATTTTAGCATAATGAAAAGCTCATTTGGAAGGCCATCCAGGCTAGGAGTTTTGCAGGGTTTCAGTTTACGTATGGTTTCTTTGATCTTGCCGACAGTGAGTGGCAGGTCCACCAAGGTAGCCAATCTAGTAGGAATAGTTTTCTTCCTTTTAAGAGCAATAAGGGCTCTGGCTCCGCGGATACCCTCCCCCCACTTGGGAGAACAAAGAAAAAATTGGTAAAGAAGCGGGTGGCCTCTTGCAAATTCTCCTCAATAGTGACAGCAAATCCACCTGACTATTTCTCCAACATAGGTATGAAGTCTTTACTCTTTTTCTTCTTAAGTAGAGAAAATATAATTTTACAAGGTCTATCAAGATTTCCAGCCCAAAAATCTCTTGAAGATGAGAGAATACATCTAGCCTCAATGTACTCCTCATACCTCAATCTTTCCTGAAGGCATAAAACCTTCTCCACGTTATCCATGTGGCCTCCTTGAGAGGTAATAAGATTGTATATTTCAAAAGCAATGTCTTGCCTCCTTTTAGCCCTAATGTTTTTCTTAAGCTTACTATAGTAGGTGAAAAGATGTTGAACATCTTTGATGGATTTAGCCCAGGCAACATTAGGGTTGGTGCATAGGAAGAAGTGATGAGTAATAATTTTGGTTTGGTCCAAGACACAAGGGAGATTAAGGAGAGAAGCATACAAATGGGGCTAGCCCGCTTTAAAGCTAGGGCAATTTTTCTTAAGACAAATAGATAGGGGGCTATGGTCAGAGATATAGAATGTGTGATGTATGGAAGACTTTATGTCCCAAAATTGCTGCAGGTAAGATATATTCATGTAGCACCTATCTAATCTGGTAGCAAGATGATTAAGACCCTTCTGCTTATTACTCTAAGTGAATCTAGAGTTAGTCGTGATATTAGTAAGGTCATGGGAAGTGATGAGCCTAACCCAGGCACATCACTCTTGGTCATTAATAACAGAACCCTTTTTATCTAACCTATCCTGTAAGGTGGTCACCATGTTGAAGTCACATTAAAGCATTATCAGACCATTTAATTTGTTTATCTCTTCCCAACAAGTAGTTCTAAGGTTAGTACAGTTAGAAGCATAAGCATTGATGAGAGTGCAGTCAAAGGGTTTATTGAGAGCAATACCTACCCATAGGTGAGTAGGACTAATATGCACTTCATGAATAAGGTGCTTTATAGGGTGGGCAACACCAATTGAAGTGCCACCCCTCCCTTGGGGATGGTTGGTGTAATACCAAGAGTGCTTATATGAAACAATATTCATATGCAAAAGGACTATGGAATTATTCACTTTTAATTCTTGCAAGCATATGAAATCAGACATCAAAGAAAGATCAAAACACCATTTCACCACTCACTTAGTCCTAGTAGGGTATGATAACCCCTTAATGTTGAAGGACAGAAGATTAATATCATTCATGATTAATAAAAGGGATAAGCAACAAAGAACGTCATTTCCTTATGTTCTTAGTGATCTTACTCAAGGAGGCTGAGTTTTTCAAAATATCCTTTCGCTTATGTTTTGAATTACCGTCTCTTCTTCTTGCTTCAGAAACTTGCTGAGCTGCAGGAGCTTCATTTTCTTTTTAACTGGGTTGAAAAGCATCCATGGCCAGGCCTTGTTGCTGTAGTTCCCTTATGTCTTGGTTATCCATGGAGTCAATCTCTATTGAGAATCTTTTATCAACAAAATTGGGTTGATTAGTATGAGAGAGTAACTGTTGTTCATAATTCCAAGGGTTTTGCTTCTTTTTGTTTAGAATAGTAGTCCAACCCTCTTCAGAGGAGGATGGATTGACCTGAGTGACTGCCTCAACCTGCTGAGCAGAGGTCTCACCCTTTGGGGCAGGTTTAGTACATTGCGGATAATTAAGGTCTGCCTTTTCACCAGACTCATCAAAAGGGTTAAAAATGTCTTCCAAAAGGACATCATATGAGTTAGACCAGTTTTTACCTTTTTTTTACTTGCTTAACGTAGGGTTTTTTCTAAGCTGAAGCAACAGGAGTCTTAGTACCAGTATGATCTTCTGCCACTTTAGGTGCCACATTTTGAGAGTTATCCTTGAGAAGCGGACAGTCCCAAATCCAATATCCCTAAGTGTAGCAGTTAAAATAGGCATTGGGCAAGTTTATATACACAACTTTCTGCTCATGCAGAAATATTCCGTCAGAATCCTTGATAACTATTGAGGACTTAACCTGTTGAGAGATATTTATTTCCACAAGAGCCTGGGAGTGCCATTTGGGATTAATCCCCCCTCTAGTAGGTTTCCCTAGAACCTTGCCCACCATGGAGCACAAACCATCAACCCAAGGGAAGAATTCCATGGGGAGGTTCGGGAATCTACCTAGACTAGGACCTTTGTTGGTTTCAGACCCCGAGGGTTGAATCCTGAGAACCAACAGTGGATCTACCCTCGTGATTAACAAAAACTCCTTTGTTCAGTGGAAGAGCCATGTCATGGAGAAAGTTGTTATTGGGCTCTACCACGGGCCTAGGCCCCCCCAAGAGATCCTCAAGTAGTGGATAAAAAATAATTGGGCGAAACGAGGCATATACGTGAAGCAAATACAATATCTGCCCAACGGTTTTTTTCTTATGATTCATCTAGTGCTCTAAAGGTGATTACCTCGGCCAACCCCCATATCCTTCTTCCACAGGTTCCATAAACTTTGGTACCACCTCTAGCTTTGGTGCCCATTGGTTGGCTCACCATTTTTCAACATGCATGTCGGTATTATCTTTCTTAGAGAAAACCGAAATTCCAATTCCATTTATACGAGAAACCTTCTTATTAGTATTCTTGTGTTCTTAGTTATAAGGTAGAGAAGGGATTGATGTTCAACAAAAATTTCAAATTATTTTCTAGCAAATAATGCCTAAATTTTTTGACTACATGTATCATTCATAAACTTTCTCTTTTGGTTGTGGTGTAATTTTGCTCTACGTTGCTAAGATGTTGACTAGCATATGAAATAGGAAAGATCAAGCCTAGCTTCATCAATGATGCATAGTATGATGCATCAACACGCGCATTAATGCGCCTTAAATATTTTGTTCCAATCTAGGACTTTTAGTATGGGAACTACAATAACCTTGTGTTTCAACTCTTGAAAGGATTTTTCATGCTCTTTAGTCCATTCAAAATTTGTGATCAACGCATAGAGCCACCTAGCAATAATTGCATACATGTGGATAAACCTCTAGTAATATCCATGGTGGTCCATGAAAACCTAGACTTCCTTCATTTTATTGGGATTTGGCAAGCTCACTATTGACTTGATAATTTCATTCTTTGAGACAATATGTCCCAAGATCTTTCCTTGTCTTACCATGAAGAAACATTTGTCGAGATTCGAAGAGAATCTATATTGTATACATCATAGGAATATGATCACATCTTAGTACAAAGTATGCACATATGTCATCCTCATAAACTTCCAAATATTTCCTGAGAAAATCTTTAAGGAAATGACACATTAATCTCGAGGAAGTTGCAAGGGTGTTAACTAGATCAAAATTCATAACCCTAAATGCATATATTCCCCACTCAATAACAAAAACATTCTTGTGTAGATCGTCAACCCCAATCATGAATTGATTGTAGCATGAGAAACCATCTAGAAGACTATAAACCTCCTTGCTAGCTACACTCTCCAAAACATTATTGTTGGTAAAAAAGTGTATAATTATCCTTCATGGTAGCAATGTTAACATTTTATAAATTGATGCAAACTCTTAGGTTTCCGTTTTTCTTCAGCACAACCACTATGAGGGACACCCATTCAGTGTGCTTAATCTCATATATGAATCCAACTTCTAAGTGTTTATCTATATCATCTTTAGTTTTGGTTGAATATACATCATTGTAAGTGTAAGGTCTCTATATAGAGAGTTTTGCATCCTCTGCCATAGGGATACTATGGGCACACTTACGAGGATCAATGCCCTTTAAATCTCTATGAGACCAAGAAAATACATCTTTATATTTCTAGAATAACTCTTTTAATTGAGCCTCTTCCATTTTTTATGTATCACCCCCAATGTAAGTGCATTTTTCTTCTCCATCTTCTATTGGGACAACCATCGTCTTTTTCATTTCTTTGTTTTCATAAGATTCTCCTATTTTGGACTCTCTCTTAGGCCTCACAACTACTAACTTTTTAATTTCTACCTCATATTTCTTGAAATGATCAAGAGGCTCAAAGTCATTTGACTTTTTCTTTATTGAGTTAATACTTTCTTCATCATGTTCCTCAACTTTCTATAGGCAATATGTATGATTTATAGGATCCCTAAAACAATCACTAGATAAGTGTGGTTGGACATGCAATATTTCCTCTATTGTTAAGGTGCATTCCACTTAGTACTCTTTAATACCTCCAAAAATTTACCTTGAATACTAGAAGTCATAACTCACAAATCATTGTTGATATTGCATAAAACATGTTGAAGAATTTAGCAAGCTTGTTGAATTTGATCTTCACACACCAAATTTGACTTCGTCATCATCATGGACCCTCAAAAATTTTGTTTGTGCTCAAAGATGAAGGATGTATTACTAATCAAGATGTGAAGATATTACAAGCTTAATGAATTCAAAGATCCATAATAGTTTCTCTCACAAATGGAAACTCAAAGGGTAGCCCATGGTTTAGACTCAAAGATTCTCTAGTTGCACTAATCATTCAAGTTCTCAATTCTTAAAAAGTAAAAAGAAAAATGAATGGACTTGTCCTTTTATAGGAAAAATTGACCCTTTGATCCATGCTTGATTTAAATGGACCAATCAAATTCATTTATTTTTCCTTTACACACAAACACAAGTGTGTTTTCTACATGATCTTTCACATACGCATCAGAGGGTAAAAAACTATCCAAATTTGAAATAATGATTGATCCTTGATCCTCTTCTTCATCTCCATCATTTGATTATGGTTGAACCCTTGGAATCACCTTCATAAGCCTTCCATTGCTTTGAGAACTCCATTTCCTTCCTTTATCTTTTCTTTTCTTCACTTGATGTAGACCAATGGTTGAACATCTTCATGGTTGATAAATCCGTATAGAGCTTTAAATACTTCATCTTCTTGTCTTGATGAGGGTGCATGGCCAGAATCACTACCACACCACCCATTGGGTGAGTGTGGGCAAGAACAAGAGATGAGGGAACTTCATGAATGGGTAGACACTAGAGCCATGCACTGAACTGATCAGAGTAATAAAAGTTGGTCAACAACGAGCCAAAAATGACAATTGTAAAGGGCCAATTTTTTACGTGTCCTGATGGAGAAATGCTATGATGGGAAGCGAGTAGTCAAAAGGTAAGCAAAGTGTCATATTAAGAAGTAGATAAATCCCCAAAAAAAAGCGCAAATGGTTGGGTTCCGGTATGTAGATAGTGGGGAAAGAGTTATCAAAACCAATAGTGGCTTTGCCGGAATCAAAAGAGACAAACAGTCTACCATTGCATGGGAGGAAGGTGGCGGACCACATCATAATTGAGTTCCTCAAGTAATAAGAACCATCAAGCTATTCTACCCCCAAATTCTACTGGCACAAGACATAGGTAAGGGCCAAATGATACACGTGAAGAGTGAATGTCTTGCCTAAGAGTTAATTATGAAATTTCTTAATAGAATAGATGAGGCATAAGCATTCACATTCTGTGACTAAATAATTATGCTTAGTCGAGGCCAAGTGATGACTAACATAATAGATTGGGTGGCACCATTTCTCATATATTTTCATGAAAAAATTGTCAATGGTAATATCAAAGGCATCCACAAAAACATGGAAGGGTAAATCCCACTTAGGTGATTGCAAAATGGGTGCTTGAGTTAAAATAGTTTTAAGACATGTAAAGCTGGCCTAATAATCATTTATCCACCAGAAATCTCATGGAGCCACAATGCTTAATCGTCTAAGGGGAATGGTGAGGTGTGCCACCCAAAGTAGATGCTTGCCATGCCATCAAATCTGGCCCAAAAAAATGGAAGACATGTTTCAATGACGTCACTGGCCCCGAGCATCAAGAACAACCTTAGCCTTATTAAGAACAAATTGAATACCTTATTGGGATATTATATGACTCAGAAATTTTCCATAGGAAACAAAAAAAAATGGACTTAGTTGGGTTGAGGCACAAGCGATATTTGTAAAATTTGAGGAAAAAAATTCAAAGATTGTGCAATTGCTTGATTTTATCACTTGAAACAAAAAACTCATCAAGAAAAACTCACATAAAACTGGTAAGATATGAGGAAAAACGTCTTGCATGCACCGAGATACGAGGCACATTACATAGTCAAAAGCACATGAGAGTGCATGCATAAATGTCCCAATTGGTAAGGAAAGCTTTCTTGGGAATATCTTGCTTAGCCATCCTTACTTGGTTATATGGCCTAGCAACTTCATCAAGCATACTATCTAGAAATGGAAAACGGAATGGATTAGGGATTATTGCAACATTCACTTTATGATAGTCAACACAAATGCATGGTTGTTTATTTTTCTTGGGTACTATCACAATAAGCAAAATCCATTTTGCATGATCAATTGGTACTCTGAAACCAACCCCCAATAAATGATTAATCTCTCCCTTGACTTGTTTCATGTAATTAGGATTCATATGATAACTAGGTTGTTTAGCCAAATAGATATCAAGTTTTAACAAAACATAATGTTAATAGATCATTGGGTCTAAACCCTTCATATCCTTGTAACCCCAAGCAAAAACATCAGTGAACTCAATCAACAATTCTAGTAATTCATCTCTAAACTTATCCTTTAAAGTCAGACTAACTTTTATCGGCTTGGGGTTCAATGAATCGCCTATATTGCAAGTCGAAAGTTGGTCTTATGGAACATAAGCCTACCATCCAAAACTTTCATCTACCCCTTGAAACATCTTAGACCAAAATTCCAATGAATCATCATTGAATGACTCATTGTGGAGTGGGAATACACATCTTCCTTTGCACTAGGACAAACTGTGCAAGTGATTGGTGACCACTAATCGAAAACATGTTATAAGTCAGTAGTTCTCAAGAATAATAGACTTTGGTTGATGACCAAAAAGGTCGTTTCTTTCTCATCCAAAAGACCATCCAACATATTCACGGCCTCAACCACATGTGGGTGAGCATGAACTTCACATGGTGTCCAATCAGCAAGTGTGAATGTGTAAAGTTAATGCTTTTGAAGACCAAGCTTGCAAGACTTTAGATTGCAAACCGCTCCTTGTAGCATAATGAGAATGTTAAAAAACAATCCCACAAGATAGATCCATGATCCAACTTCCATTTAGACAAAAACTTAATCGGTTCAATAGTATTCCAACCTAGCTTCTTACATAAAGTTGCAATCACTCTGTTGAACCCTGAACCACCATCAATTAGAACTTTAGAAGTATGATGATCTTTATACCAACTGTGGTTGATCATATCAAGTTTTGGATGAATTCTTGTTGTTGAGGGTGCAAGAGTAGCTCTAGGAGACATATGGTACTAGAAGTGTTGTTGTCGAACACCTAGGCCTAGAGTGAGTAATTGGCCTGATGGAAAAATAATTTGTGCTTTTGTAAGGATTTCCCATGTACTGGTCAGTGTTCGTTCATGAGCTAAAGATTCCTTGATCGGTACTTGATCAGCTACAGTGGTCAGTTGTAAATGTGGGGCTTGGTCATTGAAATGGGTGAGTTTTGGGAATATCTGGGGTTCCTTGTGGGCCTAGTTTGCAGCCTTTGCTACGATTCTTTATTGCTCTTTAAACACTTGCTTGAAAATGGAAATTGTTGGTTGAATGAATTTGCATGAGTCAGTCTGTACTATGCTTGTCTATGTTTCAACAAATTTAATGATAACCATATTTGTCATGGGGTTTGGCATTCCTTCTTTTGTTTATCATACTCTTGAGCATCTTTACAAGGCCTACAAATATGCCCCAATTCTCCACAAAAATGGCAACACATGGGCATTCCCCTAGTATTTGAATTCACTATTCCTTGATTCCAGTGTGGTGCCCCATAATTTCCCGTGTTCTGTGATCGGAATAGAGGATACTGCAAATATTGCTCATTCCACAAATATGGCGCAACGTATCTAATTGAGGGCTCACCAGTTTCTTGTGCTACTACATTCACTGACGATCTACTCTGTGTTTTGCCATTGTATGAACATCCTTCTGCTGAATGGTTAATGCTCTTACAAATAGTGTAGTAGTTTTGATTTAATGCAAAATTCATTGTGATACGGCCCAAATTCTTACATTTGGTGTAAAATATCATACATACATATTTATTCCAATTAAATGCAATATTAGTTCTTGCCAAACTATTCGGATAAAGTATATACTTACACACATACATATCGTTACACATCCATACCTCCTTCGCCAAAGACGGATCCACTTATACATACATAACACATACATATGTACATACATATATACATACATACATACATACTTGTGACGAAGAACCTTTGGAATATGGACACATAGATTTGACTTGGAAAAATTCTACTCATCGTTTAGAAAACGCATGAGTAAGCATAGTTGATGCCCACGTAGATTAGCTACTTGAATCATACACTTATACATTGCATAGCTTGAATTCAGATAAAGTTATTTTTGGGGAGCCATTTGAACTCGTGATGTTAGACATGTACATACATACTTAGCCCGAATTCGAATCATACATACAGATATACATACATAGAGTCATACATGCATACATATTTATAATTTAGGAAACACACAAGTACACATATTCTTAAAAAGATATATCCAAAACACGCAAATACATATTTTTAAGTTCACATTGATATTCATACATATAACCTAGAACCATATACTTGCACCCACATAGCCTCCTATGATAGTAGGACACTTGCACTAGGACCCACGACAATACACAGGCTAATTAAAATTCCACATTAAGTTATTTTCTAACTGATTTTGGTTAAGAGTTTGGGAACTAAGATACGTATGCATTTCACAAGTTTGAATTCCATTGCATTAGATTCTTTGGCATCTTAGTTCTTCTTACCACTATTATACAAAAAGAAATGAAGACGTATTTGAGTGGTAGTGTAGGGATGTCCATACATCATTATGTGGACCGGATTTAACCCTTGAGGAGAGTTACTTACTTTCTCTAATCAAAATACGTGTCGCAGACCACGTTTGTGCGTTGAATTGATCTCCCTTGACTTTGACTTTAAGGGTAGAAGATTTTCACGATAGAGGCACTAATGATTTCGGAGGATCTTGAAAATCAACCACCTCACTTTCTCTGTGTTGTGCTGGAATGGAGTACAGCGCAAAACCTTCTGAGCCTATCACGTTCGAAGAAATGTCATCCGTCGTGTTTAGCCGATATGCACTTACGGCGCACGTCGGTGCAGTAGAGCTTGCTTACACTGTTGATTGCTTTTCGACATTTTAATAGAACACCTGTGCGTTGCTAACTGTTGAGAACACTGTGTACACACGTAAGTATATCTTTGCCATATCTCGGATAGTTTTGCTTTGCAGACCCCGTTTTTCTGGTTTATGCTCAACCGAGTGTAGTGTATATCCATTCTTGGTTGTGCGATGCTCATGAAGGAGATTGGGAAACGTCATAAAACCTCATTAATCTGATGGTGGGGTTGTGCGCGCACGGAGCAACGACAGTGCTAATGGTTTCTTCGAAGTTTGTTCATGGCAGTATCGGGAGTACTGATGATGTATGTGTTTGTCTGTCCAGAAACGATGTATTTTTAAGAAGGGGCGTATGTCACAAAAATGATGCACATGGTACTACAATGCTATGATAATGATGAGTTTGGAAGCTTTCGAAAGCTTCTGCTGTTACAGAGTTACATATTCAAAAGTGCCAAAAGATGGAGCTTGTTAAGTATGGCATTGTGGCACTCGAGGGGAGGCTGTAGATATACGGACTGTGCTTTTATTGACTTCGCTGTTTTGCTGTATATTGCGTTCGTGAGCAGAATATCGCATCAGCTTGAATATCGCAAGTACGTGAACAGAACTAAACTTGAAGTATGTGAGTAGCTGTGCGGAAATCGATTAGAAGTTAACTACCTCTAGATCACAGCCAAATGATTGCGAGACTTCGATGACATGAGTTCCTTTGTACATAACGATATGAACAGCATTGAGCTGTTCTGGAATTGCCTCGACACCTTTTGTGTGGTGTCAGGTTCAAAAATCAACCACGCTAAAACTGCCTTCAGAGCAGTCTATGGACCTCCACCTCAACTCTTGTTAGATCAGGGGTGTCAAGCTATCCCTAGAGGTCAAGTCTTCCATCTCCTCGGTATTCCGATGGGCTTCAACATCTCAATGGAACAACGGTGCAACTGGGTGCTATCCAAACTGGATAGCAAACTAAATCATTGGAAAGGTATGCAAGTAAACTTGGTAGGGCATGCAATGGTTGTTAACACATTTATGCTTTCTACGACTATTTACTTTATCTCATGTTGGAAACCTAAGGAGAAAGAGTTGGCCTAACTAGAAAGAATCTACATAAACTTCTTATGGACTAGGACCCAAATAGGAGGGGGATTCCCAAAATCAAATGGGAAACTTGCATTAACTCGAAAGACTCGGGGGGCTTGGGCATTTTGGATATTGTTGGGTTGGCTGATAATTTGGCGGCAAAGTGGTTTATCAAGGTTTGGAGCAATAGTGAATCCTCTTGGGCTAAATTCATCTTCAAAAACATGAAAGACCTTACCTTAGTTGGCCATCCTAGTTGGAAGGACATACGGATCCTCATGCTTTTTGTTCTCTCCCCACCCAGTGTCCCCTAAAGGCTCTAGCCTCGTGTGTTCTTTATGGAAAAGTTGGAACAAGGCCAAAAAATTCATCAGAATCAGTGATAAGTGGAAGTGGGCGGCTCGGATAAGACATAATGACTCTATCTGGTTCCCGATCGACGGCATTAGGGGGTGGAACCCTGGAACCTCCAAATTGCTAAGCGGCTATGGAACAAGGGGTTCAAGCAGTGGAAACAACTCTAGAAACAAGAGACCGGCCAGTGGATCACGTTCGAAGACTTAGATCCGAGACATAGAGTTACCCTCGAGGAATGAACTCTTCTTCAAGGCAGGTGTTTAGCATGGGACCACTCAACTACTTGCCTTCTCTACGGAAAAGATCTTCCTTGCATGGAGGGCCTCAAATGGAGCAATGGCAACAAACTATCCAGAATTCCCAACTTCAAAGAGAACTTAGATGTTCATCATACCCTTAACAAGATATAGTGCCTTTCTTGGAACCAAACTTCGATGGGAACTAAAGTTCATGTCTATTTGGCACCCCCTAATTGAGATCAAAAAGTCCGTTCTCATGTGGCAGATCTTGTGTAAGGGTATTTGGTCCAATGCAAGGGCTAACAAAATTTGTGGGGTTTCACCATGGTGCAAACATTGCCATCGATGCATCGAAGATTTGGTTCACGGTTTCTTTGATTGCCCCAAGTCTCGTGTTATCTGGAATCACGTGACGCGGGTTTTGAGACTCACGAACCAAATCAATTGGCAACAGGCGGCTGTTGGGTGAGCTGGTTGGCTGCTCATCAAGGTTGTGGAATGCTATCAGGGGTGAGACTCTTTGGAAGATTTGGAGGGAGCGATGTGCTATCAATTTTGGCCAAACTCCAAAGGAATGTTCGATTGAGAAATCCTTGTTTCTTCTAGGTAAAAGAATCTCCCATGATAAGAGGTCTCCACCATTTAGGCACCACTATATTTATCTCCTCGAAGATAACAAGTTGAAACCCAAATGGGTCCTGCTTTTTTACATATTCATTAAACCCTTTTTGTGTTCTCATAATGAAGGGCTGATTAAAATTGTCATTGTTCGATAGGTGGTTTGGTAAAGTTTTACCTTCTTGAGGCAGAGATCTAAAGTTCAACTTTCGAGTTAGACATGTAATGGTTTTAGCCTGTTTAAACCAATTATAACTCTGCCTACTAGTTCTAACTCAGTCCAATCCTTGCTTTGTGGGACATGGACGGTTCCACTACTATGTCCATTCACATGTACAATTGTACTTTCAAAGTTAAAATTAGGGAGTAGGTGCCTGTCGAACCTCCTTTTGAAAAGAAAAGAGCTTATTAAACTCTGAAATTAGGAAATACATCTTGTATCTTAGTTCAATAGAAAATTCAATTGTCTACATGGTTATTTAAAGTCAAGCTTTGATATGAAATCATCTAGTAATGGTAAAGTAAACTTGTCCTATAAAGAATGCAACTTCTCGTTGGAGCAGCCTTGGCTTTCTCCTTACAAGCTGGTTCTAGAGCTAAAGTAATAAAATTTTTAGAACAAGCCATTGTGTGCTAAAAATCATTTTTAGAACATTTATTTTGAAGGAGACCACCAGGATTTCATCTCTTTATTTCCAAAAACATCAAAGACACTAAATTCTCAAAAGATTTCAGGAGTGGAGTCCAGGTGCACGCATTCCTCCAACAAAACCTTCCTGTAGGGAAACTTTTCACATGTAGGGTGTTACAAATAGAAGGTCAAAATTGAATGCGAGGCTTATTGCCATGGCATGAGAAGAAGATGCGAAGAGTTTTCTTTGTTTATTGAGGACATCTTTCACATTCCATTACTCAAATGACCTCTTTTGGACATGTTGAGCAACGAGCCATAAAATGAAGGTCGACATTTTTAGAACAAGCCATTGTATGCCATTTTCGGACCCTCTTAATAAATTGGGATGTGCTAGAAATAGACCATTAGTCTTGAAAAAATGTCCACTATAACCTCCCTCTTTTAAGAGTCTATTATTAAAGGATGTAAAGTAGGGGAATATGGTTTGCATATGAGCATGATTTTTATAAAGCGAGTGATTAATATGAATCTACTCTTGTCTCCCTATCATAGATTAGAAGTAGTTAGAAAGTAAGTTTTTTCTTTTACTTATTATTTTGACGCACCTATTAGATCGAGCTAATAGAGGTGTCAAGGTGTGCTCTAGAAAATGCGCACGGTTGTTGTACCTATCACCCCTCTTTGTATGTTTGTTCGTACTAACATACTTGGTTGGATTGGTTGGCAACTATGTTAAAACGGAGCTCTTCATCTTTTAGCCCATCAACCTGTTCCAATTACCGCTTCAACACTATGACCTTAATCAACCGTTAATGTCAAGCAATCCACATATCAATCCAACACAAATGCATCGAATGTGAAATGGGCTAACCACAAATCGCAAAAACATTGATCCTTATATTCCAATAATCAAATCATTTTGTCCTTATATTCCAATAATCAAATCACTACAAACTTATATGTTTACAAAGTTCAACAACCCTTTTACAATAAAAGATGATCATATAAATGCTCAGCCTCTTGCATAGAAACATGTTTAGGGATTTGAGAAGGTTTCGAGGGCTTTTCTTGCTCTAGAATTGGCTCCTCAAGGTCAACCATGTCTCCTCGCTCATCTACCAATGGTGGCACAAGCTCCCTTGATGTAGGCTGGAATCTCTTGTGTCAGCTATATGTTTCTTCCCAATCTCCTGCTCCTCATCAGGGCATTCATTCAAGCCATTAATCCACATCTTAATGAGGCTGAATTGGGCTTCATCCTTCTCTATAACAATACAATGCCGGAACATTTTGAGGGCATAGGCGAGTGTCATCCTTGAAAACAAACAAATCAATTACATGTAATGCCAAAAGAGTGTCAATGAGCAAGATTGCAATTAGAAGTACATGTGCCAAGAAACAAGTCCAAGATCTAATCATCATCATTGAAGAACAATTGGTTTAACCTCATTATAAGCTTTTCAGGCTTTTGATAAGGATTAACCAATGTCTTGTCTCCTACCACATGATGAAGCTTCTTTGTAACGGTAGGGAACATTAGCACATTGGAAATTCCATTCTCACTAAAATGTTCCCTGACCCCTCTCTTACTAACTTCATATAGTACCCAACTATAAGGCACTCAGTAGCACTAACAAACCTATGTCTTGGTGTGTGATTTACATTCTTTGTTACCCTAAAAATTTATAATTATAAGAACAATGTCAAGTGCAATTTCTAGAAAGAGACAAAAAGCAAGTACATACCATGTAAGACACTTGACCGCATGACACCTTGACTTTCATGCTATTGAGACAGAGAAGGATTGGTCCCTGCTATGAAAATGACAATCTTCCAAAGTGGGGACATGGTCAATTCAACAAAATCTATCACCATCTTTCATATATGTGGGTGCTTGGATGGCTCATAATCATTAATAGAACCACTCATTCTAAAGATGTATGGGATGCCTACTATTAAAAGGGAATAACATTTCCTTGATACTACTATACGAATGTCATTCATATCATCATTATATATATTGTAATACAATGGCCTTTGGGGTTCTATAGGGCTTGAAAAACACTTTAGTCCAGAGGACTCATCCTCCAACTCCATCTCCTTTGCCTTTATTCTAGAATTCTCATGCCTTTTCCTTTGGATATGAGCAAGGAAGGCAAGAGGACAGTCTTCATTTGGCCCACCACTCTTCTTTCGAGGTTTTTGCAAACAAAGGACGAGTGTGAACTCAAAGATTGTCTACAAAGTGTAACATATACCAATAGTTCTAATGCTTAGCATTAAATAAATCTTTGCTAGGAGACTTAAATGAATAGATAGTTAGAGGCCAACTGCCATATAACTTGGTTCAAGTCGATGCTTGGCATCAACTAGTTGTGGCAAGCTATACCTGGAGTCAAGTTTCTACTACAATATGATGCCTAGCATTGGAATCCTAGTGAAATTTGATGCTTGGCATCAAATATTGACTAAAGGTTGTTATTGCACATAGCAATTCTCTGATATTTGATGCTAGGCATCAACTTCTAGCATGTGTGTGCCTATAACTTGATACCCTGCATTGAGTAGCACCAACTACTCAAGAAACTCAATCATATTATATTGTAATGAGAAAGAGAACTCACCCAATCGCGGAACAATATAAAGTATTCTGACAAGGCTTTGTATGAGGAGGTGGCCGGGTTCTCTACCTGGACTTCACTCCATGTGAAGCACCCAAGCCTCCTCATCATCACCTCCTAAATCTTCATATAAAGCTTGTGACTACATTGTGAGTTTAAAACAACATGATAAGTTACTGAAAGAGTGAGAAAAACTGATCAATGACAAGACTCTACTTACTTATTTAGCTCAATGACCATCTCGTCAAGGCTTTGGTCTCTGGAAATGACCCTTGATAATGTTGAAATTATTAAAGTGTCATCCTTTATGCCTTGCAATGCTCTCCAAGGTGTCAGCTTCATATCCTCAACAGCCTCTTCAATGGAGAGATCAGCTTTATTCCCCTTTCACTTTACATCAACCTGAGCATCTATTTCTGCCTTTTTTTTGTTTCTAGCCTTTGACCTCCTTGTTCTCCCACATTCTGAATATTTTATCCTGAAGATCCTAGATCTCCCTTGTCCTAAAGCTAAGTTGGAACCATGGGTCAAATTTACAGAATGCATCTGACTTCACATTGTCATCCACTGCTATCCCTACCTCTATCAGGCACTACTTTCTCAAATTTGGATGGATCCTTCCACCATCTGCCCTTAAGACATCAACATGCTCATGGTGGAAGAATCTGATATGCTCAATGCATGAAATTTTTTGCCTATAATCATTGTCATTGTTGTGGTCCCAAGCTAGGTCTTTGGCCTCCTTTGTAGTCAGACCAACATAGATTTTACAGTCTGAATACCTGAAGAAGTATGTAGTTGGATGCTCTTTTACAAGCTGCCTTTGGGCCTCTACAAAGTGTGATCCTCCAATCACGTAGTATGTATAGTCCTCAAAGAAACCTTCATTGAATTCCTCCACCGACCCGCATTTGTTTGGATCCACCATTACCAAGAATGGTACAATGGTTGCATGTGATTTTATCTTCATCTTATTCTTAAGGTTCTTTACATGCAGATTATGTGGCTACCTTATCTCAAGAGGCCTACTTCCTATAAGTGGGTCTAGGGTTGTGTTGATTATAGTAATGGGGAGGTGGAACAATTGCCCTTTTTTCACGAGCTTCTTCTTGGCAATCTCCTCCTTTATCTTATTTTGTTCTATAAGCAATATCCTAAAAGCGAGCCCTCCTCCAGGGGCAACTATATCATCCTGAGAGTTTGAGATTTCTATTGATTCCACATCAGTTGGCTTATTCTTCTTCTAGGGCCTCTTCTATATGCGCTACTTGCCCTTTGACTTTATAGGTGTAGTCTTCCTCTGATGGCTTGGCATGATATTCCCTTATATCCATGGAAAGAAATCCATGATAAAATTTTCCAATTCCTTACAGATTAAAGCGAGCCTCTCTGGAACACAACATTCAAGACATAGGAGCTCCATTTTGCAAATTGTATTCCTCAATCCCTTTGAAGTCTCCACTAGGAAAAGGAGGTTATCTGAGTCCTCATCATAGTCCACCTTGAACACAAGGCCATATTGAAAAACTTATGTTGTGCTAATCTTTCCCCTCCAATAGGTGCCAGCAAACATAAGTAGAGTGGCATTTTTCTCCTCTATGTACTGAAGGCACCACTCTAGATTTGTCATGTCTTGAAGTGGTCTATCTTTTCTACTAACTTCAGTCTCTTTGGATATATCTTTTCTGCCTTGCTCCTCCTCAATGGGCTTGACACAGCTATGACCACCTGATGATATGGCCATTGGATTACTTGCACACTTAGATGACAAAGACAATATGCTCTTCTTTTGCTTCAGTGGGTGTCCAATGCTTCTCTCATGAGCACCCTCTCCTGAGCTACTTATGGTCACCTTCAGCTTCTCAAAGGATTTCTCCTCTCTCTTTTCAACGTCCCTAAAGTGAAACAATTTCTATTAGCCAAAGGTATATGACATTGTCCTAGGGATAACATTCATCTCAATGTTTGGGTGCCAAGTCGATGCAAGGCATCAAGGTTCTGTTGCAATGTGATCCTGGCATCGATTGTTGCCTATAAGTCAATACCAGACATTGACCTTAATGCCAAAGGTGATGCTAGGCATCAAATTGGGGGGTCATGACTATCCAAGAAAATTGATCCTACACATCAACCTTCCCTCCAAACTCAATGCCAAGCATCCATTTGGGTGAGCAAGTTGATGTTGGGCATAGACTTGAACCATTGGGTTGATGCCATGCATCAAACAAGTCGATGCCACACATCAACTTGCTTGCCCAACTCGATGTCTAGCATCGAGTTTGAAAGGCAAGTCAATGCTTGGCATCGACCTTGTCGTCCAATTCAATGCTTGGCATCAAGTTCCTCACCCAAGTCAATGTCACCTAAAACTCGATGCCTGGCATCGAATTTCCCCCAAAAGTGGATGCTTGACATCAAATTTTCCGGCAGTGTCGATGCTTGGCATTGAATTCCATGACTGTGACCTAGGACAAAAATGTGAATTACTTCAAACAAATTATCATTTCTAGGGTTTTCAAAAGGAATCTTTTTGGAATCTTTGATTGTTGGGGTAAATTTAGGCTACCTGTGTGCTTTTTTCTCTAGCTCCCTTCTTCTCCATTGCTAACTTTTTCTTTGCTTAAGCTTTTTCTACTGTTTTTCTCTCTCTGTTCTTTTGCTTAGCTCTACCTCGACTCGCACATTTGTAAAATGATCCTCTAGTCCTGTGATCTATTTATAGAAATTGGCTGAGTTGAATGAGTAACTAAGTAGGTGTAGCTTGATGGCACAACTAGGTGTAACTGAGTCAAACTAGGTGTAACTTGATGGCCCAACTGGACTATAGAATTGAAGTAGGAAGAAACCAATTGTAGCCTAATCAAAATTGGTAATATCATATTTGGTTATCATATGTTTTGAAATAAAAGCTTTAACAGGACCACTTACTTGACCATACGCATCAGCATCATGAAGATCATATCTGCTTTGCTTAATGTGCTGCAATAATCCGTGATCAACAATTTTCCACTAGTTTTGAGCCACTTAAATATCTTTTGAAAAAGTGATGGTTTATCTTGGGTTCAGATTCTTACATCAATGAGGTACAATGGAAGTACATTCAACCTCTTTCAAGCAATAACACCATGTACACAACTCTACAAGCTTTGACATGTGCTAAACATATATAGTAGAAAGGATTTAGAAAACTAATTTGGAAAGCCCATTTATGGGCAAGACATGAAAAAATTTAAGTTTGGATGAAAGAACTTAGTTGGATATGCACAAGTGTGTCATGATTTTTGTGCAATCCACTATCTCAAATTGCACTGAGCATTTCCAAAGCTAACGTAAAAGCCTACTACACTAACATCAATGTAAAAATCTCCACCACCAATGCCACAGCCAATGTCAAGTACTTTCTGTCCCACTTAATTCTAGGCACCCACTTCTAGTTAGGAAGTCTTTGCATGCTGTTTCCATATTAGAGGAATGTATTATTATTAAGAATTGAAAAACAAAGGAGTAATAAATGAGATCACAAATGTGTTGATAGACACCACTTTCCCAGGTAACACATTAAGCTTCATACCTTCCCTATAGTGTAATTTTCTAACAAGTGTGTTCACCACGATGTCCCTTCTTTTATTCATAAAAGCCCAAAAACTCACACGTAAGGTGAGAAAGAAAACGTTTACTTGAATTGAACTCTCAAACACCTTAGTCCTTGAGAGATAAAAAGCTCGACTACTAGAGGGTCTTGAGATTAGCCTTTGAGTCATTAGTTTTTAAGTTGGAAGTAATGAAGAAAACTTCAATGTTTTTTTAATGTCAAGGCAAGAGTATATGTTCAAGTTTATGAAATACTTAAGAAAAATGCACGATGGACATATCCTAACAATGTAGCATGGGGTTTAGGACATATCCTCCATATCTGTGCAAGAAAAGTAGCCTCCAAGATTGAGTACTGATTTCTTAACACTTCACAATATTGGAGGATTTCTGTTAACTCAAGCCTCACTCCAAACGAGGGTTTAGGAACTAACCTTAACAAGGGTGGATACTAGTGTGAAGAGGGTTAGCTTTTAAAACATGAATATAGAAAGGAAAAATCATTGAATTGAATTTTGTCATATTCAATGTCTAGTGTAATCAGCTTCGAGTTTCTTGGAAAATCTTTTGACTTTTGCATGAGTGCGGCTCATTTGCATATGTTCTTTATGCATGTGTGTGTGCACATGACTCATAGGATGGTGGAGAGCATCATATCACTAACTCCTCTCTCTCATTGACATTTTGTGAGACATGATCAATTGCTTAACTCAAGATGTTAAATGTTCCATGATGGATTGCCTAACCAATTTATAATGAGCAATGAAATCATACCTCTAAATGATTCTTGATTATCACATAAATTCAAATCATGCAAACCATAATAATGGGCATAATCCATGTTCATAATTACCTAGATACATGATTTGGGAGATATAATTGATTGATGTTACACTTCCATTGTTTGTACATTATAAAGAGAATGCTCTTACACTTCAATTTTCAATGAAGATGAGCTCTCTCTTTTCCGCAGATGCTTGGGCAGCACCTATCTCTAGTGATCGAGTCGATAGACTCTCAAATTCATTGTTTTCAATGGATACTTTCATGAATGATGTCCATGGCTTAGAATGTATCACTGATTCTTTGTTCTCAGTTGAGTCATTTAGATTCTCAATGCAACAATGGTCAATCCGTTCTATCTATTGACTCTATCCACCTATTTATCTCTCATCATATTCAAGTGCATGTGGAGTAAAGAATGTCAGCAAAGAGAGAGAGAGAGAGAGAGTATACAAAGTATGTGGTGTTCTAAGTGAAGTCCTCGTGAAGTAAGTAAAAGAAGATTTCAATTCCTTACTTCAGATAGACAAATTGCATTGGAATTGGGAAGCATTGTTGTAGTTTGAAATGTTTGTCTAAATTAGGAATGAAGAAACTAAAGAAGCTAAGAGAAGAATTCTTCCATTTAGATAGTGAAAGGCAAGATTTATACCTTGTTTCTCACATGCAAATGATTGAGGATAACATGTTAGTAACATATGTTGCTTTTGAATATTACTTTAGTCAAGGGATCCGATGTTGTAGGGCTGCATTTAAAATTATGATGGGCACAGGGAATTGCAAATTACATAAGATTTAGCAAGGGCTTATATGTGGAGATCTCATTTTTTATACATATCAGGGAGTTGGGACCAAAGATTCTATTGTTCATCATGCAATGAGGTGTATGATGAACTATTTTAGTTTGCATTATGAAGTTATGCCTACAACTGGAAGGTTACACTTGTCAGATAGCTTGTCCAGAGGTATTTCAAGTTTATAAAGAAGAAATGGAAAGGAAAAATGAGAACTATGTCATGTATCAACATTTTACTCTATTATGGAAACAAGAGTTTAACAATGTGAGTATTCCTCATAAAGTTAGAATGAGTGAATGCTTAGTTTGTGCCACTTTGAGAAACATGGCAAAGGGAACAACACCACAAGAAAAAGATAATTTTAAAAGCCTTCTAAAGAACCATCGTGAGAGTTAAACTTTAGAAAGAAAGAAAGCAATTCATCATCAAAGTAAAGCACTTATAAATCAAGAGTGTTATATGTCTTTGTTGATTGATGCTATGGATTTAAAGAAAACATGTTTGCCCCATTTTGCTCGCATTCCTAAGGACATTGGAGATGAAGTCCTTATGCAAATGCATTTGTTTGGTGCTTTGATATACAATGGAACCGTAAGGCCAAAGGTTTTCTTCACATATCCCAATGTGCATAATGATCCAAACCTTATGGTTAATGTGATTCATAAACTTTTTCAATCATGGGAGGGTCTTTTGCCACCAAATCTCTATTTGCAACTTGATAACACTGTAAGAGCGAATAAAAATTCTACAATCCTTGGATATTTATTCATGCTTGTTGATAAACAAGTGTTTCAGAAGGTTAAGGTAAATTTCCTTTTGGTCGGGCACACTCATGATCACTTTGATCAAATGTTCATTACCTTCTCTAAGAGGTTGGTGTTGGAGTTAGACGTCTACGGAAGCACGCGAACAGCACAAGGAAGAAGAAGAAGCTTGGAGCACAACACACAATACTGAATGTATTACTAGAGAATGTACAAAGATAAGTAGCCCATTAGGGCAATAGGCGTATATACAAGCCGGGGGAAAAAAACCTCCTAAAGAGGGAAAAAAGTGCCCCGACGGTCCTAGTGTGTTCACACCTATTACTACCTAAATATAACAACAAATCCCCCCTGGGAGTGATGCAGTGAGCAAGGAGCTGGCACTCATGCATAAGGAAGTGCCAAGCTATGTGGAAATCACTCCACAAAAGGAAGTAAACCCAAAGCTTTGCGGAAAGCTTCAAACTTCTCCCTAGGCAGAGCCTTCGTGAAAAGGTCTGCTATGTTCTCCTTCATGGGCACATATGCCAAGCTAATCTTCCCAGCAGAGAACCTCTCCCTGACATAGTGATAATGCACCTCAATGTGCTTAGTGCAAGCATGGAACATAGGGTTCCTCGCAATTGCCAATGCGCTCTGACTATCAATGAAGATGGTGGTGGCAGAAGACTGGCCAAAACCCAAATCAGCCATAAGGCATTTGAGCCACACACACTAAACAGTCGCTGTGAAAGCTGCCCTATACTCAGCCTCACAATTGGAAGTGGCTACAGTAGGCTGCTTCTTGCTCAACCAAGATATACATGAGCTACCAAGCATGAAGCAAAAACCACTAGTGGACACACGAGTGTCATAGCAACCAGCCCAATCTGAGTCAGAAAAAGCATGCAAATCTAGAGGTAGTGATCCCCCCTTGGGATAAAACAACCCAAGTAGCCGAGTACCACTCAAGTAGCGAAAGATGCACTTAACCGCCTTCCAATGCGTGACTCCTGGGCAATGCATAAACCTGCTCATCTATGAGATAGCGAATTGAATATCTGGCCGAGTAATGCATAAATACATCAAGCATCCAACAGCCTGCTGATAGAGAACAACATCAAATGCATCTCCAGCATCATGAAGACTCAATCGTAAATCTGTCTCCATAGGAGTGGCAATAGGCTTACAGTCTTCAAGGCCAAAATGCTGCAATAATGTGTCAATATATTTCGTTTTACACAAAGCCATTCCACCATCAACTTGCATGAATTGAATACCCAAATAGTGATGCAAATGCCCCAAATCAAACATCTCAAATGAGGCATGCAAATCAACCTTGAAATCAGCAATATGCTTCTCAATAGGACCAGTGAGCAGCATGTCGTCAACATAGACAACAATGATCAGAAGCACATCATTAGCACGCTTAACATATAAGGTGCTTTCAATTGGACTGTTCTCAAAACCATGTGCAACCAGATAGGCATGTATCTTCTCATACCAAGCACGTGGTGCTTGCTTTAAACCATATAATGCCTTCTTTAACCTACACAACTAGTTTTCATGCCCTTTTTGCACAAAGCCACGGGGCTGAAAAACATACACTTCTTCATGCAAGTCACCATTCAGAAATGATGTTTTAATATCCAACTGATGTACATTCCAACCATGATGGGCTGCAAGTGCACAAATGCTGCGAACAGTAGTCATACGGCATGTAGGTGCAAAGGTCTTATCAAAATCAATGCCTCTTTCCTATGCATAACCCTTTGCAACAAGCCTCGCCTTATACCTGTCAACTGTACCATCAGGTTTACGCTTCAACTTGTATACCCACTTAGTGCCAATGGCCTTCTTGCCAGGAGGCAAGTCACATAAAGACCATGTACCATTCTTCATTATAGCATCATATTTAGATTGCATAGCAGCCATCCAATTTTCTTAATTATGTGCTTCATGAAAAGAACCAGGCTCATTCTCATCATAGAGACTAGACACAAGCATAGCATAGAAATCCGATGCAAAGGAGGCACTATGAGAGCCTGAACGAGTACGATATGACAAAGATGCATCTAATTTGCTGTCACGCAAAGTCTGCACCAACCATTTTGGCATAGTTTTTGCCTGCTCAATATCAGCTCTCTCATCAACAAGTGCATCATGTAAATCTGCATCAGAAATGGAGTGATCTACATCATCATATGAAACCTGCAAAGGCTGAGAAGTTGCCTCATTAGGACCAGCACTAGACTGTCCACCTGTAAAAAGAGACATCAAAGTATCATACACGTCTTTGGAGCTAACAGATGTCTCCTTAGTACATGAAAGCAATGGCTGAATAGCATCTTTGACAAAGACAACATCACGGCTAACCAGAATGCGTTTAGTCTGTGGATGATACAGACGATAGCCTTTACTTTCAGAACTGTACCCAACAAAAATACATTTTACTACCTTATCATCCAATTTTTTGCGATGTTGTTCAGGCACTAATGCATATTCCAAACAACCAAAAACACGCAGATGAGCAACAGATGGCTTGCGGTCATGCCAAGCCTCATATGGAGTAATAGATTGCAGTGCTTTAGTGGGACACCTGTTCAGTACATATGCTGCACACATGATAGCCTCAAGCCAGAAACTATGTGGTAAAGCCTGACTTTTGACCATGCACCTCACCAACTCCATGAGTGACCTGTTCTTTCATTCAGCAACTCCATTCTGTTGAGGTGTATACGACACTGTACACCGGTGTTTTATCCCACGTTCAGCCAGAAATGCATTAAAATCAAAAGACATATATTCCCCCCCTCGATCAGAACGGAGGGTGCCCATTTTACATGCTGACACATTTTTAGCCAAAACCAAAAAGTGTTTAAAGCACATGAACACTTCTGACTTTGCTTTGAGTGGATTTACCCATGCATGCGTGGAAAAATCATCAATGAAAGTCACGAAGTAAAGGTAATTTCCAAAGAGGGTGTCAGCATAGGACCACAGACATCACTATGTACAAGCTGCAATTTCTGCGTAGCCCGAACTGAACCATCTTTTGGAAAGGAGGAACGCTGAATTTTGCCCAAAATACAGCCTTCACAAACATGTTTTCTAGGTGCCTCAAGTTTGGGCAAAGAGGACACCATATCAGATTTCTGCAGGCATAGCAAACTAGCAAAATTCAGATGACCAAAGCATGCATGCCAAAGCTTTGCATCTGACATAGCCTGAGAATCATGAACTGCACATGCCGAATCATTCACAGATCTTTCATAGTCTATGAGCTTATACAGCCCACGACATAAAATGCCAGAAGCAATAATAACATCGCCATTTGATAGATCATGAACTGTACATCTATCATCAACAAATTTCACAACCAAGCCAATCTTGGCTAATGCAGAAACTGATAACAGATTCATCTTGATCCTTGGCACAAATAAAGCATCTGACAAGGTAAAAGAACTACCATCAGCAGTAGTCAGAATGATACCAAATCCCATAACAGGATAAGAGGAGTTGTTGACGCATGTGATAGTATTCCGTGTAGGGGCAGGCTCGAGTGAAGAGAAGAAACTGTGCTGCCAGGTAATATGTTTGGTCACCCCACTGTCAAAGTACCAAACATCTGAGTCCACTACAGACATGCACTGCTCATGAGAAGATGGGTCAAAATTGCAAACAGTAGTAAACGCCCATTCTTCTTCCTGCATAAGATTAGCAGACTCTGTTTTTGGTGTAGAGGCTTCTGCAACAACCATTCAAACCTCCTTTTTCTTTGCCTCTTTTGCAGCCAGTTTTGGACAGTTCTTTATGACATGATCATTACCTTTATAGTACTTGCAAAACAATTTTTGCTTTTCTGATTTCTTCTCATCTTTATCCTGGTACTTCAAATGTGCAGCATTTGCCGATTTCTGCTTAGTAGTAGAAGAGCTCCATTTTCCTTTGCCCTTCTGACTAGCCAGGAAAGCTTGATCTGCAACACACATAATGGACCTGTTCTGCCTGGACTGATCTTCCTGCAACAGATAGAGACTAACTCCTCAAATGATAAGGCATTCGGATTGCCTTTCATCATCAATCGAAGAGTAGAAGAAAAACTCTGACATGAATCAGGAAGACCATTCAGAACGGTCTGCACAAGTGAGATATCTGGTATAACCTCATCAGCATAAATCAACTGTTCCTTCAAATCTTTGATCTTCCTTAGGAAACTGTCCATAAAATCTCCTTCATTCATGTGCTCACTCTCCAACTGTTTTTGGAGGTAAGCAACATGAGCCTCATTCCTAGCTTGGTACAATGTGGTAAGTGTATCCCAAACATCCCTAACTGTTCTGCAAGAGTGAATATGGGGAATAATGGCACGTTTGATAGACAAACCTATCAATGTATGTGCATGGGCATCTCTGCCATCCCAACGAATCTCCTCTGGAGTAGGTGCAGCAGAAACAGTAGCACAAACAGGAATCTGCACAATATCATCTTCGACACCATCTTCATCAGCTCCAGCACCTGTATTCGTAGTACCTGTTGTTACAAGTGTAACAGGACGTCTTTCAACACCCTGCACAATGTTCCACAATCCTTTTGCAACCAATACATGTCGCATGATATAAGCCCATAATGGGTAGTTGGTACCATCCAACTTATCCTCAACAGCCAACATACGGAATACATCTTTGCTTTCAACAATGGCCGGTGACTAAAATACCTTGATGCAAAAAATTGATTGTATCTCAAAAAGTTGAACGGAACTACCCAGACGAGTTCTACTAAACCTATAGCGGACTTCGATACGCTTATACTGGCGAACAGAAACATCTATATACCTTTGGCACAAAAAGACGAAATAGCCTACACAAGCACTGCGATAGTGCATTCGGAGGCTGAAACGAGCTCAGATCGCGATTTTGGCACCACACAGCAAAGCTATTTTGATCTCAAAAACACCCTTAGTATGCTCACCAAAATTCGTACGATTCTGAGACTGCAAATGGAGGAGTATCGATGGTGCCCTAGATGAAGCGACGACCTGCTCTGATACCAATTGTTGGAGTTAGACGTCTGCGAAAGCATGCCAACAGCACAAGGAAGAAGAAGAAGCTTGGAGCACAACACAAAATACTGAATGTATTACTAGAGAATGTACAAAGATAAGTAGCCCATTAGGGCAATAGGCGTATATACAAGCCAGGGGAAAAAACCTCCTAAAGAGGGAAAAAAGTGCCCCGGCGGTCCTAGTGTGTTCATACACATCACTACCTAAATATATCAACAGTTGGCACGCCATAATGCTTTTAGTCTTCCAATATTATCTGTAATGATTTTTGAAGCATACACTCCAAAGCCTAAAGTTCAACACATAGATTTATGACTTTAGGTAGTTTTGCTTAGTAGGTATTGATAACAGTACTAACATTTTGGCTCCATTGCACAACATTAGTTTCAACCACGTATTCTTGATGAGGGGGCCTAATGACATTACTCTTTTATTCCCAAAGCAATATTCATATTCTCCAGGGCGGGAACCTAAAGGTGGATGCAGATTTTTATTCCATGTGCCTAATTTGTTTGTGGATGGTGCAGAACAAACACCATGTGAAGATAATGCAATATGGAAAGATGTGGAAATGTGGTTGAGCAAAGTAAAAGGCGGATTCATGTACATATGGAGAAGAAGAGATAGATTGAGCATGCAAAAACATATGTTGGAGA
>CM035436.1:9707534-9712534 GCA_020310875.1 Ceratopteris richardii
GGGCAAGAGAGGAGACAATAGGAGAGTATGAGAATAGTGCATTTGTAAGTTGTAAGACTCATTAGAGTTGATAGGAATGAGAAGAAGTCTCTCTCACAACTCAATTCTGATTTTCTGAGGAATAGAAGAAAAATTGCGCCCGAAGTTTTTGTGTCCTCTCCTTCTGTGGTAAAGCTTTTGTGGAATGCTTTTGTACAAGTCTAAGTCTAGAGTTGATCAACCTCTGTACAAAGTTTTAGCTTCCAATTGTAATCAGGTTAAGAGAATTGTGTGTAGGAACATTCATATGTAAAGAATGTTCACAGTCTCCTGAAACAGGCACAGATTTTGAGTTCAATGAAATGAGTAGTGCTCAGTGCACAGTGTAAAGTTTTACACATATGATAGCTCAAAATCTAAGTTGAGAGATAAGCTATCTACAGCCAAAAGGATTTGATAAAACGGGTTCGACATTGTGAGAACTAAAGCTAAGAAGTTAGGGGTGTCGAAATCGACTTCTCATAAATGCAGATTTAGACATAGGTAACTTGTGAAGTAGATTTCTCAATATCTACTGAATCTTTTGGAGTGATTTGACTTGGAGGAGGTGCGCAATCTTTAGGCGACACCTTGTGCAAAGTTGCATAAAAAACTTTACACATTTACTCAGTCAATGAGAAAGATATATGCAGCAGACTTTCTGAGTAATTTCCTTCTTCACAGTTTGTTCAAGAATTTGATATTTGGTCATTGATCTTTTAAATTGGTGAAGGTTTTGACTTACTCTTGATATAGAGGTGTTCTAAGTTCAAGAGTAGGTTGTTCTTTTGGAGATTAACACTCTCCATCAGTGGTATCAGAGCAGGAAGCATCCGAATCGAGGAAAAGGAGACTCCAGTTGTTGCAGACATACAAACTTTACATCTCGGAAGATCAAAAGGACAAAGATTGAAGAAAGCTTGAAGGAAGACACATTGAAGTTGTCAAAAGGATCAGAAGAAGTAATATTCGAAGTCAAGGTACATTTATTCCTCATAAAGTTTAAAGATCTGTTAATACAGGTGAAGGAAGATGGGAGATTCTCTTCAGATAGAGAAATTGGATAGAGAGAACTATCCTGCATGGTCAATGAGGATGGAAGCTCATCTAATGAGCAAAGATTTGATAGCTTACATTACAGGAGAAGAAGAAAATCCACAATTAAGAGATCCTAGTGTTCCAACTAGGGAAGAATTATCAGATTTGAAGAATTGGATGAAAAGAGATGCTCAAGCTAGGAGCATAATCTATATGGCAGTCAATGACTACTTGCTACCTCACATTAGAGGTCTTGAAAGTGCAAGTGAGATATGGAATGCTTTGGAGGAGCATTTCCAAAACACTACAAAGTCAAGAAAGGCATCCCTATGGGCAGAGTTTACCACTTTCAAGAAGAAGGCTTCACAATCAATATCTGATTATGTGACAAAGATGAAGGACATTGCAGATGCATTAGGAGCAGTGGATGAAGACATTGAAGAAGATAAATTGGTAAGGCAAATTCTCACAGGACTAAGAGGTGACGAGAAGTGGAAGCCTTTTATTTTATCTACAGAACTTTCATTGGATCACTTCAATCCTGATTTGAATCAATTGTTAGGACATATGCTAACTTTTGAGAATGATATCAAAGGAGATGTTGACAAGAGTGCAGGTCATGCAATGTACTCTAAAGACAAGAAGAAAACTAACAAAGGAAAGCAACAAGCAAATGAAGAAGAAGGCACAACTAGTCAAGCCAACTTCCTAAGAGGAAGAGGAGGTGGCAAAGGTAGAGGAAGAGGCAGGAGTAAAAAAGATGGATCCAAAGCTTGCTTGATTTGTGGTAAGACAAATCATTTAGTTAATGATTGTTGGCATAACACTCAAAGTAATGGAGGATACAATCAGAACTATAATTCAAGAGGAAGAGGTGGCAGAAATCAAAGAGGTAATTTCAGAGGTAGAGGTAGTAGGGGTTACTTTGGAAGAAATGCAGGTAGAGGTTTCCAAAGTCAACAATATAACAATACCTACTACAATTATGCTTCAGATCAGAAGGAAGATTCAACATTGATAATGAATGCAACTTGTGAAAGGCAGAATGAAGATCAAAGAGTCTTCTACATTGACTCAGGGTGTAGCAATCACCTGAGTGGTAATATAGCCTTGATGACTGATTTGGAGAATAAGGTATCTAATCATGTTGTTCAAACAGGTGACAACACAAAGCACAATGTGAAGTCAATTGGATCAGTGAAAGCCAAGGATGGTAGCACCTTATTGAGTAAGGTCTTGTATGTTCCTACAATTCCTAAGAATTTGATAAGTGTAGGACAAATTGTGGAAAAAGGTTATGAAGTAAGGTTCACTAATGAAGGAGTGTTTGTGGAAGACCCTAGCAATGGGTATAAACAAATTGTTTTAGGGAAGAAAGAAGGAAGATTGTTCACATTGAAGATTCAAGGTAATGTTGGTCATGCCTTGTTCACTTATGGAGGACATAAGATCTCTGAGTTAGATCTTTGGCACAAGAGACTTGGACATTTCAATGAAAGAGGTATTAAAGACATGATTAATAATGGTTCAGTGCTTGGATTGCCTAATGTTGCAGGTCAACATATGACATACAGATGTGAGGCATGTCAATTAGGTAAGGCTCATAAGCAACCCTATTCCAAGCATGGGTTTATGTATTCAGAGAAACTTGAGTTGGTACACACAGATGTGTGGGGATCATCAAAGGACTTCAGTATCAATGGCTCAAGGTATTATGTGATTTATGTTGATGATGCTACCAGATGGATCACTATCTATGTGATCAAAGATAAGTCAGAAGTATTCAATACATTCAAACATTATCATGTGTATGCAAAGAGAATTACAGGACATAAGTTGAAGAGACTAAGGTCAGATGGAGGGGGAGAGTATTTCTCTAATGAGTTCAGTGATTACTTGTGGAATGCAGGTATAAAAAGAGAGGTTACTTGCAGGTACTCTCCTCAACAAAATGGTGTAGCAGAAAGGAGGAATAGGACTCTTGTTGAGTTTGCAAGATCCATGATGAAGGAGAAAAATTGCCCAAATTATTTGTGGGCTGAGGCTGTAAATACAGCTACTTATTTGATTAATAGGCTACCATGTAAAGCCTTGCAGTGTATGACACCTTATGAGGCATGGTGGGGTAAGAGACCTACACTAGACCATTGCAAAGTATTTGGATGTTTGGCATATGCATATGTGCCATCACAATTAAGGCACAAATTGGAACCTAAAGCTGAAAAATATGTGTTTATTGGTTATGATGATAAGCAGATGGGATACAGGTTGTGGAATCCATCCACAAAACATTTTCTTGTATCAAAAGATGTTACATTTGATGAGCAAGGTACTTGGTATGCAGGTACTATCAATATTAATACAGATGATGAAGAAATTGTGAGCCAAAGGAAAGGTAAATCAAAGGTTCAGATATTTGATGAACAAGAGAATCATGAAGTGCAGGTTGAAGTGGAAGAGACACCAAGATTTGATCCTGAATGTGAAGAACCAGAAACCTCAAGAAGTGGAGAACTTAGGAGGTCTACAAGGAACAAATGGCAACCTACAAGGTATAGCTATGATACTTCATTCTTGACTACTAAGGATTATGCTTACATGATTAAAGCAGATGAAGACCCTTCTACATATGAAAAGGCAAAAGGTAAAGAGATTTGGGAAAAAGCTATGCAAGAAGAATATGATGCATTGATGGAGAATCAAACATGGGATTTGGTTCCAAAGCCAAATAGCCAGAAGATCATTGGATGCAAATGGGTCTATAAGACAAAGAGATTTGCAGATGGAAGTGTGTCTAGGTACAAAGCTAGACTTGTTGTAAAAGGGTTTTCTCAGACATATGGTATTGACTATGATGAGACTTATAGTCCAGTGGCAAAAATGACAACGATCAGAACACTCATAGCAATTGCTGCATGCAAAGGTTGGAAATTGTGTCAATTAGATGTGAAGAATGCTTTTTTGAATGGTTATATTTCAGATGATGTTTTCATGGAGCAACCTCAAGGATTCAAAGATGGAAGATATCCAGATCATGTGTGTAAGCTCAAGAGAGCTTTATATGGCTTGAAGCAGGCCCCAAGGGCATGGAACTATAGGCTTGTAAAGTTCCTAAAAGAACTTGGATTTCAAGTATCTAAAGCAGATAGTAGCTTACTTGTTAAAGCAAGTGATGATGGGTTCATTTACATATGTATATATGTTGATGATATAATTCTTACAGGTACAGATGAGAAAGGCATACAAAGCCTAAAGAAGCAAATGGAGAAAGAGTTCAAAATCAGTGACTTGGGAGATTTGTCATACTTCTTGGGCATGGAGATTTCATACACTCAACATGGAGTGTATGTGACTCAAGAGAGGTATTTGAAGAACTTGTTAACCAAGTTTAAAATGAAGGATTGCAGAGTAGCACCTACTCCAATGGAGGTGAATCACAAATTAAGCAGATTTGGAGGTGAAGAGTTCAAGGACATGAAGCAATATCAGAGTTTGGTTGGTAGTCTTATCTATGCTACATTAACTAGGCCTGATTTATCATATGCAGTTGGGGTGTTGTCTCAATTTATGCATTGTCCTAGGAAAGAGCATTGGATTGCAGGTCAAAGAGTGTTGAGGTACATTAAGGGTACACTCAAGGAAGGTTTGTATTATGGTTTTACATCAGATACAAATATCAAGATCTATAGTGATGCAGATTGGGCAGGTAATCCAGATGATAGAAGGTAAACTTATGGATACATGTGTTATGTGGGAGATAAGTTAATCTCCTGGTGCTCAAAGAAGCAACATACATTTGCTTTGTCATCTATAGAAGCAGAGTACAAAGGCATGGTTGAAGCTGCAAAAGAAGTGATTTGGCTTAAGACTCTCATGAAGAGTTTTGATACTATACAGAGCATACCTATCATTTATGGTGATAACATGAGTTCATTATATCTAGC
>CM035436.1:9738881-9763881 GCA_020310875.1 Ceratopteris richardii
TAAAGCAACCATCACATGATTAGTATGAGAAGATACATGGCTGCTTATTAGCACATGGATTCCAAAATAGTCCAACCCAAGGCACCTTGTATGTAAAATGTGAAGATCATGTTGTTCTTATCATTGTTATTTATGTAGAGAATATGCTACTTACTAATCGGAGGGAGATTCATATTGTAGATTTCAAGGCTGATTTTCATGCCTCTTTTGAAATGTTAGATTGGGGACTCGCATCACTATTTGAACATTCACTTTATGCAAGTAGATGGCCACATGACCTCATATCAAACTAAATACATTGACACTCTATTGTAGCACTTTAGAATTGGATATTGTAAACCTATTGCAACTCCCATGGAACTAGGTTTATGATTGAGTTTTCATGATGCTAGAGATGCATTTGCATATAGTCTCTATCAAAACGTTGTTGGATTTCTCATTTATGTATGCATCACTCGAATCTATATTTAGTTTGTTGTCTCTTAATTGAGCAAATTTATACATAGCTAAAGAGCTAAGCATTGATAAGCATTGATAAGCATTTAAGCATATTTTTTGCTAATTATCTAGAACCCATAAACACGATTTGTTTCATCCCATGGGTGGATTAGTACCACCAAATTTACATGCAATTTTTGACTCACATCAGTGAGCTTGTTATGAAACTCTTGTGTCCACAAGTGGTTTTTGCTTCATGTATGATAGCCCATGCATATCTTAATTAAGTGAGGTAACCTTTTTAGCCACTTCTAGTTGTGACGTGTGTGGCTCAATAATTTTATGGATGACTTGGGTGTTGCTCAAAATTCTGCCACTATCATATTCAGTGATAGTTAGAACACATCGATAGTTGTGAGGAACCCGTGTTTCATGGTCGCACTAAAAATATTGAAGTGCACTATCAGTATGTCATAGAGTGACTCTATGATGGAGATTAATTTGACATAAGTACCCATATAGGATTATGCTATTGAAGATTTTACAAAGGCCCTGCTTATGAGAAGATCGAAGCTTTTTGCAAAGATTTAGGCTTAATCCCATTCATGGATTGACTTTAGTCCACATTGGTTAAGAATTCCTTATACATGAGTATTATCCCCTTGTTCACCACATCTCTCCTACAAAGGATTTGTTAGTATATTTTTCTGTTGATGTGTGTGAAGATACTTAGGACCATTGAGGCACTTTTTCCTGTCTTAGGAGGTTTTTTTCCCCAATTTGTATATATGCCTATAGCCCTAATGGGATACATATATTTGTATATTCACTTAGTAGTACACTAACTATTGTGAACAAGCTTCCTCTTCTTTCTCATGTTGTCTACATCCTTCCATATTCCTTGGACTCCAAAATTACCCCCTTCACTGATACATTTCAATTGGGTAGTATAAATGAAAGAATTTTAGATAGCTAGAATGCTTGGGTGAAATTTTTCAAGAGTTAATGATGCTTTAAAGATTTAGTAGCTCATCATCTAGACCACCTTGCCAAACTTCTAAATAAAAAATGGATTAAAAAAAGACCCCCACTTGGATCCCAATAGAATCGTTAAGATCCTCTAAGTTTGAATGTTACATTCTTTGAGCTCAAACAATAGCCTCTAGCATACAAGAAGCTCATATACATGTTTATGAGCAAGAAAAAAATAAATGAGAGCACCTGATCACCCAACTATGAAAGGAGATTGAAGCATTTAAGCTACCTTGTTTAACAATACAAAAGGAGACAAAATATCTCGATTTTGGCAAGAGATCAAAGAGTTACAAACCTCTGAGCAATTATGAAAATCTCTATGATGCACATAGTAACAATATAGAGCATGTTTTGTTGGATTGTCCATGGAAAAATAATATAGATTCTATCTTTATTCACATCATTTGGGTTTTGTAGCTCCTTATCCACTAGAATCTCACACATGAACAAAGGTATATCATATCCTTCCTCATCGCAAGGAGGACTCCAGTGTTCCTCATGAACTTTTATGTCCATGGTTGCTATAATGTTTTCCCAATCATAGGACTTAAATTCCTCATCAAGGAAAGTAGCTCGTGCTTAAGTTGTGTTCTCTATGGTTTTTTGTGTTGTTGATTCTCTTGGTGCACTTATTTCTAATAACCTCTCTTTTTTGTGTTGATTTATACATCTATATTTTAATATATTCATACATACCAAATGTATTTTAAGTTTTCATTAGTTGAATAGAAGCAAATTCCTCTTGGTTCTGATGAATGGAGTTCTATTATAGGAGTGGACATCTCTAAAATCATAGTCATTGAGATCACCTTGCTTTTTTCCCATAAGTGTTGAAAATGTATTGTATTTGAACCCGAGTATTAAACTACTTGCAAGAAGGTTCTCCCTACAACCATCTCATAAGTACTTTCTCTCTCAAATTAATAAATTGCGAAACCATATTCAAACTTTACTTTGCAAGTGACTAGATTGATTCCTTCAAGAAATGTGGTTAAATTGATTCATGTAAGCAATCTAGCAATCACTTGGTGTGTGCCCATTTAAAGTTTGAAGCTTCATTCTTGTAGGCCTAAGGGCCGGCTTGCCTCAATGGATCAATAAAGATTTCTTAGCAGTTACCACACCAATACTTAAGTATATGATATGTTACACTTATGTGTCCCTCGAGTGCCTTGATGTGAATTGTTTCCCTATGCATGGCACTTTTTACTCTAGCATTGGCTAAAAATTTTTTCCCCATGTAGCCACATATGCATGATATACTCATATGTGCTGGTACTTTGTACTTGAGATTCAATTATAGCTCTCACTTTGCATATTCATATTATTGATCATCTATCAAGAGAGTTCTCTTTCAGCCATTATGTGTCTCCATGATTTCCACTAGATGCGCTCCTTATCAAAAGCCATTTGTGCAATCAAATTTTCATCGGAGTTATAGTTTATGAGATGCATTTCAGTTTTTTTGAAGTTCATATGTCGCTACTTTCAAGTTCTTTAATGTTCTTTAATGTAATGGCATACACTTTTGAGTTTTTGAATATGGATATTCCTAGCTCAAGATATGGCCCAACTTGTAACCATAGGTATCCAAGTATCTTCACATGCAAAGAGGGGATGGAGCATCACATGTTTCTTGCCCCATTCTGAAGGTCACACCGTAGAGACATGGCATGCAAGGTACTGTTTAATCCCATATGTGGAGGCTAGAGGCACGAAATAGCCTATGGAGTTAACATCATGAAGAAGATTCCATTGTATCTCAAGAGGAGAGAGATAGAGAGAGAGAGAGAGCATCATCTTTTCCCTCTCTTGGTCACATGGGTGGTGGAAGCCCATTGGGTGCAATTGTTCATGGCCAATGGAGGAGTGTGAACTCAACTAAGTGAGTCTCTTACTTGTTGGTTGAGGTTCTTGCACAAATCGACAAATTCTTTAGAAAACCTCCTTTTTTCTACTCCACACAACTGCACAGAACTTGAGGAAGGACTCCACACACTTGAGCAAGAAGATAGCCTTTTGGTTCTTTTTTTCTCAAATGACAACAAAAAATTATCCCCGAAATTCCAAGAGGATGATGATGATGTAATTTCTCTTTGATTGTCTGTCTCTCAACTCCAAATTTCCAAATCGCTATTCTCCCAAGGTGCTCATAAACTTTCCAGAATGTAATGGTGTAATAATATTTGCAAGAGTGAAGGCAAACTTGTTCACCAAGGGATTTCTTTATTTGTCAAATGCTTTGCTTTTCATGGCTAGATTCTCCCACTCATTGGTGGTGAGCAATGTGGGTCTGCCTTTGCAAGATAAAACCTTTGGTGCCTCTGTATTTTGGAGTTAAGCCCCTAGAGGTCTCCCTTTGAAGGGAGGACATTTTGGCAAACTAGGAAGAGCTAAAGACAACTTGTCTTATCAATCATATTTTTCTTCCTAAACCACCACTTGAATCCTTATGACAATGGTTTCATAAGGAGTGGTTCCCTCACAGCTTGATTGTCAACAAGTGTCAATTCTTACTAGCTAATCATATGCTCTTGATTTTCAAAAATGATGATATGCCCTTCTAAGCTTTGAAAATTAGCACCTGACAAGTATGGAGAACAACCTTGTGCCTTTTTAAATGGTTTCTTCAATTCGTTATGAATAGGTCAAAGCTTCTATGCTATTTGCTACGAATTGGCTCCCAAACCTGCCCTTTTTCTTGTTTGGTTTCATTAGGGAAAACTCTCACCTCTAGATAATACATCGGGGCTTTCATCTATGAAGAAGAAAAATACTCATTCAACACAAGATGGCAAATAGATCTCTCTCTCTCCACACACACACTAAGATCTCTCTCTCTATACACATCTCTCTCTCTCTCATCTTGGTGAGTGATGCACTCCACCCTCTCTCTTTCTCTATTTGTTTTTGTTTCCTAATTCTCTTTCGTTTGGTTTTGGGAGGATCTTTTTTGCATCAGCTTTTTGTTTGCCAAGAGGGGACATCAATTGTGCTTTAACGAGTGATATAGAGGAAAGTATATCGATGTAAGTGATTTATGTACATGTATGTAATGTTTTGTTCTTTATTAGAGAGAGAAAGAGAGAGAGAGAAAGAGAGAGAAAGAGAGAGAAAGAGAGAGACAGAGAGATAGAGATAGAGAGAGAGAGAGAGAAAGAGAGAGATAGAGAGAGACAAAAGAGAAACAGAAATGAAATTAATGTTTTTAACATTTAATGTTGATTTTAGAGCATGCACACACATATAGGTTTTTAGTGTTTTACATACATAGACACATGCATACACACATATACACATACACACACATATACATACACACATGCACACATGTACATGTTTTAGTATTAGGGTTTTACCATTTTCATACATACACACATGGATACACACATATACATATATGTACACATGCATACAAGCACATACACATACACACATGTCACATATACATGCACACATTTTTATGTTTTAGGGTTAGGGTTTTAGGATTAGGATTTTTGGTTTTTAAATACATACACACATGCATGCACACATATAAACATACACATATATATAGTCATGCATACACACACATACACATACACACACATGTCACATATACATATACACATGCACACATAGACACACAATATACAGGCACACTCACATGCACATACACATATATATACATACATACACATACACATACACATACATAAAGTCACATACATATGCACATACACACATAAAGTCACCTACACATACACATACACATACACACATCACATATACATACACACATGCACACATATACATGTTTTCAGGTGTGGGTTTTAGGATTTAGGTTTTATGATTTTACAGACATGCACACATGCATACACATATACATTCACACATGCACACACATATACATATACACATGCACACATATACATCTTTTAGGGTTTGGTTTTTAGGATTAGGGTTTTAGGGTTTTACTAGAATGCATACATACATATACACATACACACATATATACATACATACACATCCACATACACATCCACATACACATGCACATACACATACACATGCACATACGCACACATAAAGTCTCATACATACACATACAAACACATGTCACATATACATACACACGTATACATGTTTTAGGGTTAGGCTTTTAGGATTAGGGTTTTAGCGTTTACATACATACACACATGAATACACACATGTGTCACATATACATACATAGATGCACACGTCTACATACACACATGGACACATATACATGTTTTAGGATTAGGTTATAGTCGTTTACACACATGCATACATAGATATAGACATACACACATATATACATACATACACATACAAATACACACACATCTCACATATAGATACACACATGCACACATATACATGCTTTAAGGTTACAGTTTTTGGATTAGGTTTTTGGGGTTTTATATACACACACACATGCACACATATACATACACACATGCACACGTACACATGTTTTAGGGTAAGGGTTTTAGGATTAGGGTTTTAGCAATTTACACACATGCATACATACATATACACATACACACATATATACATACATACACATACAAATACACTCCCATAAAATCACATACAAACACATGTCACATATACATACACACATACACACATATACATGTTTTAGGGTTATGGTTTTAGGATTAGGATTTTAGGGTTTTACATGCATACACACATGCACACATATACATACACACATGCACACATACATATGTTTTAGGGTTAGGTTTTTGGGATTTAAAAATAGTATATCTAATTAAATAAATAAATACTTTTGCTCTAGGATTAACATAAGTATATATAATTAAATATATAGATTCTTAGGGTTTTAGAACATATGGTGCTATTGTATAATTAAATATGTAAGAAATTGATTAAAATTAGTATATATAACTAGATATATAAAGAACTAGCGTTCTATGATAAATATTACTATACTTAATTAAATATGAAAGTAGCTCAGATTTTTGAATTAAAATAAATCTATATAATTAAATATAAACAATTAGGTTTTTATGTTTAATAGTAATATATATAATCAAATATATATAAAATGTACAAAATAGTAGGATTCTAGGATTAAAAAATATTATAACTAATTAATTAAGTAAATACGTTTGCTCTAGGATTAATATAAATATATATAATTAAATATATAGATTTTTAGGGTTTTGGAATTTGTAGTACTATGTATAATTAAATGTATATAAGAAATTAGGGTATTAAGATTAAAATTAGTATATATAATTAGACAGTGGAAGTGTAAGAGCATTCCCTTTATAATATACAAATAGTGGAAGTGTAACATCAAGTAATTATATCTCCCAAATCATGTATCTAAATAATTATGAAGATGCATTGTGCCCATCATTATGGGTTTTACGATTTGACTTTATGTCATAATCACGAACCATTTAGAGGTATGATTTCATTTCTCATAAAAAATTCAATGGGAAATCCATCAATGCATGTATGGAAAATATGAGATTGAGGCCAAATGCATCTATGGATTGAGGCCATGAATTCCTTTGATTTAATCATTTAATCTAACAAATTGAATGTATTTGTAGAAAGGGAGATCAGATTGGATCTCACATGGAATGAATCACCCAAGATGAAGAGAAAAGATAAGAAGTAATGCACAATGTGATCCAAGTACAAGGGCAAAGGAAAGTTTTGTACAACAAGAACTTAAGAGAAAAGTTGAAACCAACTAAATTAGCATGTGTGGACATACTATTTAGAACAAATATGCAATCAAGAGCATTGCAAGTCATAATTGCATGAGGAAATGTTGACATGAATAAATAGAACACCTACGGATTTGAAGATTCACCTGCGACATCTAACACTCTAGTGTTAGATGAATAAATATTAGACGGTCTTTGAATATGATTATATAATCGATTGAGAAGTTATGGCCACTTTAAGAGACATGGGTGGTAGCACAGAGCCAATAATACTAGTGTATGCTTGAATAACAAGATAGACTTCATGGTAGGTAGTAAAACAGGCCATACAAGATTGCAGATACAAATGAGGACTTTTGATAGTTTAAGATCATGAAGTCTCATAAAAAGACAAAATTATGTATTTCAGTACATGGATACAAATAAGGACTTTAGATGTTAGGTGAGCATTTGCAAAGGTGCTTTTACGTGAAAAGGATAGAATGACATCAAGAGGATGAGGATTTTGATATACTTGTGGGTACAATAATCCTATGGTTTTAGGTATACACAGGATGCATGGGCTTGCAATTTCACATGTTCATTTTTTGGAACGAAATTAAGATCTTTGGAATATTCATGGTGGCATTCAATTGCTTCGCATCTTGAATCTTATGTAAGATGTTCCATTCTTGCTCACAAGTGATCATGTGGAAGCCAAAAACATGTCATTGTCTTTTACCCATCAAGCTGGAGGTTTTTGTATTATGAGAATCTCTCAATGTACTAACTTTTTGTATTTTGCATGAGAGAGAGACAGAGCATGACATTTTGCTTATTCTATCTCATTCAATCAGGCACCAGGTGAGAGATATGGACAAGAATGATGAAAGAGGGATTAAGGACAACAAGCATCTTCATGAAATGAGTACTCCTAAGAGAGAAAAAAATTATTTTTCTTGTAATCTTTACAATTTGTGATCAAGAGGTCCACAATATTGCATTGCAAGTCCTAATTAAATGAGCTGATGTTGAAATGGATTAAAAATGATGATTTGAAAGTATTATATGGACTTTCACTTCAACTGTTTCTTTTTATTTCATTCAAGTGTATACAAAGAGTAAAAAGAACCACAAAAATTCAAGTACTTGCAAACTACATTCCCCAACACCGAGTCTACTATTGTTTTGAGTCATTTAATTATATAACTTATTTGGTAATGAAAGAATAAATATCTTATTTGGCCTCAATCCATAGATAACCAAATATGATATAACCAAGTTTGATCTAGCTAAAATTGGTTGCTTCCTGGTTCAATTCTATAGTCCAATTGTTCCATCAAGTTACACCTAGTTTGACTCAATTATAGCAAGTTAGTTCCTAGTTCAATTCAGCCAAATATCTATAAATAGATCACAAGACTCGAGGCTCATTTTCCAAATGCGTGAGTCAAGATAGAGCACAGAGAGCAAAAGAGCACAGGGAAAAAAACAGTAGAGAAAGCCTAAAAAAAGTAGAAAGTCAGCAATGGAGAAGAAGGGTTCTAGCAAAATGTCTCAGAGGTAATCCAAATTTACCTAGCAAATAAAGATTCCAAAAAGATTCCTTTTTAAAACCCTAGAAATTTCCCTACTTTTTTTGTAAAAGTTCAAATTTTGGTCCAACTTCAAAGTGATGCAACTCAATGCCAAACATTGAGATTGCAGGGAAGTTTGATGCCAGGCATCAAAATTTGGGGACAACTCAATGGCATTGAGTTTGGGGCCAAGTAAATGCGAGGCATTGACCTAGCCTACAAACTGGATGCTAGGCATCAAGTTGGATGAGAAGATTGATGATTGGCATCAACCTTCTGGTCCAATTGGATGCCTAGCATCAACCTTCTAGGCCAACTCGATGCCTAGCATCGAGTTTGGAGGTTAGGTTGATGCGAGGCATTGAACTTCTTGCCCAAGTCGATGCTTGGAATCGCGTTTGTGGGCCAAGTTGATGCTTGGCATTGACTTGGTGTGCAACCTAGATGCTTGGCATCAAGTTGCCCTACGTAAGGTCCATGCTTGGCATTGAACTCAATGTGTGGCATCGAATCGGACCAAAAGGTTGATGCCTCGCATCAATTGACCCTCGAAGTCGATGCCTAGCATCAACTTGGAGCCCTAGTTTGATGCTAGGCATCAAGTTGGACTACAAACTTGATGGCTCACATCGACTTGGCCCCTAAACATTGAGATGAATCTCATGCCTAGGATTAATGCCATGCCCTTGGCTAACATAAATTGTATCACTTTAGGGACATTGAGAAGCACGAGAAGAAGCCCTTTAAAAAGCTGAAGGTGATGCTTTTCTCAGGAGAGGTTGCTTAGGAGAAAAACATTGGCCATGTGTTGAATCCAAAGGAGAGCATCCTATCCTTGTCCTTTGAGCATGCAAGTAATCCAATGGCCATATCATCAGGTGGCCATAGCAGTTTCAAGCCCATTGAGGAAGAGATAGTCAAGAAAGATAATTCAAAAGAGACTGAATTCAGTAGAAAAGAGTAGACCACTTTGAGACATGAAAAAACCTAGAGTGGTGCCTTCAATACATAGAGGAGAAAAATGCCACCCTACTTGTATATTCAGAGGCCTATGGGAATGGAAAGATTAGCACCACCTAGGTTTTTCAATATGGCCTTGTGTTCAAGGTGGACTACGAAGACGAGGACTCAGATAACCTCCTTTTCCTAGTGGAGACTTCAAAAGGATTAATTTGCAAAATCGAACTTCTATGTCCAAAATGTTGTGTGCTAGAGAGGCTCGCTCAGATTTGTAGGGATTCAGACAATTTGATTGTGGATCTCTTGCCATGGATACAGGGGAATGTCATGCCAAGCCAACAACAAAAGACAACACCCCCAAAGTCAAAGGGTAAGCAACCCATACGGAAGAGGCCCAGAAGAAGACCAAGCCCACTAATGTTGAATCAACAGAAAGCTCAAACTCTCAAGATGACACAATTCCCTTGGATGAGAGCTTGCATCTAGGATATTGCTTATAGAACAGAATAAGGTTAGGAAGGATATTGTCAAGAGGAAGCTCATGAAGAAAGGGAAACTTTTCCACCTCCCCATTACCATAATCAACAAACCCCCAATCGAAACACTTACAAGAAGGAGGCCTCTTGAGATAAGGGAACCCCATAATCTACATGTATAGAATCTTAAGAAGAAGATGAAGATGAACCCACATGCAACTGTTGTACCATTCTCGGTGATGGTCGATCCAAACAAGTGCAGTTCATTTGAGGAATTCAATGAGGGATTGTGTGAGGGCTACACATACTATGTAATTGGAGGATCACACTCTGCAGAGGCCCGAAGATAGCTTGTAAGAGAGCATCCAACTACATACTTCTTTAGGTATGAAAAGTGTAAAATCCACCGTGAGTATGTTGATGCCCTAAGGGTAGATGGTGGAAGTATTCATCAAAATTTTAGAAAGCAGTGCATGAACCCCCCACTAGATGTAAAGGGAAAGAGAAAGAAAACAGATCTCTCAATTGAAGAGGTTGTTGAGGATATGAAGCTGACACCTTGGAGATCTTTGCAAGGCATTAAGCATGGCACTTTGATAATTTCAACATTTTCAAGGGTCATTTCCAAAGACCTAACCCTTAAGGAGATGGTCATAGACCTAAATAAGTAAGTAGAATCTTATCATTGATTGGTTTTGCTTGCTCCTTTAGTAATTAATCATGTAGCTTTAAACTTCACAATTGAGTCACAAGGTTTATATGAAGATTCAAGAGGTGATGATGAGGAAGCTTGCATGCTTGAATGGAGTGAAGTCTACATATAGTACTCGATCACCTCCTCATACAAAGCACTATTAGAATACTTTATATTGTTCCACAATTGGGTGAGTTCTCTTGCTCATTAGAATTTAGTATGAATGAGTTTGTGGAGTAGTTGGTGCTATTTGATGCAAGGCATCAAATTATACGAATAGACATGCTTGAAGTTGATGCCTAGCATCGAATGTCGCTAGAATTGCTATGCTCAACATAAACACTAGTTGAAATTCTATGTGAGGCATCGAACTTCACTAGGATTCCGATGCCAGGCATTGGATTTTAGCACAGACTTGATGGCAGCTATAGCTTGTCATAAGTAGTTGATGCCAAGCATCGAGTTGAAGCAAGTGAGATGGCTTTTGGGCTTAAATATTTATTCATTTAAGTTTCCTAGCAAAGACTTTATCTATTTATTCAATGCTAAGCATTTGGACCATTCATGTGTGTTGCACTCTGTAAAACAATCTTTGAGTTGGAACGTGTGCTTTGTTTGTAGAAACCACCAAAGAAGAATGGGGAGCTGAATGAAGATTGTCCTGCTACCTTCCTTGCTCATATGCAAAGGGCAAGGCATGAGAAGTCTAGAATAAAGGCAAAGTAGATGGAGTTCGAGGATGGGTCCTCCGGACGAAAGTGTTTTTCAAACCCAATAGAACCACTAACGCCATTCTATTACAATGTATATTGTGATGATGTAAATAACATATGTACAGTAGTACCTAGGAAACATTATTCCCTTTTAATAGCACACATCCCATTCGGCTTTAAAATGAGTGTTTCTATTAATGATGATGAGCCATTCAAGCATCCACAGATAGAAAAGATGGTGACAGATTTTGCTGAATTCACGATGTCACCACTCTGAAGGGTTGTCATTTTTCATAGTAGGGACCAATCCTTCTTTGTCTCAACAGCATTAAAGTCAAGGTTTCATGTTGTTAAGTGTCTTACATGGTACTATCCTTGTTATTTGTCTTTATGCTGAAATTGCATATCACATTGTAGTTCTAATTTTAAATTTGTAGGGAAAAGACAAATGTAAATCAGACACCTGGACATAGGTTCATTAGTGCTATCGAGTGCCTTATAGTTGGGTACTATGATGAAGTTAGTAAAAGAAGGGTCAAGGAACATTATAGTGAGATTGGAATTTCAAATGTGCTAATGTTCCTTGCAGTTACAAAGAAACTTCCGCATGTGGCAGGGGACAAGACATTGGTTAATCCTTATCAAAAACCCCAAAAGCTTATAATGAGGTTAATCCAATTGTTTTCTAATGATGATGATTGGATCTTCGACTTGTTCTCAAGCAAAGTAACTTCTAATTGGAATGTTGCTCATTGACATTCTTTTGGCATCACCTCTAATTGATTTGTTTGTTTTCAAGGATGACACTCACTTGTGCCCTCAAAATGTTCATGCACTACATTGCTCTAGAGAAGGATGAAGCCCAAGTCATCTTCATTAGGATGCAAATTAATGGCTTGAATGAATGCCCAAATGAGGAGTAGGAGGTTGGGAAGAAGCACATAGCTGACATAGAGAGATTCTAGCTTGCATCAAGGGAGCCTATGCCACCATTCGCACATAAGCGAGAGGACATGACTAACCTTGACGAGCCAATTCTAGAGCAAGAAAAGCCTTCAAAGACTTCTAAAGTCCCTGAAATTGATGTTATGCATGAGGTCGAGAAATTATATGATCAACTTTGTTGTAAAAGGGTTATTGAACTTTGTAACATATACTTTTGTAATGATTTGATTATTGGAGCATAGTGCTCAAATTTTTTGTTATTTGTGCTTAGCTTTACCCACATTCTCTCAGTTGGATTGGATTGGTGTGTGGTTTTCTTTACATTTATGGATGATTAAGGTCATTTTCTTGAAGTGTTAATTGGAACAACTTTGTGCGCTAGAATAAAAGTATGCAGAAAAGTTGCTCCAATAATTGTACTAGTATTAGATTATGTGAATTTATATATATTGAGCCTTGAAAAGTCTATTTTATTTTTCCATGTCGAGTAACTCAAATTGTTAATAACAATGAAAACAGAAATCACTTGTCTAGACTGCCAATAACTATATCAAGAGATTGTACTTCTTTGTTTTTGGCATTATTTCCACTAGTTTTTGGAATTGGAAACTCTGACAGCACGTGCTGGATCATTAGATGGCCTTTTATGACATTGAATATAATTTAGCTAGCTTCTTCGTGAATATGATGCATCAAAATGGCGGGTTTTTCATGGTACTAATTGAACAAGAACTAGTGTTATCGACTATGGGATATAAAAATGATCCTTTTTTTTTCAACATTTTGTGCATTTCAGTGTTATAGGCTACTCTTGTCCCTTGTGGAATGCCATCAGAGGGGAAGTTTTGTGCAAGATATGGAAAGAAAGATGTGCGATCAACTTTGATGCCCATCCAAAAAATGTTTGATTGCAAAATATCGTTTCTTTTTAGTCTCAACAATACGTAATTGTAAAGAATCACAAACTTTCAGACACCAAAGGATTTTTGTCTAGGAAAACAAGAAGATTAAAAGCAAGTGGGTCACTCATTCAAGTGACAAAAAAATCATTAATATTCTTAGTAACCCTCTTTAACCCATTATCCACCTATCGAATCTTAGGTATCCTACTTGTTTTGGACCGCCATAGTTATTGTGCCTCTAGGCCATCCTACCCTTGATTCATGGGATACAGGGGATACCCAAGGGCACTATGCCCATTCACTGTATAATTTTTCTCTTATTAATTCAATCATTGGGAGAGTAGGCCTCTGCCAAACTTCCTTTTAAAGAAAAAAAGATTTAAATCAATGACACACTCTAGATTATTCCCCATTTTCCAAGGATTATATGTTTGTTTGATAATGGTTTCTCAATTTTGATTGAGGCTCAGTCTCCCTTGCTTGAATTAATTAAAAAAAAAAAGAAAAAATATACAATGAAGGGGCTTAGTGCTCTTGGGATCCCCCGTATCTCACCAAAGAGGGATAGCACAATCCAAAGGTGCAAAAAACTATAATGATCAAAATTCAACGAGAAACCCATGTTTTAGAGCAAGCTACAAAGAACATCATGACTTTTTGTCACCTTCATGGGTTGACTTTTTACCTTTGATCTTGCTATTTTCCTAGATGAAAATTCTAGGGTGTCTGAATGGGGGGGGGGGGGGGGGGGACATTTTACAACAACATATTCTTCTACCTAACAAGGTAAAGGATTTCTCAATTGACCATTCTTTTGGATTGCCATGAAGTTGGTTGTACATCGCTCTTTCCAAACCCTCCAAAGCGATTCCCTCTTGATGACATTCCCACAAGGCAAAAGAGCAATCAATGGCTTCACCAAGTAAGGCTTGCTTCGAGTTGATTTGAATCTATGATCAAAATCCTAGCAAAAGCTTGCCAAATAGATTGACTCTTAGGGCACCAAAAAAACACGTACCAATGTCTTCTCACCATAGAGATAATGCTTACACCATTGGGAGGCCCCACATACTTTTTTTTAGCTTTCATATTGGTCTGAATTCCTCAATGAGGAATTTTCCACATAAGGATCGAGTTTGTATCATCAATGAGAGGGATGCCATAGGCCCATGGACTTAAATTGCCATCTGATACTAGGAAAGTTTAAACACCATCTCCTGTTGAGGAAGATATGCAAGTCTAGGTGCTCCTTTACACTCATTTATTTATCATATCAGTTGTCATTGATCCATCTTAACCCTTCAATCTATGAGGGATCTTGGTCAAGAAGATATTGAGTCTTTGACCTCTCTTAGGAATTGATTATATGTCTTAATAGGCATCAATCTTCATAGACAAATCTCCTAACCGGGTCGATGTCCTCAAATATAATATGATTTCCTCTCTCTTGATTCTAGGGATGTTTCAACATACAAAATCCTTTGTTCCATAGCTTCTTTGCCTTTTGGAGGTTCTCTGAGTCAATTTCTTTGATTACCCCAATAGGAAACCAAATAGAATCATTTCTTCGAAGCTTGACTTCCTCCTGTTACAACTCTTCCACAAGGATCAAACTATGTCCAAATGTTTGGGAGTCCTTAGAGAAGTAGAAAACATCAAGGTGAGTAAATTATGCCCCTTCTACATAGGACGTCCCACAAGCATAAGAGAAGATTTGTTTTTGAGAATCAATTTTTCCTAGGAAGCTTCCACGTTGCATGGCCCTTTGATCCTCCACTCGACAGCCATTTTATCCGCCATCCCTCGAATGTCCAAAATGCTCAAACCACCAAAACCTTTGTGGTTCACACAAATGGCCCATTTGATCTTGGACATACCTCTCCTGTTGCGATCTCCTGTCCACAAGAAATTTCGGCAAGTACTTTCCAATTTCACTAAATCTTTTTCTTTTGATCTCCAAGACCAAAAAATAGATCAAATGAAGGAAGGAATGTGTTGATCACCATTGGGCACCCCATGCGGTTGAGTGCATGCCCTTCTAGTAAGAAAATTTATTATCAAGCTTGGTGGGAATCGAGTTCCACCTTTGACCCATGGAAATATCAAAGCCAATTGGAATTTTGAGCAAAAGTCTAAGATTTGTCCACTCGAGAGCTCGTGGTAACCCTAGTTAACCAAAAAATGCAGATAGAGCACATAAATAGTCTTGAAAGTTGTCTTTAAGTGGTCTATTCTAAACCCGACAGTAGTGCAAAAAGTGTTAAGATATAAAGCACTCATGTTTTCAACAAATAGTCTAATCATCATCACGTTTTTCCTATGGAGAAGCAACAACCCTTGAATGTGCCAAGGTGGGTTTGATGGTAAACTAGGAAGCTAAGGCCATCGGTGGCAATAGCAAAAAGAAGTGGAATAAAGGGGCAACCCCTCTAATAGAGCTCTTTTTTCTCTCAATTATTTGATTAAAGCCACAACAACTTCATAAATATTAATTTAGTTGGAGACTATTATTCTTATACGTTCAATACATGATGCATAATTTTTAGATTTTCTATGGATACAATACGCACTACTAATCAATCCGTCTACCACTTTCGCTTGTGTCACTTTTCTTTTTTAAGAGTCAAATCTTCCTCCTACTCTTCCTATAATTTTCAAATTCGACTTAGTATCTTAATAGCTTGAAATTTGAAAGAACAGCTCATGCACCCAGAGATCCTTTCTATCACATATTCATGGATCTCTGCGTGCATGAGCTGTTCGACAGCCTTGAACTCTGGATCAAGTAATTGCAAATTACATCATGAAAAGTTTGTATGGTCCTGTGATTTGTGCTTTTGTTTCCTCTCATAGGTATTCCGAATTGAAGTCCCTTCCCTGCTGCTCATCCAAAGGAGACCTAAGGAGAAAGAGTTGGCCAAAGTGGAAAGAATCTGCAGAAACTTCCTTTGGACTGGGGACCCCAACAGGAGGGGGATTCCCAAAATCAAATGGGAAACTTGCATTAGCTTGAAAGACTCAGGGGGCTTGGGTATCTTGGATATTGTTGGGTTGGCGGACAAGTTGGCAGCAAAGTGGCTTATGAAGGCTTAGAGCAATAGTGAGTCCTCTTGGGCTAAATTGATCTTTAGAAACATGGAAGGTCTTACATTAGTTGGCCATCCTAGTTGGAAGGACATAGGGATCCTCACGCTTTTGTTCTCCCCCTACCCGGTGTCCCCTGAAGGCTCTAGCCTCGTGTGTTCTTTATGGAAGAGTTGGAACAAGGCCAAACAATTCATCAGAATCAGTGATAAGTGGAAGTGGGCGGCTGGGATAAGACAAAATGACTGTATCTGGTTCCCGATCAGCGACATTAGGGGGGTGGAGCCTTGGAACCTCCAAAATGCAAAGTGGTTATCGAACAAGGGGTTCAAACAATGGAAATAGCTCTGGAAACAAGAGACCAGCCAGTGGATTAGGCTCGAAGACTTAGACACGAGACATAGAGTTACCCTCGAGGAATGGACTCTTCTTCAAGGTAGGTGTTTAGCGTGGGACCGCTCAACTACCTGCCTTCTTTGTGGACAGGATGTTCCTTGCCTGGAGGGCCTCAAATGGAGCAATGGTAAGAAAATATCCATAATCCCCAACTTCAAAAAGAACTTAGATGTTCACCACACCCTCAACAAGCGGTGGTGCCTTTCTTGGACCAAACTTTGATGGGAACTAAAGTTCATGTCTATTTGGCACCCCCTAATTGAGATCAAAAGTCTGTTCTCATGTGGCAGATCTTGCATAAGGGACTCTGGTCCAATGCAAGGGTTAACAAAATGTGTGGTGTGCCGTCATGGTGCAAGCGTTGCCATAGATGCATCAAAGATTTAGCTCATCTGTTCTTCGATTGCCCCAAGTCCTGTGTTATTTGGCATCAAGTGATGCGGGTATTGAGACTCACGAACCAAATCAATTGGCAACATGTGCTATTGGGTGAGGCGGTCGGCTGCTCATCGAAGCTGTGGAATGCCATCAGGGGTGAGACTCTTTGGAAGATTTGGAGGAAGCGATGTGGTGTCAATTTTGGCCAAACTCCTAAGGAATGGTCAATCGAGAAATACTTGTTTCTTCTAGGTAAAAGAATCTCTCGAGATAAGAGATCTCCACCTTTTAGACATCATTGTATTTATCTCCTCAAAAACAATAGGTTAAAACCCAAATGGGTCCCACATGAGGGAGATGATAGATTTATCCGCCTCATTTGTAATGCCCTCTAGCTTGCCATACTGCCCCCCTGTATTGTGGGATTTGGGGGGTCCCATGGGCACTAGTCCCATTCACTTGTAACTTTTCTTCTTTATTTTAATTAAAGTCCGAGAGAATAGGCTAAGGCCGAACATCCTTTTATTAAAAAAAAAGGGATGACTTCTTCGACTCTCAATTTCTGCGTTCATGCACAGCAGAAAGGAGGAAGACCTCATATTGATGATCATGATGTTATCAAAGATCTCTACAACTTCAGAGAGAGAGAGAGAGACAGAGAGAGACAGAGAGATCTGCAGCATAGACTTATAGGAAGCGACAATATGGAAGAACATCGAACATGAAAGATAGAGAGACATAGGGACATCTGTGGCATAGAGGGGTAATAAACATAGACATCTGTGGCATTGATGGAAATCGCCAATACGGAAGAACATTGAACATGAATCAGTAATGGAGTGCGATCTTGCATGATCTATGCATAGACGTGTTAGAAGTTTCAATGGAAGGCAGGATACGGAAGAACATTGAATAAGACTAAGAGAAAAGAAAAGATCGAGAATCTGGACATCTGCCTAGGCATACTTTTCTCTGAAAACAAATGGAAATGCAACACGCCTTTCGAGTTTCACAGTGCTCGTTTGTGCATGACACACCATGCTTATCTCATCCAGTCGTTATGAAGGAGAACGCATTTCATTGTGCTTTTAAGGATTCTGTGCTGCAGAGCTGGTACGGATGAATGATTTTTAGATGGATTGCGCCCGCGTGAAGGGATGGAGGCAGCGTCATAGTTCAACCAAAGAGTGTTATCTCTATGCCTTGACAAGATCGCTACAAATACTAGTTTGGAATATTAAGGCGTATTTTTCTCAGTTTTGTGGCGCAATAATTGAGAAGAAGGAGAAAAACATGGAAGATAGCAGACACAGACCCTCTAATTGAGCAGTAACAGATGCTCGACAACTTAGAAGTCCTGAAACATCGGAAAACATATATAAAAAGTAATTCATCCCCTTTAAAGCAGACTAAGAGATACAGAAGATGTAATTGAGCAATGCCCCATAATCCAGTAGCCATCGAATATAAGGGAGCTTGTACCAGAAGTGATTGCTCCTTACCCCATATCCCGGATGTATTAGGAGTTTCAGACTTTGTTATTGAGAAATGTCCTATGTTCCACAAGTTTTCAAATATTGGGGAACGTGTGTCACAAGTATCTGTTCCTGTTCAAAGCAGAGGTGTGGGCATATTTCTAACTACGCGTGCAAGTCATTCTTTCCCATCCACGATCTTCTGTCGCACAATGTGCAGAATCTGTCTTCCCCAAATTCAATGGGAGCTACAGTTGTGAATGAGCAATCTTATATGACTCACAACGCTGCTTCTGCTGCATAGTGATAACACAGATATACTTGGAAAGTCACAAAATTCTAAGGAGCACGCTTTTAATGCTGAGATATGGTTCTGTGTGTATAGTCATATTTTGGGCAAGAATATTGACTATATGCAGCAGAAAGTTGACAACAGAAAGCATTGTTTGAATCATTTGCTTCATCAGCGATATGCAAAAGTCCATCGGTCGTGAGCAAGATGATGGTGTGTAACGCACATCATATCTTTGAGCAAGACTATTGGCTATATACAACAGAAAGCTGCCAACGGAAACCATTGCTTTGGTTATCTGCTTCATCGATAATATCTCAAAGTACAACTTCCCTGATCGAGGTGCTTCTGTTTATGATGTACACTGTATCTTCGAGCATGAATATTAGCCATATAAAGCAGATAGCTGATAACAGAAACCATTGCTTTAATATTCTTCTTCGTCACTTAAACCACAAACGACATCCGCCAGGACACCGCAAAGAACGTCTCTCAACTGACTTCCTTTTTTTCTAACCAGAGATCCGGCCTACACGATTCGTGCTCCACGGTCTTGTAGCACCAACGTTGGCTGTATAAGGCAGAAAGTGAACAAAAGTGAGTATCGGATGGGTCATTTGGTTCATCAACGAGATCTCAGAAGTTCCGATGAACAGCGTAAAGATCGTTGCCAAGCTGACCTTTCTTTATTCAGGGACACAGTAAAGGGGCCTGCGAACCAGAGCCGACTATTTGATCGTATCATAACACGCTTACAAGTTGTGGCAGAAAAATGTGAAGTGAGCAGTATGAAGATCTGCTGAGGTAGCATGAAACAACAGACCTGACATTCCTCATTATTACGCAGACAACTAATGTTTGTCGGTATGCAGTTTCACCATGCTTGCCGCCTGCGTGGACGGCCTCAACGGACTGTAGACTGTGTGCCGTCCCTTTCAAATTGATCTTGAACGAATACGTACTGTTATCAACTAACAACAAGCCCCTTTCCCATGAAATGATGGGCTGCTCTATTGCTCTCTGAAAAGCTATTAGAAAAGAAGCTCTCTGTAAGGCATGACAGAATAGCTATTAGAAAAGAAGCTCTCTGTAAGGCATGACAGAATAAGTACATCTGGTAACAGTGCTCTGTATGTTATTTCAGAAGGCCAGTGGCTTATTAGAGGCATCCCAGTGTCCTTCTTCAAATGGTTCCCAAGGTTTAACCCCCGGGGACCTAAACCTACCAAAATTCCTATTTGGGTTGAATTCCCAGAGCTCCCTATGGAGTTTTATCCCTGGGTGGACAGTCTGGGAGCCATGGTGGGTAAGGTGCTTGGACAGAAAGCCAGACCTAATGGCATTAATCCCAAATGGGATCCTTAGGTCATGGTTGAAGTTGACATTGCTAAAGAAGTTAGAACTTCCCTGCTTATTAAAGACTCGGATGGCAAGCTGTTGCACACTCAAAAAGTTCTTTATCGTAATCTGCCTAACGCATGTTTCCATTGTTATAAACCGGGTCATATTATTAGAGACTGCCCTTTGCTTATATGCGCCAAGGAGACTACCGACTCGGAGGGCAAATCTTCTAGCCAGGCTGAAGCTAAATCTGGTTGTGGTTCTGGTCCGGTGGCTAGGCATCCCCTCGCGTCAGTCAACAGAAATGCCCTTCAAAAAAGGAAGAAGAGCTCCCCTCAACGGATGAATCCTTTCGAGGTTCTTCTAGATAATGTCTTTAATCCTTTTGAAGAAGGTTCCTCTGTTTATGTAGGCAAAGAAAATGAAGACCCCAACAGCGGTAAGGCTGACATGTCTAACGTTGTTCCCCATCAGAACCATGACAATAGTGGGTGGACCTTGGTAAAAAATAAAGGGAACAGAGGTAATGAGTCCCCTTCCTTTACCAATGAGATGCCTCTTTCAAAGCTCAACTTAATCATGTAGATCAAATGCAGTTGGATAACATGTGCCCAATTCAGGCTCAGGATGAAGATTTAGAATCTGTTCCTAACACGCAGGTCCAAATGGAGGATACGGGCACCCCCCTCACTAATGTTCCAAAGCACAAGGAACTACCTAGAAGTGTTTTGGCTGTTAAAAAACCTACTAAGAATAGTAGGAAATAGGTTGTCTCCTTCTTTCTGGTGGTCTTTCTCTTTCTTTCCTGTTCTTTATGTCTGCTCTATCTATCTTATCTTTATATGTAAGAGGCGTATCTGATGCTGGTCGGGCTAAATGGTTGTCTAACTGGCTAAAATGCCATGATTTGCCTACCTTCATTTGTTTGCAGGAGTTGAAAAGTGATAAGAATCGTCTCAATTTTAACCTTAATATTGTCTCTAATAACTACAGCTGGTTCTGTTCTGACCATTATAATAAGGGGGGTGTGGCCATTGGCATCTAGAATGCCGCTATCAACTGTGTCGAGAACGTGTTCTTTAGCAATGATCATCGATGGGTTGCGATAAAGCTGGGTTTCCCGTTTAATTTCCTCCTTATTAACGTTTATGCGTGTAATCTGCCTACTAGTCGTGCCAAGTGTTGGAGTGACTTGTGGACTTTCAATGGTCCCACTATTATCACGGGGGATTTTAATATGGTTACGGCTCTTCAAGATAGGTTTGAAGCTAGAGGGAATACTCTTGGTGGGGCTGAGAAAAGTGCGTGGGTCGACCTCTGTAACAAGCTCGATCTTATCGATATTACGATGCATACGGGGTTTACTTGGTCCAATAATAAAAAAGGGAATGCTTTCACGGTTGCCAGACTTGATAGGGCCTATGCTAGCGCTTACCTTTGTCAGTCTTGGAGTAACGGTAAGTGCAATATTGACAACACTCTCCTTTTGTCTGACCATAAGCCCCTCCTTGTAGTCATTCAAAAAGATTGCCCTAATTTCAGAGCTGGCTGGCTGCATCTGGATGCTAATCTGCTTAATATTCCTGTGGTCATTGATCAAACCAAGTTGATTATTTCCAGGAGTTTTGCCTCTCATCCTTCTCCTGCTATTGCTTGGGAGAGGGCCGTCAAGGCCATTCAATCCCTTTTTGCCCACTTCACCTCTAAAGCGAAAGTCATCAGGGCTGCTAGGAGACATAAGATCCTGTCGGAGCTTAGCGACCTTAATTCCTCCCCCAATAGTGAAAGATACATAGAGCTCCAGTGTTGCTTGAGAAAGGAGCTTTACCTCGAAGCCTGTCGTGATCTCTCCAAATCTCAAAAATTTTGGGCCGGTAAAATGGAGAGACCTTGTAAGAATATGTATGACCTGCTGAGGAAGAAGAAGATTAAAGACTTTGTTCCTCTCCTTAATAAGAAAAAATGGTGTTTCGGCTCGTAATGCTGAAGAAAGTTTGGAAATGGCTATTGATTTTTTCACTGAAGTGTACTCTAGTCCTCCTAGCTCAGGGGATGAGATCAGATGCGCCAGGGCTCATATTGCTTTGTTGAGGAAAAAAATTATCCCTCAGAGCCTGGCTTCCGTCTTGGATCTGCCTCTGTCTATTGGAGAGATTAAAGACACTATCAACAAGCTTAAAACGAGGAAGACTCCTGGTATAGACGGTATTCCTAATGAGTTCTTTGGTAAGCTTAAAGACTTCATTTCTCCTTACATTCTCTTGATTTGGAGAGAGGCGGTTGGCAAGGGGTACCTGCCCTCTCAGGTCAATACGAGGGTTATTAGGCTGATCCATAAAAAAGGGAACAAGGATGATTTGAACAACTGGCGTCCGATATCGTGTCTCTCCTCTATATATAAGATCTTTGCTGCTAGTATTGCTAGGAGACTTAGCCCCATTATGGACCAGATTATCCTCCTTGAGCAAAAGGGCTTCATCTAGGGCCGCTTCATCCTTGACACCATCATTGCTTTGTGGGAAGGTATGGAAGAGGCGAAAGATAACAAGCAAGACTTTTACTTCTTTAAAATTGATTTTGATAAAGCTTATGATAGAGTTGAGTGGAACTTTATTCTGCAGTCTCTCCATGACATTGGGGCCGGTAAGAATTTCATCAGGTTTGTGAGCACTCTGTTCGGCAATGCTTATTCCAGAATTTCTCTGAATGGGAGATTGTCTGACCCTTTCCCCCTTAAAAGATCTATAAGACAAGGTTGTCCCCTCGCTCCTCTCTTGTTTGCTATTGTCAGCAACTCGCTTGGTTGGATGGTTAAGGATGCCATGGAGAAAGGTCTCATTAAGGTCTTAATATAACTAATTCTGACAAGAATCTATGTCTCCAGATGTTCGCTGACAACACCAATGTGCTGATCAATGCCGATAAACAGTCTGCTGGATCCTTTCTTGATTGTCTTAACACCTTTTGCTTGGCCAGCGGCTCTAAGGTGAACCATTCCAAAACGGGTTTTTGGGCGTCCAATAAGATCATCCCTAGTACTATTATGGACCTTGGTTGCAGCCTTATAAAAGAAGGTGAGGTGTTCAGATTGTTGTGGATCCCTATGGGCTTCAACATTTCGTTCGACCAGAGATGGCAATGGGTTGTCAATAAATTCAGAGGTAAGGTCTTCTCCTGGTACAATTGTCAAAGTTCCCTCTCTCATAGGGCTTTTGTGCTGAACTATTATCTGCTTCCCTCAATTACCTACTTCTTGTCTTGTTGGTTACCTACTCGTAAGCAACTTAACTAGATTATATGTTTATCTAAAAGGTTTCTTTGGGGTGGTAATGATCAAGTCCAAAAGATTACCAAAGTCTCATGGAATACTTGCTACCTCCCTAAATGTGAGGGTGGGTTAGGTATATTATGCCCCATAAAAATGGCTGAAAACATGATTGCCAAATGGATCCACAGATGCAGCTGCTCCAATGACCTGTGGGCTATATTACTCAAGAGAAACACTAATCATTTTCATTTGCAGAATTACAAAGCATGGAAAGTGATTCGGCTGTGGGACATCCTGGTCTCCCCCAAGCAATTCGTCCCGACTGGTAGTCCGCTCGCATCCAGAATGTGGAAAGTCTGGATGAAGGTGAAGCAGGCTTTTATTCCTCAGGTCAATCTTGTTACTAACAAAAACTTTCTTCTACAGGAATCTCCGTGGCTCGGTTGGAATGCTCAGAATAATAATGACCCTCTGAAGATCAAGGAGTACAAGTGTGCTAAGGCTAGTTTCAAAGCTTGGGAAGACTTCATCTATCAAGACAGTTTACTCTCTGATGTGCAGATCGAAAATATTGATCACCTGTCTGCTGGTTGTCAGCAGATCCTTAAAAAGAAAGTTAAATTCCTTAGGGAAGAGCTGTCCACCAGCCAGGACAAAAGGATTAAGTTGGAAGACATTACTAAAATCATGTTGCAGAATTTCAAGAAGAGTAAAGGCTCTGTCGAGAACCTCAGGAACAAACTCAACCAGAGATGGAATGTCAACTGGTCCTCGCATCAATGGAGATACAGGTTCAAATGTATCTAGGCCTTCCCAAATTGTAACAAGCACTCGGTTCTCCATTGGCTCATTATTCATAATGGTCTTTAAATTGGAAGTCGTGCCCAAAAGATTAGTATTAACGCTGGGAGCTGTATACATTGTGGCAAGGAGGAAGATTTACCCCACCTGTTCATGAATTGTGTGGTTGCTAAGGAATCCTGGGGATTACTTGATCAAATTGTTTCCCTTAGGGGCAGAGGGGCTTTATCGGGGCTTGAAATATTACTCGGCTATTGTATTGATCTTGATCTTGTCCTATGGAATTTGTGGAGGAGTATTATTCTATGGCACTTATGGAGGTTTCGGAACTTGGCAGTTTTTAACGCCAATTGGAACTTGAAGTCGGCTTTGTTTAAACTCCGGAGTGACCTGTCCACTGCCGGCAATATGTGTATTGCTGCCATGAAAGATTGCCCTTCCAGTGAGTTTGCTAAAATGGAGATTGTTTCCTCTGTGCACTATACTAAGTGGAAAACAAAGTTACTTGAGCTTTACTCTCCCATGAGATTCCTCA
>CM035436.1:9766381-10048881 GCA_020310875.1 Ceratopteris richardii
AGCTTCTCTTTCTTTCTGTACACCTTCAAGTTCCTTCTTCAATTTGAGATACTTAGCGATCTCCTATGTGAACTCTTGATCGCACTAAAACAATCTTTCAGTGGTACTATGTAGCTCTGCCTCTGCTTTAAGCACATTGGCCGCCAAGGATTGAGAGGCCTCTTCTAAAACGCTGTAGGCATCTCGTGTACGATGAAGTTCATTGCCTAAAGCTTTCATCGCATCTATCTTGTCAGTGATTTCCTGCTTCAAAGTTATAATTTATGTATCCTTTTGAACAAGTAGAGCGTCCCTCTGTGCGAGTTGATCTTGAAGTTGTTGAACCTGAAACTGTAGGGCATGATTCTCCGCTTTCACTGCATTAGTCTCTTCCTATAATGGGGCAATATTGGCCTCTAAGATATCCACTTTGTGCTGTAATTAGTGTGCAATATTATCGGTTGCCAGCTTCAATTGCATAGGTAACTGCTGAGAAAACTGAATCAAGAGTCGACCCATAGACTCCAGTTCATTGAACATCATAGGTGGAGGAACAGGAAGTTGCTGGGATGAAGAAGCTGATAATAGATGAGGGGAGGGTGGGGGAGAGTAATGGGGAGAAGAGAAGGAAGTCATGGGTGCGTCGGGAACAACAGGCTGAACAGGGACAATGGGCTCAATAGGGTTTAATGGTGGAGGAATGGGTATAAGATTATTCTGCCTTGTCACCTCAGCCTTGTCGAGAACGTAAACAAATAATGGGCCAACATTGCTATGTAGCAGGTGTGGCAGCGATGGGAGCAATGATCTGCGCATGGAATGGTTGACATTCCACTGAATGCCACGGCAATTCAGCGAAACCCAACAAACCACGAGTGCGCAAATACTCACTCACTTCTGGAGTGAGACCGGCACTAAAAGTAGCGACATTCGCTAATACTTCCATGGCGCACAGGTGAACACAAGAACATAGGAGACACAGAAGACAAAGAACGTACAATCACATAAACACAATAGCGATTATCAGTGGAAAAAACAAGATTAAGTAGAAACATGGACAACATTAGGCGGTCAAAAACCCTAATCATCACGCGGTATTGGAAAGATATCCTTCATATTACAACATGCATGTAGGAGAAGAAACAGTAACACAGGGTGGCGATTAATCATACTAGATACCATAATGAGGAGATTACGGTCAGTGGTCAACCGAAATGCGGGGATAAAAAGAAAACAAGTGACACGCAAAAAAGACGAGGAACACGTCAGTGATGATCAGGCGGTTGGTGATATGGGCCTAGCTTAGAACCATTAATCACTTTTGGCAAGAGAACACCTGTTAAGGTTGCCAACCAAAAAGTTGTTGGTCCCACTTGGTCAGCAATCCGGTATGGACCAAACCACCATAATTTAAATTTTCCAGCATACTGATTTGCTTTAGCATTGTAGAATAACACAAGTTGCCCCACCGTAAACACAGGGGTAAACGATCATGGGTACGAGCTTGACAAAGCTGAAAGTCTTGAAGAACCATAAAACTTTCCCAGCGATGTTCATCCAATGATCTGAGGGCAGCCAACCGAAATGGCAAAGATTCTTTCGGCAGCAATTTCTGAGCTAAGGCCATGCATAGGCTCTGCATTACTGCTTCCACGGTGCAATAGCTTCCAATCCATAAGCAAGCTTGAACGGAGTTGTTCCGGTTGCCACCTTGTACGTGGTCCGGTATGCCTATAATACTACTGGTAAAAGCTGATCCCAACGTTCCAGAGACTCAAAGATCAATTTGCGAAGCATATTCAAAAGTGTCTTATTGGTGCTTTCAGCTGTCCATTAGCACGTAGATAGTACGGTGAACTAAATTTATGCAGAATTTGGAAAGTGTGAGTCAGTACTTGCATTAAGTTGTTTGCAAAATGTGTTCCTTGGTCCGTCACTATTTCCAGAGGTAATCCATAACGTGGGAAGACATCCTCATCAAGCATTTTGCCACCGAAATAGCTGTGGTAGAACGCAAAGCCCAAGCTTCCGCCCACCTGGTGGCATAATCTCTACAAGTCAATATATAGCGATTGTTGGTGAGGGTTGCTGGTAGTGTTATTGGGCCAATAAAATCTAGACCCCACTTTTGAAAGGGTTCCAAAGGTAAGACAGGTTAAAGGGGAAAGAAGTGTCACTGCAAGGGCTGTCCAGACCGTTGACAGACATCACACTGCTGCACAAACTGAGTCACATCTTTGTACATTGTAGGCCACCAAAGCCCACTTTGCATAATTTTACGGTGAGTAGGATCAGCTGCAAAATGTCCGCCTGAGGGTAATAAATGAGCCATAGCAATAACGGATTCTACTTCATGTGGTGGGATACAGCGAAGTAAAACACCAGTATGATCCATGTAGTACAGTTGACCTACGATCAACCGGAATCTTCGACTATAAACTGCAAGTTTTCGCCACAGAGCTGGGGGAATATGATGAGGAAAACAACCGTCGGTGAGGAAAGTTAGTAACGTATCATAGTATGTAGGAGTAACAAGAGATACTGTAGATTCTTCAGTAGTTGGCTCAGTAACGTAAATTGCCGGTGTAGTGTCATCAACCCCTACTGGAGGCTCACCGAAATCCAATCGAGATAGAAAATCTGCCAAGGCATGTGCTGTGTCGGGTCGATGAATAACTTCATAGTCGAACTCCTTAATAATAAAACCCATCGAGCCAATCTCCCACCTAAATGTTGCTGTCGGACCAAATACACGAGTGCGGCATGATCCACGTGGAAGGTGAACTTTCGGCCCAACAAATAATGGCAGAACTTCTTCACAGAGTACACCAACGCGAGACATTCTCTTTCGGTCACTGAATAGTTTCTTTCAGCAGGGGGCTAATCGGCGACTTTCATAATATACAAGCCGAAACCATTTATCCGTTTGCTGCATGAGGGCGCTTCCAATGGTGATGTCGGATGCATCCACAAAGACATGGAACGGACGTTCCCAATTAGGGGGTTGCAAAATTGCGGCTTGCGTCAATAAAACTTTTAAACGATCAAATGCAGTTTGGCACTCTAGAGTCCATTCGTACTGCCGTGGAGCGCTAGTCATAAGCCGATTAAGTGGTGTCACTAAATGAGCTAACCACCGTAAATGTCTGCCATGCCACCGGATTTGGCCCAGAAAGTGCATAACTTCTTTCGGTGTCGTGGGGACTGGTGCCTCCAACACGGTTGCGACTTTATCCGGATCGACCGTAAATGATACAGGTGTGCCGCAGTCTTACCAAATATGGAAAAATCATCCAAGTATACTTGCATAAAAGTAGTCAAGTAGGGTGAAAAGACTTCTTGCATACATCGTTGAAACGTACTCGGAGCATTCCTTAACCCAAACCACATTACAATACAAGCATAAACACCCGAGTTCGTGATAAAAGCTGTTTTAGGTATGTCCTGTTCTGCCATCCTCACCTGATTATAGCCACTGTAGCCATCCAAAAATGAATACATCTCGTGCCCTGCCACCCTGTCGAGCATTGTGTCCAGAAAGGGGAGAGGGAATGGATCCGGTACAGTGGTAGCATTCAGTTTTTGGTAATCAACACAGATGCACAGCTGTTTATTTTTCTTCGGGACGATCGCTATTGGAGATATCCATTCAACATGCTTAATTGGGACAATGAATCCCACCTTCAATAGTCGATCAAGTTCTGCTTTGACCTGTGCTGCATAATTGGGGTTCATTCGGTAACTAGACTGTTTGATTGGCCTCGCCTCCGGTTTGAGTACTACCTGATGTTGATAAATCCACGGATCCAGACCTTTCATATCTCGATAATCCCAAGCAAAAACATCAGAGAATTCTCGCAAAAGTTGTGTTAAATCATCTTGGAATGTCTTTGCTAAGCCTGGTTTAATCTTAATTGGTCGTAGGTTGACCGTATCACCCAAATTATATGTTACTAATTGATCTTCCGGTACATAAAATTGTCGAGGTTTTACCAGATCATTAGTTGACTGCAAGAGTTGATGTAAGATGGCTCCATCCATAGTGACACCATCATTTGCTTCTGCATCTCCGGTCAATGGTACAACCGTATAGGCTGCCGGACTCCACTTGTTTGTGACCGACTGGAGATCTACAGTACCTAATGAGATCAGATCCTTATTGTTCTTCAGGAATGCCTCTTCCTCGTTGTCAGATAATCCATCCAACATATGGACTGGCTCCGCTACATATGGTCGTGCAAGAAGATCGCAGGGTTGCATGGCATCCAATTTAACTACATATTTCCGGTGGTTGTCTTTGAAAGTTAACTCCTGCGCTGACCAATCCTGTACAACTTTGGCTTGCTTCAACCATGGTGGACCGAAAAGTAAATTGTAGTCGAGGCTAGATTCTGGTAGTTCTAGGACTACAAAAGTTATTTTGAGCGTGGTGCCCTGCAAGGTAATCGAAATATTCCGTACTAGTCCCACCGGATGGACGCGAGATTGGTCTGCCATTCATACAAAAAATTGTACGAGCTCAATTTGGGTCCAACCCAATTTCTTGTAGAGAGCTGCAGTTGCAATATTCACACCCCAACCGCCATCAATTAGCACTTGAGTAATCTTTTGGTTTTTATGCCAGACGGTGCTCAATGGGATTGAGTGATCCACCGTAGAATCAATTTCCGGTTGTATAGTTGCAGTCACCGGAGTACATGAAGATCTGGGACTAACCTGCTGTTGAAATTGCTGCCTGACTCCTGGCTCTAAGGCGAGCAACTGTCCCAAAGGGAGTGTGATGGAAGCCTTAGATAGGATATCCCATAGCTGATCTGTTTGGGTCGTACTACCCACCGATTCTGATGATGGTTCTAATGTTGTTGTGGCAAAATTTTGTTCATTTGATCTTGCCTGTGGTAGAGGGACCTGTGTTACCAAAATTGGATCAAGAAATACAGTCGGCTCCTTAACTGTCCATTGACTAGCCCTTTCAAACATTCGCTGCTGCTCACGGATACTAGGCTCGAACACCTCAGCTGCTGGTTGCAACTGCTTACCCGATCTTGTCTGCACTACAACTGCTTGCGACTTGACTAGTGAAATATAAACCATGCTGGTCATAGGATTTTGTCGCTCTTTCTTCCTTTTGTCGTACTCTACTGCTTCCTTGTAGAATCTACGGATGTGGTCAATCTCGTCGCAAAAATGACATGGAGGGGATGGAAGAGAAGCACCTTCCGTTGATGTACCCGTCTGCCATCGATTTGAATTGAAATTGGTGTTCCGCTGACCCCGGTAATTCTTATGTCTCTGTGACTGATTGGGTCGCATCTAGGGTGGCACGTAATGGGTTGCTGGCTGACCTAGTTCCTGTATGATGGCGTTTACAGTTGCTCTACCCTGCACCTTGGCATTATACGTGCAAGTTTCCGTTGAATGTCCTGTTGTGTTGCAGATGGCACAATACATCTAGTTAAGGGCACATGTAGCACTGGTGTGGCCTGGATTTTTGCACTTGGTACAATATATCTGTTTGGCCGGATCATCCGCTACGTTCTTACTGGCTTTCAGCCATTCCAAGTCCTCTGTAAATTCTCCAACTTTGGGCCCCAGTTGTAGGGCCATCGCAATTAATGCGTCCAACATCATTCTGCCCATACAGTGAATGATCATGATTTGTCTCAACTGTGGATTAAGTCTGTTAATGAACCATTGGGTTATAACATTGTCCGGTAGATTAGCATGTGCCGGATGCAACTGCCTTAAGTGAGTTCGAAACAATGTTGCATATTCCTTAACAGTCTGATGTGGCTTCTGCCGATTGTTCTGCAAATAGTCGAAGATTTCGGCATGATTTTTCTTCAACCGGAACCTCTGTAGGAATGCGTTCTTTACCTCATCATAATTACTGAAATGGTTGATATCATACTCTATTAGCCATCTCGCTGCTTCATTGACCAGCGTGGCCTGAAACACAATAGCCTTGTACGCTGAGTCGGGTGGGTGGTTTAATACGGCATAACTGATCTCAAAGGTGCACACATGTGCATCAAGGTCGTCACCCGGAAATCCACCAAACTTTGTGTAAGTCACTCCTATTGGAACCGGTCGAACTGGTATAATTGGTTGCGGCTGCTGCTGTTGCTGCTGCTGAAACCGCGGTTGCGGCTGTGGGGATGTCTGCTGCTGAGATTGTGACCCCCTCATAGTGCTATTGTGAGTAATGTTGTTGCTATCTGTCTGTGAAGGAGGTGTCTCTTGTCCTTCAAAATCTGTATTGTCAGACTGCTCACCTTCCGGTTCAAAAATGGTGTTGAATCTCTTACTTATCTCCAAATCGAATAACCTGTCCTCAGCCTTGGTATCGAAACTAGAGAGGCTTGCCCCGAACAGTGGAGAATGTAATAAAGGTCCACCAGGTAGTACTGCACTGTCACCGAAAAACTTCAAATTCCCACTGAATGGTACCGAACTCCCACCGAAAGTTATCAAACTTTCACCACACCAGGTTATCTTTTCATCGAAAACGGTCTCACTTGGTAACACAACTTTATCACCAAAAATAGTCAGATTCTAACCAAACAATGTCGAACCAACTGCGCACTGCGTCTCTATACACTCATAAGTCACTGTACCTTCTTCAAAACGTACCAGAACCACACCAGAATATATCAGAATCTCATCATGTGTCACCGAACTGGTACCGGAATCACTGCTAACTGGCTCCGATCCTTCGACAACTGGGCTTAAATGGCCTGCACTTCTACCACCTGGGGGTGTCCCTAATAGATTTGGAACTGCCCAGGGATGCTGGTCTCTCCTATATTTCGGATAAGACTCGTCGGACCGAGTAACTGGCATATATCACCTCTACACCGCTTGCCTTACGCATTGCTCTACCTTTACTGATTATTCTCAATCTATTGCCATCTTCCCACAGATGGCACCAGTGTTAAAAAGGGACTTCAGTCACATCCACTTTTAATCTCTTTTCGGGTTCTTGGGGATGGTAGGGGTCTGGCAATGCAGAGGCCCTTTATCTATTTTCCCAAAGTATACTCAATTAAACACACAGTAACTATACGTCAAGGCAATACTTCTGTTACGCAGTTATAATCCTCTGTTTACGATATCCTCACACAGTACATTATTGTGCAGTTGTTCAATCACATAATCGAACAGACTTATTAATGTTACGACAGTATTACTGTGTAATAGTAAATTACGGCAATTCAATAAGAACAAACTTAATAGTACTTCAGATATCTGCAAACTCTACACTACGACGTCTCCGCAAGGTCGCAAGTTGCCGAGACAGACAGTCTGGCAATCCCGTCTCCTCTACCCCCAGAGAAAACCGTAATGTCTCTTCATTAATGAGTAAAAGGGTTACATCACTTCGCTACGCCCTTTCGGTGCGTGCGGTATATGAAAATATAAAATTACATTGTTCCAATCCGGCGGCCTAACACATGCATGCACACACACACGCCCACATACACATATACACACATAGAGACACTCACATACACACCTACGTACACATACACACACATACACACACATATACATACATACACACACATATACATACACACATATACACACACATGCACATACAAACACATATGCATACACACACACACTTACACATACACATATAGTTACTTGCACATATACCTACACACACATATACACTCACATGCATACAAACACACACATGCATACAAACACACACATGCATACGCATACACATGCATATGCATACATACATAGACACATGCATACACACACATGCACAGACATACACACATACATACACACATATGCACATATACACATGCAAACACACTATACAAACACACGCATACACACACATACAAACACATGCATACACACACATACACATATGTATACACACACATACACACACTATACATACATATGCATACTCACACATACACACATATACATACACCCACATTACACACACATAGAGACACACATACACACACACACATAGAGACACACACCTACTCATGCATACACACAAACGTACACACATATACACATATAAAAGCACACATACACACTATACATACATATGCATACACACATACACATGTATACATACATATATAAACACACATACACACGTATACATATACACATATACACATACACACACTATACATACATATGCATACACAGACATACACACATGTATACATTCACACACATAGATACATACACCCGCATATACATACACACACATAGAGACACACACATACACATACACACACACATACACATACACACACACATACATGCATATGCATACACAATGCACATACATATGCATACATACATACATACATACATACATGCATACACACACATAAACACCCACATACTCATATACATGATGATATATTTAGGTAGTGATGTGTGTGCACACTCTAGGACCGCCGGGCACTTTTTTCCCTCTTTAGGAGGTTTTCTTCCCTCGACTTGTATATATGCCTATTGCCCTAACGGGCTACTAATCTTTGTACATTCTAGTGGTAATACATTCCGTATTGTGTGTTGAGCTCCAAGCTTCTTCTTCTTCCTTGTGCTATTCGCGTGCTTCTGCAGACGTCTAACTCCAACAATTGGTATCGGAGCAGGTCGTCGCTTCATTTAGGGCGTCGTCGACACCTCTCCGATTGCAGTCTCAGAATCACACAAATTTTGGTGAGCATACTCTATGGTACCAAAATCGCGATTTGAGCTTGTTTCGGCCTCCGAACGCACTATTGCAGTGCTTGTGTTATCAGGACTTCAGTGCACGCACACAGAGAGGCAGAAAGAAGACGAAACAGGAATCACAAACAGAGAAATAATCGACGTAATATTGGGTGCAATCCCCCCCTGTCTACACTGATAAACGAGTCTATTAGAGTACATGTATTTATAGGTTTATTTCTATTATGTCCTGAAAATAGAAGTTACATGAGGGCCGTCGCTTTTAGAAGTGTCTTTTTTGGTAAAACTACTTTATTTACAAAAGGCATCGCTTTCTAAGGTGAACCACTACTTTTACAACAAGATAAAACTAAATATAACTATTCTAGAAGTCTCCGATTTAGTCTTCGAATTTATTTATTTATGGGCATCCACTTGTATCCATGCCCTCATGCTTCTTCACCTGCTAGATCAAACACAACCACATTAAAACCTTCTGGACATTTAAAACATTAAAAATCCATTTAACCTTCCATGATTCCATAATATACAACATGCCTCCCAATTGACAAGCAACTGACCTTAATTGATAAATAGAAAAATAGACATGGATGATCAGTCACATGTCCCATCACTGAACAATAGTAAGCATGAACCATGTAAAACACATGCATGGAATCGAAAACCTGAAAGTTTAATGTAATTGGGAATGATCTGCAGAAACTAAATGATCATAGTGAGGTGATAATTGTGTTTTAAATAAGTCAATATTCTAATTAATTTTCAAAAGTATATCTAAAGTATGATCCCACATACTAAATTCTATGTGTAAATGCATTACATATAATCAAAGAAAATTAGACTAGCAAAAACATTGTTGTTCTTGATGTGGCTACTGCAAACGGATCCTCTTGATAATCAAGTGGTACTCATTCTCCACATCATTAGCAAAGACAATGGCTTCATGAAGCGATGTAGGATGGCATGAGCGAAGCTTTTCTTTAACCTCCTTATTTATCCCCTCATCATACTTCTTCTTCATAGTATCATTGGAAACATCTTCAAGCAAGCAAAGAGTTACTAAGTATTGGAAGAACCGGTCCGTATAGGTTGTAAATGTATCACCTTCCATCCATGTAGGTTGAACTATAAAGGAAGAAAAGAATCCTTAAACTCTTCTTGAAAGGCCTTCCATGTTCTTGGACAATCTTCACTATGACAAAGATCATTCCACCAAAGCTGAGCTCTTCCTACCAAATAATTGGTAGCAAACTTGACTTTCTTCTTTTTTTGAATATGACTCATCGGAGTAGAAATCCTCGAATAGAGATAGCCATGACATGACAAATTGGCCATCCTTTCATCCATCGAATTAGAGCATAGCATAGCGTTCTTGTATAGCTTGTTGAATTGCTTGAAGTTCTTGTCGCATAATCTCTAATTGTTGCTCGAGTGAGACCCCAGGTAAAGGTGAGTTGCCAAAATCCTCCATTGTTGTAGGGTCCATAACTAGAGAAAAAAACCTCTCTTTCAAACTATGTTGAATCCTCAATCTAATAGATTACTTAAAATGCTTATTCCGATAGCTTTCCAACGATATATTATATGCTAAAATCCGAGTTATATAGTGAAAGTTATGCCCTTTTTGTGATGCACTCCCCTAGGAAAATTGACGGGCGCTTCCACATGTGTGGGCTTAACTTGGGAATTGTAAAAGGAAGAGGGAGGTGAAAGTTGATGTAAATATCAGAAAAGGGAGATAGAGTGATAACTCAAAGAGATGGAGTAGTGGTTAAAGTACTTCTCTTGTAAGTAGGAGGTTGTGGGTTCAAATCCTCCTACCTTCGGGAATCTAAAACTCTCTATTGCCACTCAAAATTAAAATTGTCTCGCGCGTAGCCAACGATTGCCAACCGTCGCCAAGGGAGCCTTGGGTGCCAATGTTAGGAATGTATTGCCTAAGTTCTTTGCCTTAGTCGACGCCTTAGTATAAGCCGCAGGTGTAAACATGGGTTCTGGTTCTGGAATTGAAACTGAAACTGAGATAGAGACAGAGATAAAGACAGAGCAGAAGCGGACGCAGATGCAGATTCAAATTTGGATAGAGAACAGAGAATGCAAATAGAGCGGATGTAGATCGCAAACAGAGAACGCAAACAATCCCCTCGAAAAACAATCTCCTCCGGAGTAATACGTGCGAGGCTCTGATACCACTGTTATCAGGCCTTTAGTGCACGCATACACAGAGGTAGAAAAAAGACAAAACAGGAATCAGAAACAGAGAAACAATCGACACGATATTGGGTGCAATCTCCCCTCATCTACTCTAATGGACGAATCTCTCAGAGTACATGTATTTATAGGTTTAATTCTATTACATCGTGAAAATAGAAGTTACATGAGGGTCTTTGCTTTTAGAAGCATCTTTTTAGGTAAAACTACTTTATCTACAAAAGGCATCGCTTTCTAAAGCGAACCACTACTTTTACAACAAGATAAACCTAAATATAACTATTCTAGAAGTCTTCGATTTAGTCTTCAAATTTATTTATTTATGTGCATCCACTTGTATGCACGCCCTCATGCTTCTTCACCTCCCAGATCAAACACAACCACATTAAAACCTTCTGGACATTTAACACATTAAAAATCCATTTAACCTTCCATGATTCCATAATATACAACAGCTTGTGCAGGTTATTTTGTCTTTTTATGCCAAAGGTATATACCAATTTTGGTTCGCCAATATAAGCATCTCGAAGTCTACTATAGGTCTAGCAGAATTCATCTGGGTAGTTATGTTAAACTTTTTGAGATACAATCAATTTCTGCATCAAGGTATTTTAGTCACAAGCCATGGTTGAAAGCAGTGATGTATTCTGTATGTTGGCTGTTGAGGATAAGCTGGATGGTACCAACTACCTGTTATGGGCTTATATGATGCGACATGTATTGGTTGCAAAAGGACTGTGGAACATTGTGTAGGGTGTTGAAAAACATCCTATCACACCTGTAACTGCTATAATTGCAGGTACTGAAGCTGATGTAGAAGGTGTTGAAGATTATGATATTCTGCATATTCCTGTTCGTGCTGTAGTTTCTACTGCACCTACTGCAGAGCAAATTTGTTGGGATGGCAAAGATGCTCAAGCATATGTATTGATGGCTTTGTCTGTCAAACGTGCCATTATTCCTCACATTCGCTCTTGTAGAATAGCTAAGGATGCTTGGGATACACTTACAACATTGTACCAAGCTAGGAATGAGGCTTATGTTGTTTACCTCTGAAAATAGTTGGAGAGTGAGCACATGAATGAAGGTGATTCTATGGACATTTTTCTAACAAAGATCAAAGACTTGAAGGAACATTTGATTTCTGCTGATGTGGTTATACCAGATAGCTCACTTGTGCAAACCGTTCTGAATGGTCTTCCTAATTCATATCATAGTTTTTCTTCTACTCTTTGGTTGATGATGAAAGGTGATAGTTAGTCTCTGTTCTATTGCAAGAAGATCAGTCCAGGCAGAATAGGTCCATTATGCATGTTGCAGATCAAGATTTCTTGGCTAGTCAGAAGGGCAAAGGAAAATGGAGCTCTTCAACTAGTAAGCAAAAATCTGCAAATGCTGCACATTTGAAGAATGAAGATAAAAATGAGAAGAAATAAAAAAATCAAAATTTTTTTTGCAAGTACTGTAAAGGGAATGATCATATCATAAAGAAATGTCCAAAACTGGTTGCAAAAGAGGCAAAGAAAAAGGAGGCTGGAATGGTTGTTGCAGAGGCCTCTACACCGAAAACAGAGTCTGCTAATCTTGTGTAGGAAGAAGAATAGGCGTTAGCTACTGTTTGTAGTTTTGACCCATCTTCTCATGAGCAGTGCATGTCTACACTAGACCCAGATGTTTGCCAGTAATTTGACAGTGGGGCAACCAAACACATTACCTCGCAGCGTAGTTTCTGAGTGTTTACAATACCTACGATCTCTATTTCATCCACAAGATGGACTAACAAATGAACATGGATCTCAAAAAGTGATGTTGGAAGCTCTTTCTCCATCAAACATAGTAGCTACCTGCATTCACATTTCTTTTGTGGGATCGAGTCTTTGTCAATCTCTTTTGATGTCATGCACCTATTATTATCATAAATTAAATTATAAAGAAATTATTTGGTAAATAAAAGATAACAAATAGTCTTATATATTAAATATAAAATTATGATAATTACCTTATAAGCAATCCAAGATGATAGATTACATTGCATGCTCCTTTTGTTGTACATCCATTGATAACCAAAGGTAGAATGTGCTTCAAAAACTTATATCAATCATGTGTCTTTAACACAGATAAGCTCCTATCATCCATAGTAAACATGTTTTGGAAAGATGCTCCATATCATGTAAGTGTTCGAATCGATTGAATCCTATTGTTGATAGTTTGTATCTCTTTTGTCGTAAGTATCCAAGCAATAGGTGCATAAGTTGCTTCTTGTTGACTTCTATCAAAAATTGGCCATAACTTTGGTTTTGAGTTTTGATCATTTGAATCATTTTTTGATGCTATTGTGTCTTTTGATCCAAGAAGATGTTGCCATAATGAGCAACCAATATTCTTGAATATATGCATAGGATCAAGAAGATGATAGATATTTAACTCTCTCCAATACTCCAAAGAATACCATATCAATATATTCTCTACTAGCGCCAATTTTCCTTTATCTCTAATCTTCACATTCTCATTGTCTTCATCATCACTCAAGATTTTGGATTGTGGATCTATAAGAGGCCCATCTATCCATTTTCAATAACAATCCACAGGTGTCATTGGTTTTGGACACTGACATGTTTCAATCTTTCCATTAAAATTTATCACTTCTCTTTTGCATCTTAAGGGATGATCGTTAGGCAAGAACCATCGATGTTAAAGATAAATATTTTTATTGAGATTCTTACTATAAACTGATCTCAACCAATCACCATAATAAGGACATGCCTTATATCCCTTAGTAGATATTCTTGCATCATGAAAACCATAAAAATATAATAAGATCAACTCACATACAATTGTATGCATGTTAAAGAAAAAAATTTACATCATTACCTGAACAAACACCATATTTTGAAAAATTTATGTATAGTCCAAGCCACAATTCCACAAACCATAATGTGTCTTTGATAAATGTAACTCTTGGAGATCGTCAATGAGAGGAGCAAGATATATATTCATGTATTTAACTTGTCTTTCTTGGCATTAAATGTTAAAGCATTAACAATGTACTATATACCGATTTTTTGTTGTCTTCCACTTCTTTCTCAGTTCTACTATGTCATCCATATACCTTTTCTCCCATTCTGCGATGATGGCTTGCCCCTACTTGAGCTGATCTTCATACTTTGCTATCTTTTCTTCCAATGCTCGTGTGTCATTCTCTGTTACTTCAGGAGCTTCTATCGGTTGATTACATAGAAGTGATGTCATCAGCTCCTTGTTCCTGTTGCGTAGGTTATCTGCTTCGTCCATGTATACTTTAATTTGCGATTCAAGGATTTTACTTCTGGCATTCACTCGTGTTTTTGCGACCTCGCTAGCTTCATATTTGCTTTGTAAATCCTTTAATTGTGCTTTTAGTTTCTGATTTTCTATTTCTAGTGTGTTGCATTGCTGCTTGGCTTCTTGGATTGCTATCTCTTTCTCTACTATGCTCTTTTGTGCTTGAATCAATTGGTCAGAGAGATTCTCACCTATCTCTTGGAATTGACATTTTGCCCACATTGCCCTATCATAGTCAGCATCAGCCTCAAGCATTAACTGTTGAGTGTCCATGGTAGTTTCTATCATGTGGTGCACCACTCGCTTGAGCTGAGGGACATCCACATTTAACCAATTTTTTGGGATGCTTGGAGCTTCTCCTGTTCGTACATCCTTTCCTTGCTCGACATGTATGGTTTCGTTATGTGGTTGCCTTATTTGAAGTTGTACGTCATGTTCTTTTCTTTCTTCTTCCTTAGTAACGATCTTCGTGGAACTCCCTTGAAATGTGACGTCCATGGGAGATGGTTCTGCCACTACCCTTATTGGTGTAAAGGGTTCTGATTCTTCTACTGCATTTTCCACTTTTTCTTCCTTGGGATTCTTTAATAAGACCTCTCCCGCAAGCATAATCTCTTGGATTTGAATATTAGATGCTTCATTCAATTTAATAACATGTACTCGTTCTTGGGAGGCCTCCTTCCTTGTTGTGTCTTGGTTGGAGTTCATGGGTGTTTCATCCGCCTTCATTCCTTCCCCTTCTACATTCTTGTTCACTTCATTTAACTCCTCCCATTGTCCATCATCCTTGGAGTCACTTCGAATGTGTACATTCAACATGGAGGTTTCTGGTTCCTCTTGTGCATCTAATGATGAGCTTGAGTTTATCAATCCCAATTCTCTGTACCTGTGGACCTTGGTCAGCCTTTTCCTTTGTTCTAAATCTTGATGGGCTTGTTGGTAGTGGTGTCCTTAGCCAGATAGATTTACTTGACCTTCGGTGTACTGGTGTGTGGCTTCCATTGCTTTGGCCAATTCTTCTTCTATGATAGGTTGACGGTCTTCAAGTCTCCTTTTTGGAAGTACGTGTGCCCTCTTTGTAGTTGGCACTTCTGTTTCTGTTTGCATCATTTCCCTTAGCCTCTTTGTACCTCGCATTCTAGGTTGGGAGCTTGTTTTCGCTTCCTCCATGACCTTGGCTCCCTTCTTCTTCCTAGGGACTCTCGCAATCTTTGCATATTTGGCCATGGCTTCAGATGACACAATCTCTATTAAATGCTCTCTAATGCCCAATGCATGATATATCAATATAGTCAAGGCAACACTTCCATTCAAAAACTTCTTGTGATTCCACTGCTTTTTTGCCTCAAATAGCCGTTCTTGAATATACGGAGTCATATTGACTTGATTCCCAATTTTCTTAATAGCATGTGACAACATTTGTAATATGATCTTTTGTGGAGCAGTGTATCTCTGCATGTTAGGAAAGCAGAAGTGCTGATGGATGAGTCTCACTTCCTCTTCAATATCTATGTGATTAATGTCGTTGAATGTTTCGGTCTTTGCTCCTCGACTTTCTTCTTTCACTACCGTATTTCCATCCTTCTCCCATCCAAAAGCTACTTTGATTAGATCATGTGTGAATTGTATGATGACCCATTCACCGACTGCATCCAATACTCTAGCCTCTGGCACGAATGGATCATGCAAGGCAGGCTGCAAAGTGTTCATAACTTGAGCACATCGTTGAAAATCAGGTTTGTATATCAGTAATTCAAAGTATTTGTGAATGCCCGCTTTCTTCATAATGTCCATGGTTGATGGGAGTTCATGCACCACCTTGAAATCTTTGGACATCACAGGGAACTGATGATCTGTATCCATAATTTTGATGGTCACCATGAACAAGTAATCCCCTGCTGGTTTATCTTCCCTAAACCAATGACCTTTTGCTTTAGTCACACTTTGCAGAGGGAATTCCAACACCTCCTCTTGAATTATAGCTTCAGAATCTTCAGAAGCCATCTGCACTCGCAATGAAAAGAGCATTAGCTTCTGTAGAAGACATGTCATTAGTGATGTGTGTTGTAGTGGCATTTCGTTCGTTGTGTCACTCCGTTCCCCTTATGTGTATGAGTAAGATCTCTTACCACATAATTTTTTTTCATTTTCACTCCTGAAAGGAAACAAGAATTAGTGTAGCCGAAGCATTTATTTATTTACATAGTAGGTCCATTCCTATGGAAGTAGAAGCTATGACCTGTTCCCAAGTGGAGAATGTGCATCACTAATTTTTTTACACGCATCATGTGCCGAATGCATGGCCTGGTAATGTGGCCCTATCATGCATACTTTAGGTGCATTCGATGCTTCATGTGTGCAACCAAAATTCTCTTGGTTCTGTTGTTCCGACCCTTGTTGTTGCTTGGGTTTCCATATCCATTTCGTAGTCGAGGTTTTAAGCCTTGTCTTCTCCTCGTTTCGTCATGCTGCATGTGTTTTCTCTTTCTTTTTTGTTGTCCGCGTTGTTGGGTTCCTTCTTTTCCGGTGTCTGTGACGAGTCTGCCTTGGCTTTATGGTGTTGTTGTGTCGATATAATGTTTCTTCATGCTTGTTTATCTCTCGAGTGGCCACTTGTCTGACCTTCTTTGGAATCCATATTTGTTGCCATGTTCTTTGAGCTTCCACTAATGACTTTGGAAGCCATATTCTCAGAAATCTCTTCGATTCCGATTTTGGTGAAGAAGAACCCTCGTCCACCCTTGTCTTCCTATGATGAATGACATGTACTGGCGCCGCAATTTTCTCAAATGTTGCCTTCCAAAAAGTCACGATTTTCTCAAAAGTTGAATAATAGAAAGTCACAATATTCTCAAAACTTGAATGCAAAAAGTCATGATTTTCTCAAAAGTTGCCTTCCAAAAAGTCATGATTTTTCTCAAAAACTTGAATGCAAAAAGTCACAATTTTCTCAAAAATTGGAGTGCAGAAAGTCACAATTTTCTCAAACTTAGAGAACCAAAAAGTCAAAAAATCATGATTTTTTCACACTTGGAAAACCAGAGAATCACGATTTTGTTCACAATCAGAAAATGAGAAATTTGCGATTTTCCCAATGATTTTAGGTGGGAATAAGAGAATTCCGAAACTCAAAAATTTTTGAATTTTCCAAAAAGGTGTGATTTTTTCCAGAAAGTTATGATTTTTTGAGAATTTTGGTGAGAGCCTCGAAGTCAAGGCCCAAGACCTGTGTGTTGTAAAGAGGGTCACAGAAAGCACAGAAACTCACAAACACAAACACTTTGCTCTCTTTCCCTCTTTCGCATAGCTGTGAATGAAAAATGAGGTGAAAATAGGGAATATACAATCAAAAATGAAAAAGTTCTACAAAGATGAAGATGTTGAGAAGTTGGTGATGATGAAGATGGAGAAAAAAAAAACAAAAAATTAACAAAAAATGACTATTTTTTACCTTCAACATCACAAATCTATGATATTAGCATCACAATGCTCGTCCTCAAGCAACGCTCCTCGGCAATGGTGCCAAAATTCGATATAGCCCAAGCATGAGCACCACCTCCTTTACTTGTCAATTTGCATAGACGTGAGGAGGATATGAAGATCATGAACAATTTTGGTGAGCAAATGTGAGTGAAAAGCACATACATGCACACACATGCATGCACACATGGCAAGATAATGAAGATAGGAACAATGGAAGCTTTCAATTACCAAAGAACCCTCTTATAGAAGCTTCAATCCCTAACAAGCCAACCTCAATGAACTACTAAAAAGCTAACCTCAAAAATGAGCTCTCTAGCTCTTTTTATAGTTTTTTTTATTAGTTTTGGGTGTGTCTAGACCTAGTGTCTGGCCTAGTTAAAAATTAGGTTCCAAGGCTTATTTGAGGGCTCAAACGGAGTCACAAAATTATGAAAATTGATATGTAGATACGTCTAACATTCCTCAAGCTTCAGGACTCCTCGACTTGAACAACATGGAGTTTAAAAAATGTGAAACAATATTTACAATGGCTTTTAGTGATCAAAATCACTATTTTTATAGAGGTTTCTCATGAAAATTTGACATCTAATTCTTGGAGCTCCCTACATGCTCCCTTTTTTTGTGTGTCCACTTCTTTGATGCATTTTTGTGCCTTGTGCTTGACCTTGAGTATCAAAAGTGAGTCACTTGCATCTATTGGCGTGAATGTAGATGATCATGATAAGGTGGAAGTGTGCCTTCGTGGTTCAGGAGCTGCATATAAGCACTTCAAAACATCTATTCAGACCAAGGAAAATATTTCAAATTTTGCTAATCTGGTGTCCATGGTGATTATTGAAGAAAAGAATCTTGGTAAGGACTCGAACTCCCAAGGAAAACCTAGTTTTGAGCAGGTATTCTACTATAATAGAGGAAGAGGTAGAGGTAGAGGTTTTGGAAGTGGAAGAGGACACAATAACCAAGACCAAGGTCAACAACAGAATCATGCAAGAGGTAGAGGACAATTTTGAGGAAGGGGGAGCCAAAGAGGCTATAGAAATTTCCAATGAAATGATCGAGGTAATGACAGTAAAGGATGTTGGAATTGTGGTAAACCTGGACACTTTGAATGTGACTTTAGGTTGAGGAATCAAAATAACAGAAGGCAACAACAACTATGCATCCACAAGTGTAGGTGGCTCTGAGAAGCTATTCATGGTCCAACATCACATGATGAACACGATGTCTGCTGATGTTTCAAAATCGAATCGTGATGTTTGGTATGTTGCTTCAGGTGCTTCAAATCACATGACTAGTCATGCAAAATGTTTTAGTAGCTTGCAAAAATTTCCAAATCCTAAATATGTTGAAATAGGTGATGACACATCACACCCTATCGACCATACAGGAAACATAGCACTATCTATGGAGGATAGGAAGGTAAAACATCTTGCTGATGTGCTACATGTTCCAAATATAACAAAGAATTTGGTTTCTATTGGAAAAATGGTTGACCAGGGATTACAAGTCAAGTTCAATGTTGATGTGTTATGTGGAAGATTGATTGCCAAAGGAAACAAAGTGGGTAGGATGTTCACCTTAAATGTGCAAATTCCTTAAATGAATGCAACCATGTTTTCAAAAGGTGCAAGAGTTATTGTTGATATAGAGATCTAGCACAAATGAACTAGAAATGCATCCTTGCAGAGACTGAAATTGATGTAGTCAAAGGAGATTATCAATAAGCTACCAAATTTCAAACTTGCAGAGATGCAAAAGATATGTGCATCATGTCAATTAATTTGGTAAACACTCAAGAGCATCATTTTTGCATGACAAGCGTGTTAGTGAGAATGTGCTAGAAACAATACATACAAATGTTTGGGGTCCTATAAAGGCCACATCTATGGGTGGTTGCAGGTTTTATGTTACTTTCATTGATGGCCATACACCAAAAGTATGGGTATATTTCATGAAAGAGAAGATTGAGGTGTTTACTTACTTCTAGAATTTTAAAGCTATGGTGGAAAAGCAGACAGGGAAGTATATTCAGAGATTAAGATCTAATGGAGGAGGTGAATACATGTCAAATCAGTTTAGCAACTTTCTAAAAAGTCATGGAATTTGATGTCAATTGTCATGAAAGTACACACCATAACATAATGGCATTTTTTAGTGCAAAAATAGACATAATGCAGAAATAGCAAGAGCACTGATGGATGAGAGGAATATGCCTCATTGTTATTGGGAAAAAGCTATGCACGCTGTTGTATACATCATGAACATAACTCCGACTACTATTGTACATCAAGTTACACCTGAAGAGAAGTTCATAGGCAAAGATCCAAACTTATCACATATGAAAGTTTTTAGTTGTATTGCATATGTACATATTCTAGATGAGTTGAGGATGAAGCTTGATCCAAAAGTAGAAAAATGTATCTTCATTGGGTACTCCCTTGAGCAAAAGGGATATAACTATTATAACCCACTCACATGAAAGGTGAAGGGAAGCATAGATGTGGTGCTTGATGAAATGTCAAGATTTTATGTAGATGCCAAAGATGGACTTAATCTTGAACCAAATGACAAAGAAAATGCTGAAAAATCAAGTGCAAAATCTCAAGTTTTGAGTGGACCAGATGCATCACCAAGAAATAGTTCCAACTCAAATCCATGGAGTGGAAGATTGCACGAAAATTTCAGCCCAGAAAAATTCATCAAATGCATCCAAAAAAGGTAAAGAAAATCTTCTTGTTGGTAGTAAAGGTTTTGAAGACACTGATGGAGATTCAAGCCGCTCAAAAAAGAGCCTTGATGAAGAGCTTGGATTGCCCTTTGTGAAGACTCCAAGAGTAAGAAAGGCACATGCATATGATACAAGGAGAAGTGCCCCAGGACCAAGAAGATCTCGGACCATGCGGAATTTAGTGCAATGATTGACATATGAAAATTACATGGCTCGTCATTGTGCCTACATGACCAAGGTAATACAAGATGCTGAACCTTCTTGTTTTGAAGATGCAATTGGAAATGCAAATTGGAAGAAAGCTATTAATGAGGAGATGGCTACACTTTATGGAAACGATACATGGAAGCTTGTTCCATTGCCACAAGGAAAGAAACCCATAGGCTACAAGTGGGTTTACAAGGTAAAGCTCAATGTTGATGGTAGCATAAGTAGGTACAAAGCACAATTGGTAGTGAAAGGATATGCATAAACATGTGTCATTGACTATTAGGAAATGTTCACCTTGTAGCTAAAATGTATACTGTCAAAACACTTGTTGCATTAGCTACAACAAAAGGATGGACTTTGCATCAGATGGATGTGAAGAATGCCTTTCTACATGGTGAGTTATAGGAAGAAGTATACATGGACTAGCCATAAGCATATGAAGATTCAAAGCACCCAGAATATGTTTGCAGGTTCCAAAAGGCTTTGTATGGACTTAAACAAGCCCCTCGTGCTTGGCATGCAAGGATTGTTGACTACTTAGCCACCGTTGGGTTTTCTATGTGTGATGCAGATCATTCATTATATGCAAGGAAGGGTGATGATGGCATCACGATTGTGGTTATTTATGTTGATGACTTGATTGTAGGAGGTGATAATGAAGCAATCATTAAAGAGGTAAAGCAACTCCTTATGCAAGAATTTGACGTGAAAGATCTTGGTGTGCTGCAGTATTTCTTGGGCATTGAGTTTATACATACAAAAACAGGTATACCGATGTCACAAAGGCAATATGCCTTGATTATGATGCAAAAGTATGGTATGGCTGATTTTTTCCAATTTCTATACCATTACATCAGAATTTGAAGTTGGATACTACATCAGATGAAGCATTGGAAAATGCTACTATGTACAAGAAAATTATGGGAAGTTTGATTTATCTCACAATTACAAGGCCTTATCTAAGCTACATTGTTGGACTTGAAAGTCAATTTATGCACCCAAGAAGTCACATTTAGATGCTCTGAGGTGCACTCTACATTATGTGAGTGCTACTTTGGATTATGCATTGTTTTATGAAGCTGATGTAGATTTGTAGGTTCATGGATACACCGATGCAGATTGGGCTAGTACTATTCCAGATAGAAGATCTACTAGTGGCTTTCTATTCTCACGTGGGAGTGTGGCTATTACATGGAGAAACAAGAAGCAACCCACTATTGTTTTGTCAAATACAGAGGCTGAGTATACAGGTGATGTAATGGAAACATGTGAAGCATCATGGTTAGAAATGCTACTTTCTGATTTAGGTGTGGAAGTGCAAAAGCCGATCATCATGATCTATTGTGATAATCTTAATAGCATTCAATTAGCACAAAATCCTATTTTTTGTGCTAGAACAAAGCATATTGAGGTATATTATCACTTCATTAGAGAGAAGGTATTAGCACATGATATTGATCTTATTTATGTGAGGATAGATGAGCAGGTTGCTAATATTTTTACTAAAGCACTTGGGGCAGAGAAGCTGAAGAAGTTTTGGAAGATGCTTGGATTAGAGGACATGATGTTGAGCTTGAGGGGGAGTGTTGAGATATCAACCTCAACATGTGATGATCCAAGATGACATGTGTTAGAAGTGTCAACATACAAGAAGGTTAAAAAAAGGGGTTACAAGAAGCAAAGAGAGGGAAACATATGCAGATCCGGCAAGAAAAGGCCTAATCATTTTTTTCAATAACTTATTTTCAATCAAAAGTGGTTTTCATCACTACATCAACATTTTAAATACCATTTTTGGTAGATTAGACTCCATTTTGTTGAAACCAAGGAGTCCTAGAGCTTGTCGATTACTAGAAGTACCTACATATCAATTTTCATGATTTTTCAATTTCATTTGAGCCCTCAAATAAGCCTTGGAACCTAATTTTTAATTAGGTTGGACACTAGGTCTGGACAAGGCCAAAAACTAGTAAAAAACTATAAAAAGAGCTAGAGAGCTCATTTTTAGGGTTATCTTGTTAGAGATTTGATCTTTTCTAAGACACTCCTTGACTAATAGAAAGCACTCAATTGTTCCTCTTTTTGTTCTTGCTTTGTGTGCATGTGTGTGTATGTGCATGCATGCTAGTGGGCTTCTCACTCATTGAGCCTTCACTTGCTCATGGTTGTCATACCAGCCCTCATGTCTCCACGAATTGACATTTGTGAGGTGGATCTCCTCATGTTGGTACTCGCCATTGTGGTAGAATGACACCAAAGTGCCATTCTCAGGGAGAGAGCTTTGAGGAAGAGCATGTGATGGTAAGGCATAGAGCTCTGACATTGGAGTCATAGGTAATATCCTTAATTTTCTTTATTTTTCATTACTTTTTCTTACTTTCTTCACCATCATCATCATCACCATCAACCTCTTTATCTCCTACCTCCATCTCCATCTTCGTTGATTTTTTAATTTTTTGGGCACATTCCCTTCCCCACCTCATTCCCGTCATTTCACTTGTGAGAGAGAGCGAGAGAGAGCTATTGTGCATTCCATTTTTGTGTGTTTTTTAGCATTTCTTATAGGTTTCTACTATCCCATCATCTCTAACAGCTTGTGCAGGTATGATAGACCTTTGCATAGGTCCCAAAATGGCAACCTCTATCTATCATGACAGACAAAGAAAGTTTGTATTTCCTATTTTCATGCATGGCACAATAAATTATACCTCAAGAGCATCCTAAATCACTAGAAACATCACAAAAATTTATTACGTTTCTATCTATCATGACACATAGAGACCACAATCGATGATAGACACTATTTATCGCGATAGATACCCATCTATCATGATAGAGATTTGTCTATTTCGATAGACACCGGTATATCATGACAGATAGAGACCATGACACACGATAGACATTGTCTATCATGACAGACACCTGTCTATCATGATAAATGATAGACATCATCTATCGCAACAAACACTCATCTATCATGATAGGCGGAGACCATGATAGATGATAGGCACTATCATGATAGACACCCGTCTATCGCGACAAACACCCATCTATCACGACAAATTGAAATTTGCAAAAGATGATAGACAATAGATGACAGATGATAGACATCATCTATCATCATAGACATCCATCTATCGTGATAGAGAGAGGCCATGATAGATGACAGACAGCACCTATCATGATAGACACCCATCTATCGTGACAAATAACCCCACGATAGAGACCGTCTATCATGACAGACACCCGTCTATCACGATAGAGAGCCATTTTCAGCAAAAATTAAGGTGTTAATTTTGTGAAAAAAATGGGTCTAATTTTGGGCCTAATTACAATCTCTTTCACCTATATAATTATGGAGGCCTTAGAAAAATACATCAATATCTTAAGAGACCCTGTTTGCCTGTTTTAACCCCTTGAACCCTAAATTGACATAACTTTTTCATATGAAATCCGTTTTTTAAGCTGTAGAGAATGTTTTATCAATACAAAGGGGGGAAAAGGGTCTTTAAAAAATTCTAAATCAAAATGTCTATCAATTGAAGCTAAAAATTGAACTAAACTTGGAAGTTTTATAGGATCATTAAAAGCTCTTGGAGTAAAGTCGAGCCAATGGAAGGAGCTCATGATATGTCAAGCAAATTCGCTTAATCATAGAGAGCAAAAAGTCATACAAACATATGCACGTCGCCACAAAAAGCCTATTGGGGATGACAAAGTTCAGGAGGAGGGACGTGTAGAGGGAGAATCGAGCAAAACGAGAAGAAGAAGAAGATCAAAGACCAAAATGGATCAATAGAGAAGAAACTCAATAAGAAAGAACCACCCTCTACCCAAAGCCCCGTAGGGGCACACATCAGGCTACAACACCAAAGAAATAGGTCTTGAAGAATGGAAATAAAGAAAGATAACAACCAGGACTTTTCATGGGAGGTTGCACACAGCTTCCTCATCCACCAGGTGCAGGCAGTCGAAAGAAATGAACAGGCTAAAGAAGTGCATCAGGTCCCACATGATGTGAAAGAAGACTCAAGAACAAGGCCTTATAAATGTAATGCAGCCTGAAAGGGAGGCAAGGCCGACCAAGTGATGCATGCAGTGGAAAGAAGTGAAAAAGCTCCACGCAATACAACAGGGTCTGAAAAAGCTCCAGGCAATACAACAGGGTCACATGTGTGAAGACAAAGACATATCATAGGACCAAAAGTTAGAAAGGGGAGAGGTTGAGAAGCGAAAATGCGTGACTAAGAGTATCAAATTCTTAGCCATTGATGGCATGCGTGGCAGCCCGACTTAACACAACAATCCCGATTTATGAATGTAAGGAATGCCAAGGGGATTACAGAAGCAAAGGACTAAGTTCGGATAAAGTAACAAATTTTTTGACAATCCTTATTGCTTCTTTGACCACTGGGTGAAAATTATGGACACAAATTTTCTTCTTCAAATGCTTATGGAAATCTCATAGAAGCCATGTGAATGCACTAGAGGAGTCCTCTAGATGCATAAGCCCCAAATCCTTGTAACACAACTCTTGTAAAATAGTAGGAAATTAGAGATTAGTCAATAAAGTGCGAGTCTCTTGTGTGAAAGGACCATTTTTAGGGCACATGTATATAAGTCACTTTGTGACTCTTGTAAGAGACTTTTTGCCATTGTGAAGAAGTAGAGAAGAAATTCGAATTTGCTTCTTTCTTGCTGATTTCCTCTTTCTCTATGATCTTTTGTGTGTGTTTGTAATTCTTGGAATGTGTGTGTAGGATTGTTATCTATCCCTTCCCATCACTTTTGAACTACTGTAGTGTGTGTGTGAGCCATAACGAGTTGTGGAGCGAGTGTTGGTGTTTCTCGCCATTCACTATTTTGCACATAACTTGAAGAGCATTTGTCATATTCGAGTGAAAATACCACTACTAGATGTGTCGTCAAGAGCTTTGAAAGGAACCCACTATTGGCCATATTTGGAGTTTGGATTGGGAGAAAAGCTTGAATTTGTGCCTACTACTGTAATTGGTATTGCGACATGCATTTCAGAGAATTAGTGAGTTAGAAAGGTAGTTAAGTCTTTTCACATACATTGTAGCTCAGCCACTTCACTTTCCATCATGTGTGCACACGTCCTCATACACTTGGTTCATGTGGTTCCTCAAATTGATAATTAAACATGTATCAATCCACCACTATAAGCACTTGTGGGGCGATTGAGATTTAGTCTCATCGACACAAGTCCCTAAGGCTTCATGACTTAGGTACACGATGCCCTATGCCAAAGTTAGCCACTCCAGCCAAACAAGTGTCTTTATACCTAGATGGTTTATAAAGTACCAAATTGAGATCATATGTGTACGTGAAGGACCCTAGATCCATAGAGGAATGTGTATGGTTGTGCATAGACATTGAGAATAATCTAGGGGAGGAATTAGAGTTTTCAAAAATCTATAAAGATTTAGATAGCTCTACTAGCCTCACTTCCAAACCAACTACATCTATTGAGGAACTAACAAAAAAGGTAGCTCAAAAGTTAGGAGTCTCTAGCAAGCAAACACCTAGATTTGCCCCAATGAAATGATGTTATACTTGTGGAGGAGACCACATGGCTAATGTGTGCACAACCATGGCTCAACCCCAAGTGAACCCTACCAGCCAATATTGCAACATAGAAAGGAGGTATACTAACCACACAGCACAAGATTGCCCATATAATAAGCAAGTGGTTAGGCAAAATTATCCACAAGCATATCCACAATAGAGGAGATATCAGAACCAATACCCATCGCAATAGTATGTTAGGCCCCAGCAACCCTACCAGCCACCCTATCCAGCTCAACAAAGGCCTAAACCAATGTTAGTCCAACAACCTCCACCTCCAACCAATGTGATCCTAGTGAAGTATACAACCACGTAAGAAAATCTGAATAGAGCCTTAGTGCCAGCATCACCATTGATTTCAGAAAGTGAACCCGAATGATCACATTTGTTACTCAACTCATATAAATAGTCCATAGGCTTATTTTATGTAGTCACCTGAGCATAAGGAGACTTAATATTATGAAGATCCTAGTGAACCTAGTTGGGGGCCAGAGTATGCTAATATCAAGTATGCAAATCATAACTCTAGGCCCCAACCTAGACATATCAGACCCCCAGCTCCTAGACGACCATGCTATAGATGCCACGGAGATCAATTCATTTGTGATTTCCCTATGCATGCACCTATGCAACCCCAATCAGTGACAATTCAAGGTTTTTTCAGGATTCTGGGAAGGAGCATCTGTTACGAGATTGCAAACAATGCACCGAAAATAACTCCTATTAACGTCATTCGGTTAGTAGTAGATTCTACCGGAAGTGTGACTTCCACTATCCCAGAGCAACTAGTCACCAGAGCTCACGCATTACAACAAGGCCAAGGCATACGTCCAAAAAAAGGTTCAGAGGTTAGTGAGACTGAGAGCCTCACCAAGAAAAGGACAAGAGCTTGGAAAGAAAGTCATGAACGAATAAAGTGACAATGGGCAAAGAAGATGAGCAACCTTGAGGAAAGACTAAGAGAAACAAAGGTCAAGATAACTGAAGTCACATCTCAAACACACTCTCACACATCACTACCATCGCCATCACCTCCACCATCCAATCAACCTCATGTAACCCCACCACCACCACCTAGAGTATGATTAGTCTTAGCACATACCACTCTCAAGGACCTAGACATGATGCTTAAAGCATATTAGGCCAAAATCCAAGAAGAACCAAACATGAGAGAACATGAAAAGTTTCACCCTAGAGTTGACCTAGAGATTGAATGAACCAAGCTTTCTGCTAAGATGGTAGAATTGGCTCAAACCATGTTTGAAGCTAGTCGGCTCTTCAATTACCCTAGTTCAGCTAGGACTCAGTTGCACTTTGATGGAGTATTGGAAGGATTGAAGAGGTTACTTGCAAAATCTGGAAAGGAAGCCACCTCCTAGGTTAAGGACATGGCAAGTGAGAGAATGATCATTCTTTCCAAGGAAGCTTTTGTGCCTCATTCCACTAAACCAGACACCTCTTCTTCTATGAATGGGTATTCCCAAGAACTTGTGAGAGAAATTCAAGAAGATAAATGGGCAAAAGAAAGTGAAAATCCTCCGCCCATTGAACTTATGGATGACCTACATGATCAATTCCCACAAGATATTCCCTCTACTTATGGAGAACAAGAGGATGCCCAGATTGAATGATTAGACTTCAAGTCTAACTCCCTACAAGAATCGCCTCATTTCACATGACCATGGGAAGCAAAATCCACATGTATGAGAGCACCCATTGTCATGGTAAGGAATGAAGACTCAGTCATACCTAGGAATCTAGAGGTAGTGAAGAACATTGAAGAGTAGTGCAATCTCACTTTAGAGGAGCTACTCAACGTTAAGCCAGAGTTGTGGAAACACGTAGCCAATCAAGTGCTAGAATTAGCTAAAACTCACTCCCAGATTGGATCATATCGAACAGTGCTAGAAATACCCTTGGATAGGATAAGAGACATGAGTGAAGGGGAAGAAGGAAACACCTATATCCCTATCACTCATCAAGGTTACACAATCAAGGCTATTTTGGTTTCAGGGGTAGGAGTTGCAATTGCAACCACTTCCCTATGGAAGCGTTGGGGAAAACTAGCACTTAGGCCAACAAGAATGAAATTGCAAATGGCTGATGGTCACATAGAGAGACCTTTAGGACTGCTAGAAGGGATAATTCTCACTACTTTTGGTGTAGAGTTTGAGCATACTTTTGCCATATGCGACTTTAGCAAAAACAAAGCCTATGAGATGATTTTGGGAAGATCGTTCATGAGACAGTTGCAAGAAGTACAAGATTGGGGAACCAATCCCTTGTATCTGCAACACTTAGGTGTTACAACTAAAGCCAATCTCAAGGATTACTCTCATACAGACGTGCCTCCAATATAGTAGAATCCTATCCACAGAGCCATAGAAGATACGGATTCAATGCATTACATAGGATCAAGATCTTCTTGGATGCATGAAGACACTCAATTGTGGATGTGCAAAGTTGTAGAAGAAGTAGAAAAAAGAGAAAATGCGAGAAGGATAGGTGTGAAGGAAACGCATAGATCAAATTGAGACCTAGCCTATGCACCTGTAGTATTCTGAGATGAAGAGTTTGAACCTCATGGTTGGGTAGAAACCCTAGCAACAATGGATGTAGCCATCAATGAAGAACAATGGATTCGGTTATCAAAGAATATGAACCTCGCATGGAAGAAATCGAACAAACAAGTGACTCGGATCTAGAATCAAATATTATGGATCCCTTTTGTGGGTTAGAAGAAGGAAACATGTACATAGTAGATGCTCATCATCAAGGGCGAGAAGAGTTTATGAATGATGTGAGGTTAACTAAACAAGTAACCACCAAGAGTGAAGGCACGAAAAGAAAGAGGAGAGAACCCCCATTAGAAGAGAAACAATCTTTATTTGAGGTCCCTGAAAACTTTAAAATGTATGAGGTAGAAGATAAGAAAGTCATTATTAGAATGCCTAAATGAGAAGCACTCCCAGGAGTGGCCTATGATAACAAAGAGACATCTAAAAGATTATTGTGACCATAGAAGAAGGTGAAGAATGATTCACCTACATAGGACATGATCTGAGTGATCAAGAGGAAAAGGAGTTGATTGATTTTATTAAGAGAATATAGAGATGTGTTTGCATGGAGTTAAAAGGAATTAAAAGGAGTATACCCTAACAAATGCTCACATACGATTCCCATAACCTTAGAAGCCAAAGCATCCAAGCAGAAGTTGTACACATATAATGACAGTTATGCTACCCAGATCAAGGAAGAGATAGATCGATTGGTAGAAGCAGGATTTATCTATGAAATTGAGCACATTGAGTGGGTTTGCCCTCTTGTAGTGGTGCCCAAAAAGAATGGAAAGCTACAAGTATGCATTAACTTGAAAAAGGTTAATGCAACCACTATCAGAGATAGTTATCCGCTTCCTATCACCGAGCATCTATTAGAAAGAGTGGCAGGCAAGGAAGTCTACAGCTTCCTTGATGGATTCTCTGACTATAATCAAGTAGCCATTGCCCTAGAAGACCAACGTAAGACGGATTTTGCCACAGAGTGGGGCATATTCACTTTTTGGGTAACTCCATTTGGTCTTACCAATGCACCAACTACCCTTTAGAGGTTGATGTGTCATGTATTTAAAGAGTGAGGAAAAGCTTGGAAGTCTATGTTGATGATCTTTGTGCTCATTCCAACATTAGACAAACACATATACCTGAGCTCAAAAAAAGCTTTGACAAATGTAGAGAATATTAGGTCTGCTTGAACCTTGAAAAGTGTGTTTTTATGGTCAGGCAAGGCAATATTCTAGGACACATAGTGTCAAAGAATGGAATCTCCACAAATGAGACTAAAGTTAGAGCTATAGCAAAGCTACCTAGGCCAAATAATATTAAGGAAGCACAAGCTTTCATGGGGAATTGCGGATATTATCAATATGTATGCAATCATTGCAAAGCCTCTATATACCCTTTTGACTAACTTTGAGTGGACAGACGAATGTGAAAACTCCTTTAACGAGCTTAAGTGATGGCTATGTTCAACACCAATCTTGGCTACCCCATATTGAAACAAGCCATTTCATGTTCATGTGGATGCATCCAATTATGCAATTGGGTGTGTACTAGCATAACCTACTAGTGAAGGTAATATGGATCTTCCCATTATGTATGCCATAGACAACTGAATGCGATTGAACAAAATTATAGTACTACTAAGAGAGAAGGATTAGGCATGGTATATGAGGATAAAAGTTGAGACAATATTTTCTCGTAAATAAGTTTAAATTTGTTACAAACCATCAAGCATTGCTATATCTAGTGAACAAACCTTGCAATATAGGCTGATTACTAAGATGGTTCCTCTTACTAATGGAATATGACTTTGAAGTTGTGGTTAGGAAAGGTAGGACTCACCTTAGGGTGGATCACCTTTCTTGACTAACTTCAAGAGAGTCCCCTCAAGGAGTATCAGATGACCTTCCTTATGCTTACTTGTTCAATCTAAAAATAGTGTCTAACTAGGTTTAAAACTATAGTGCCTATTCTGACCTTGGGACCTAAAGACCATGTTCTCAGAACCAAAGATAAAGAAGTCGTGAGATCTCAAAAATACCACATACTAGCAGGTAGCATGTATAAACACACAAATCAAGTCATACTAGCTTGCTGTGTAGATGAAGAAGAGCATGCAAAATGGTTGCAAATAGCACATGTAGATGCACTACAACAACATCACTCCAAACATCAAACCCTATAGATTCTACAAAGCTTAGGTGTATATTGGCCAACAATGGAAGTAGATGTCCATAGGATGCGCAAGGAATGCCAAATCTATGATATTAGACCACCAATGGAACATGCCACTCTATATCAGGTGTCTTTAGCACCAGATTGGAGCGAACCTTTGGCAGAATTCTTGAGGATGAAAACATTCCCTCAAGAAATGACATTGGCTAGAACAAAGAGCTTAGAGCAAGAAGCACTAGACTAGGCACTCATTGGAGATAGTTTATACAAGCGTGGAAGCAACGTATATCTAAGATTGTGTGTCCATGAGAGTGAATACCTCAATATATTAGAGACTACTCACCAAGGTGCGGTAGGAGGACATTTTGGACTAGACCGTGTGACCAAGGCATACTTTTTTAGGTCTTTGGTGGCCAACCCTTCACAAGGATGCACATATCTATCTGAAGCGGTGTGATATTTGTCAACAAAATGAGTATCTGATAAGGAAGGATGATATGCCACTATAACCCATGATGGGAGGTCGAGCATTCTCTAAGTTCTTATTCAAGAATGTGTTCACCAGATACGAGTTACCAATAGAGTTACTAAGTGATAGAGGCACACACTTCTTGAATGAAGTCATTGAAGAATGATGGCTAAGTTATTATTCAAGAATGTGTTCACCAGATACGAGTTACCAATAGAGTTACTAAGTGATAGAGGCACACACTTCTTGAATGAAGTCATTGAAAACCATCTTCAAGAATTCTTGGTACATAAGAAGTCTGCCCCTTATCACCCACAAGCTAATGGACAAGCTGAAAGCACAAATAAGATAATATGTAAAGTATTGAAAAAATTGGTAAATAATAAATGCTCTAATTGGGATGAATAGCTACACCATGTTGTTTGGACATATAGAGTTTCCTATAAAATGATACTCCAAGCCACATCCTTTCATATGGTATTTAGCCAAAATGTAGTGCTACCATTAGACTTTCAGATACCCACATTGAAAATTTGACAAGAACATCAATGGACTAGCCATGAGCTCTCGTCTAGAATCTTTGATCTTGAACGACTAGGTGAAACAAGATTAAGAGTAGCTGTAGGAATATATCCACCCAAGAAAAGACAAAAGGCATACTTTGATGCCCATGTGAAGGATAAAGGCTTAAAACCAGGAGATTTAGTCATGGTATACACCTTAATACAACATGCAAGAAAGTTGGAGAAGTGTGGCTATGGATCCATGATTATTAATAGAATATCAACAAGTGGAGCAGTCCAATTAGCCACTGTAGAAGGCGACATACTACCTAGTTACATCAGTGAATGCAGAGTCAATTATATCAAGAACCTCTCACTGAGGAAATGATTAGTCGGCTCAACACTACAAAGAAACAAAAGGGAGAGGAAACACGAGTCCAAGGAGAAGCAGAAGAAGAAGCCTTAGAACACATCTGACAAATGAAATTGAGAAGACAGGGTAGAGGTCAGCCTAGGTCAGACACTCATGAGGCTTCAAGGTATCACGTAGCTATGTGCCAAGCATCAGTAGCAATCTCACCTCATATAATTGATCGAAAACCTTTTGTGACCCTAGAAGTATGACAAGGCAAGAGTGCAAAGATTGTAAGAGCCTTGATTGACTCAGGTGGAGCCACTAATGCAGTGAGACTTTCTTACTCTCAAGAATTGCAATTAAGTATCAATCCTATAGAAGCATATCTCATAGGATTGGGAGGTGTGGAAACCCCATGCATGGGCAAGGTGGAGCTTCCCATCTATCTTCAAGATGTTCTCATGATAGTCAAAGTGATAGTATGTCAAGATGAGGATCTCACTAAACCTCTTGTCTTGGGTCAAGACTAGATCTATGACCATGCAGTCAACCTCAACCTAAGAAGTGAACTTCTTCAGGTCTGGGTGAATCAAAACTGCATCACATTTGACTTAGAAAATCAAGCACCCAAGGAACTAGGAAAGGGACCCACTCCTGGTCCTTCTAGGAACACACATGATGATAACGATGCTATGCTTGTCCAAAGTTCTATGGTGCAGAAGAAGGCCACTCATGGAGGAGTCATAGAAGTAGAAATGGAACTCCCTGCTTTTCCAAAGGCGGTCCCAGAAACACAAGCAAGGCCACACAAGAAGTAGGGGAAATAGATAATCCGAGATGCATGTTCAATGACCGGCACAAAATAAAGTACCTCATAGAATGAAGCAGATCTAGATACGCAAGGGAGAACAACCCTCCTCTCAGGATACAAGAACCCAAAGATGTTCCTGACAAACTACTCAGTCATGAACTATAATAAAGGAGCATTCTAGAGATCAACCAATATAGACCACTTCTATTTGGGTCCCAGAGTGATCGTTGAAGGCTGACCCCAATGCACGACAAATATGGGTGCCCAAAACCTGCTTACAAGCTCAAGTAGCTTCACATAAGCCCACTAGCTTGAATCGACACTCACAGATACTCACGTCACAAGCTTCATGGCGAACATCTACACTCAACATCTCCATGCCTCCAATCACAGCTAGGATTATCTGGAAATGGGTACCCAAAAAGTCCCCAATCCAAGATGATCTATTCCTGCCATATGTAAAGGTCACCACTACCAAAAAATGTCGCCCCATGCTAAAAATTTGGAGAATCAAACCTTGTATCAAACCCCCTGACTCGATTTTGTAAATCAATTTGCACAAGAGTAGATGCATTCTGAGTACAATGCACATCCAAAGTATGCATCTAGGGAAATCACTGACCTAACAATTGACACTCACTACACAAGGAAACCTCACTCACTAACTCCATAACCACCAAGGGTATCATGTTGATGTTGTAAAGGGGACAAAGTATCATCATGTTATCATTGCAATGATAATATGATCTCCTCTTCTAGCAGTTTCAGAGAGATATAGTACTACTCGCATCATGGCTGACACAGCAAGCACTAGTTTGCGAGCAGGGACAAGTCAAACCGGAATTACTACGGAAAACCTACCCATTGAAGTGCCACCGACCGAGCAACCTATAGAGTTGTGCCACCTACAACAAATACCAATTCTCAATCCACCTACAAGACTTACAAAGAAGGTTAGTGGTCAATCTCATTGGTTCAAGGGGATGCCAGGGCAGTAGGAGAGGCAACATACATATGGGAGTCCAAGTGTGAATTTTGGCAATGTGTGGGGATGGTTTCAATTTTTTTCAAAAGAATTCGAGACTCTCCAGAACGCCCCAAAACTACAAGTAATTTGGCAACACGAAGGGTTAGCTAAATATTTCAAAGCGTTTATACCAAAGCCAGACTTCTAATGCTGCTATTATTTAGTTTCCATCTTGTAGGCTAGCGGTGTGAAAGATCCACCAGGTACCTTTGTAATTCCATCTCTATCATGCAACAATGAGCTAAAGAAGTTTGAACTCACCTTGGAATTTGTATGAGATGCACTTAACATGCGCAGCACACATGTACCCTAAAAAAAAGATGCTTTGATACATGACAACATGAAAAATAGGAAGCTATTGAAGTTAAAGGATATGGTGGCACTTACACCTAATGTTTCCATCCCTCTTCGACTATGCATGCAACACTTTGCATTTCCAAGACAAGATAGATTCACTCAGCCACACAAAAGAATCTCGTTTAGTCTTTATCTCACAGAGACAAGCTCACTAATCATTAAGCTTCCTATGCGGATTATAGAGCAGTTGTATGAGGCTAATAAAAGATGGTCTAGGAAGCTAGTGGTGAATAGTTGTTATGCAATCACTTGTATAATATACAGGTGTTTAGCATATGATGTGCCCATCGAGAGCGAACTAACCTGGTCACAATTATAGTTACTTAAAGTGTGCCGAGCCTCAACACACAAATCCAAGAGAATGAGAGGCACTATTCCATGTGTCCAAACATGAGAAGTTCTTACAACCCCGGAGGTCTCAAGACGAGGGGAAGCCATAGTGCCTCCCTTTACGATTCGAATTCCTCAATCTGGCTCTAGAGACACATCACAAGTTGCTCCCTCTGCACCCCTATACCTTTGGAGTTTGAATTTGGTACTGTTGGAGACATTGAAGGGATGGGCACTTTCGATTTTGAATCTTTTTTGTAGACCACTCACTTCTCAGATGTAGAGTTATTTTCCAATGCAAAAAGACCTGGCACCTCCACACAAAGAAGGGGTAAATCAATAGAACGCCAGCATGTCCACTAGGAAGATGATCAATAAAGGACCCTATCTCAGCAATTAGAATGGCCAGAGGGGGAAGAAGAAAAAGAAGAATAAGCAGAAGAAGAAGAAGAAGAAGAAGAAGAAGAAGGAGAAGAAGAAGAAGAAACTATTGAAGCCCCAGCCTATACTGCAGAATTCCATAGGTTATACCAAATCATGGAAAGGGTGTAGGCACAACCTTTACTTTCTGAACAAAGCAGTAGAGTGCTCATGGTCTAGCTCTTGGAAGAGGCTGGTGTCATCTATGAAATCAGTGAAACTCTACTATTGCTCTCAGAAGCCTATGGTGTAGTGGAAGTTGTACGATCCACATTGCAGAGGCCTCCTACCCAATATGATCCAAGCACATTCCAAATATGAGCAAGGTCCAACAAAAAGCATTTAGATCCCCATCACCATTGTGGAGGCAACTACTACGGCAACCGAACCAATTGAGACAATATCCCAAGCAACTGGAACTCTTGGCCATGAAACAATGGTTGTCCATGAAGATACAATAGAGCCACTACCTCTAGCACCTCCACCATCACCCCCTCAAATCGAGGTTGTAAATATTATTCTTACTATACCCAAGAGCAACCCTTCATTTTTCATAGCCCCACTTCTAGTTCAACCCTATTTTCTTCTTTTTACAACACCTTATATCATGCCACCACTGTTACATCATAATCCCTCATTGATCCTCTCGTGGGACGTCATGCCTCTACAACCTCAGTCATAGGACAACCAGACATGAGATCCACTTTTCTAGGATTCCCTCTCACAAAACCCCCTTCCATGGCATTTCCACATCCAAGCTCTTACTTTCCACCCTCCATCCCACCACTCCTTCAACCTACCCATGCCTTTCTTTCTAGATTGTTTCAACCTACCACCCAAACCTCCTTGTCTATCCTGTTCCCAACACCAACACCATAATTATTCACCACCACCTCACACACACCACCTACCATTTTGATGTATATGGTAGATGTTGGAGATAGATGTCTGCGGAAGCACGCGAACAGCACAAGGAAAAGGAAGAAGCTTGGAGCACAAACACACAATAGTGAATGTATTACTAGAGAATGTACAAAGATAAGTAGCCCATTAGGGCAATAGGCGTATATACAAGTCGGGGGAAAAAAACCTCCTAAAGAGGGAAAAAAGTGCCCCGGCAGTCCTAGTGTGTTCACACACATCACTACCTAAATATATCAACAAATCCCCCCTGGGAGTGATGCGGTGAACAAGGAGCTGGCACTCATGTATAAGGAAGTGCCAAGCTATGTGGAAATCACTCCACAAAAGGAAGTAAGCCCAAAGCTTTGCGGAAAGCTTCAAACTTCTCCCTAGGCAGAGCCTTCGTGAAAAGGTCTGCAATGTTCTCCTGCGTGGGCACATATGCCAAGCTGATCTCCCCAGCAGAGAACCTCTCCCTGACATAGTGATAATGCACCTCAATGTGCTTAGTGCGAGCATGGAACACAGGGTTCCTCGCAACTGCCAATGCACTCTGACTGTCAGTGAAGATGGTGGTCGCAAAAGACTGGCCAACACCCAAATCAGCCATAAGGCGTCTGAGCCACACACACTCAACAGTCGTTGTGAAAGCTGCCCTATACTCAGCCTCACAACTGGAAGTGGCCATAGTAGGCTGCTTCTTTCTCAACCAAGATATACATGAGCTACCAAGCATGAAGCAAAAACCACTAGTGGACACACGAGTGTCATAACAACCAGCCCAATCTGAGTCAGAAAAAGCATGCAAATCTGGCGGTAGTGATCCCCCCTTGGGATAAAACAACCCAAGTAGCCGAGTACCACTCAAGTAGCGAAAGATGCGCTTAACCACCTTCCAATTCGTGACTCCTGGGCAATGCATAAACCTGCTCATCTGTGAGACAGCAAACTGAATATCTGGCCAAGTAATGCATAAGTAAATCAAGCATCCAACAGCCTGCTGATAGAGAACAACATCAAATGCATCTCCAGCATCATGAAGACTCAATCGTAAACCTGTCTCCATAGGAGTGGCAATAGGCTTACAGTCTTCAAGGCCAAAACGCTGCAATAATGTGTCAATATATTTCGTTTGACACAAAGCCATTCCACCATCAACTTGCATAAACTGAATGCCCAAATAGTGATGCAAATGCCCCAAATCAGACATCTCAAATGAGGCATGCAAATCAGCCTTCAAATCAGCAATATGCTTCTCAATAGGACCAGTGAGCAACATGTCATCAACATAGACAACAAAGATCAGAAGCACATCATTAGCACACTTAACATATAAGGTGCTTTCAGTTCGACTCTTCACAAAACCATGTGCAACCAGATAGGCATGTATTTTCTCATACCAAGCACGTGGTGCTTGCTTTAAACCATATAATGCCTTCTTTAACCTGCACACCTGGTTTTCATGCCCTTTCTGCACAAAGCCACGGGGCTGAAAAACATATACTTCTTCATGCAAGTCATCATTCAGAAATGTTGTTTTAATGTCCAACTGATGTACATTCCAACCATGATGGGCTGCAAGTGCACAAATGCTCCCAACAGTAGTCATACGGCATGTAGGTGCAAAGGTCTCATCAAAATCAATGCCTCTTTCCTGCGCATAACCCTTTGCAGCAAGCCTAGCCTTATACCTATCAACTGTACCATCAGGTTTACGCTTCAGTTTGTATACCCACTTAGTGCCAATGGCCTTCTTGCCAGGAGGCAACTCACATAAAGACCATGTACCATTCTTCATTATAGCATCATATTCAGATTGCATAGCAGCCATCCAATTTTCTGAATTCTGTGCTTCATCAAAAGAAATAGGCTCATTCTCATCACAGAGGCTAGATGCAGCCATAGCATAACAATCTGATGCAAAGGAGGCACTATGAGAGCCTGAACGAGTACGATATGACAAAGGTGCATCTAATTTTCTGTCACGCTGTTGGAAGCAGTCAGAGGCACAGACGACGTGGAAGCATGTAAAGACGGAGCAGGGAGCCAGTCGGATCATTTTTTCAAACAACTATGTTTTTATTACCTCTTCAAACATCCAACAGTGATTTTCATCACTCTTGTAACATATGTAATATAGACAAAATCCCATTTTCTAATTCATAGCTCCATTTTGTGCAAGCCGAGGAGTCCTCGAGCTTGAGGAGCTTAGGTAGAATGCGCGTACCAATTTTCGTTATTTTTATACATCGTTGACCCTTCCAAATAGCCTCTAGGACCTATTTTTTAACTATGCCGGTCACTAGATGTGAAACCGGTCAAAACTAGTCTAGAAACTATAAAAAGAGCTAGAGAGCTCATTTTTGAGGTTGGTTCATGTTGGTTAGTGTGAGCTTAGAGCTAGTTTGAGCTTGTAATAGTGTTCTTGAGTAATAGAGCTAATTTCCCACCTTCCATTGTGTCTTGCTTGTCTCTTCATTGTGTGTGTGTATGTGTGTGTGCATCTTTGTGCTTCTCACCTTCACTCTCACATCATCTCTCATTCACGATCTTCATATCACTCCTATCTCTTCCGCGGATTGACATTAAGGAGGTGAAGATTCTTAACGTGGTTCTCACCATTGTGCTAGAGCAACACCAAATTTGGCGTCGTTGTCGGGGATCGAGTCTAGGACGAATGTGTGATGGTAAGTATAGCAAGAAGTGGCGTTGGAAGGTAAAAATTTCAGTTTTTGTTGTTGTTTTTACTCAGTTTTTAGTGTTTTTCACCTCCCCCACACTTCATCTTCATCATCGCATCATCATCTTCACCTCCAAAAAAATCAGAAAATTCACCATATCCACCCATTCACCTCATTTCCCCTCATTTGTGCATGCAAGAGAGCGAGAGAGAACTTTTGTGCTTGTGTGTGCTTGTGTTTTCTTGAGTTTTCTTGCAGGTACAGAGCTCCAGTGCATCAGGAAAGCTTGGAAAAGGTAAAAATTTACTCTCTGACAAAGATCTGCCGAGTGTGGCGGACCATCGCGATGGTCTGCAACCTTCGGAATGGGTAGGCGACCACACCACGAGGTAGGCGACCCTTGCGCATCTACGAATCCACAGGCGCATCTCAAAAATTCACACTTTGGTGGACCATCGCGATTGGCTCGGACCATCGCGATTGTGTCGCACCATCGCGATTGGCTCACGCCATCGCGACGGCTCGGCCGGACCATCGTGACGGTCTCGGACCATCGCGACGGTTCACTTGAGCCATCGCGACGGTCCACTTGGACCATCGCGATTGTTCAACTGACCCCGGACCATCGCGATTGGCTCACGCCATCGCCACGACAGTGCCACGTGTCAAGATAGACCATCGCGACGGTTCATTTTTTGGACCATCGCGACAGCCCAAAATCGGACCATCGCGATTGGCTCACGCCATCGCACTTGTGACCATCACGACGGTTCACTTCGGACCATCGCGATTGTCCACCTTTGACCGTTGACCGCGCCATCGCGATTGTCGACCTGATCACGCCATCGTGACGGTTCATTTTTCGGGCCATCGCGACGGTTCGACCTCACACCATCGCGATCGTTCACTTCGGGCCATCGCGACGGTTCGACCTCACGCCATCGCGATTGTCCAAATTCCACGCCATCGCGACGGTTCGCTTGGACCATCGCGACGGTCCCAGACCATCACGATTGTGCACCCCCATCGCAAATTTAGGGTTCCATTTTTTGACCAATTTTGGGGGTATTTTTGAGAAATTTTTGGACCATTAGACTCATAGGAGACCCCTTAGCTCATATTTGAAGGAAAACTTGATTGTCAGTTTTTACCCCCCAGGGCCTGAACGCTCATAACTTCTTCATCCGAAGTCCGTTTTTTGAGCTTAATAGCTCGTTAGAAAGCTCGTGACGAGTACTACGTGACCTCAACTGTTTTTTTTTCATAAAGGATACGTCTATTTTTTAGATAAGCTATTTTGAGGTTCACCTAGTTTGGGACTAGAAAGCCAAGGGGCAAGTATTGAAATTTTGGGCAAAAGGGAAGGGACTAAAAAGGTGTGTATACTCAAGTGCTTGATCATTCAATTGTGAATTGGTCTAATATTGAATTTTTCCAGGTCTAGCAAGGGCAATCAAAGGCAAGCAAGCAAGGCAGTGAAGGGCATAAAGCTTGGGAAGCGCGGCTTCTTGGGCATCAGAACAACCAGAAAAGCCGACTTGAGGTTGGAAGATTACTCAACCCCCTCAGTCAATTCTTAGCTTAGGCTAAACGGTAGTGTTGTGGATTAACGACGATAGGAACGCCTCAAGTTCAAGAGAATTAAATTTGTCAAGTCCAAGACTAAAGATAAAGGTGTGACGCGAAAACCTAAAGGAAAGAACCTAAGTCTGACGGAACGAGAACTCAAAATCATAACGGAAAGTCGAATTCCTGACGCATATATTAAGACAAGAATCCAAAGAAAATAAAAAATAATCAAGAAAGTAATAACAAAGAACCATTGACGATCTGAGTGTGTGATTGAGTGTGCAAGGAAGAAAATTAATGAACCTTAGATCAGGGAGACACATAGGTAAGTCGGACCGACGAAGCCTTAGATCATCAGAGGCAAGTGTAAGAACTACTGCACGATCGTGGGCTCAGCAATTGAATAGTAATTATCCCTACGAGAGCTCAGATACTAGCTATCAGAAATGGCATTTAGCACAGATAGACCGGAAGGAGGGTCTAATGTAGCATATTTAGAAAAACCTGAAGGACCCTATAGAACGCAATTAGAGTTTCTCCGAACCAACCGATTAGGTGCTCACATCTATGAGGATGGTTTGCGAAGGCAAGTGGTGCAAATGCACAACCCTGATCAACCCATTGGATTGGAAAGACCAGTGGTGAAATTTGAGAGAGACGCTTACATAGACAAAGAAGGAACCATGTACGTCCTAAGTACGCAACCAAACGATAATAATGAGTTTGGCACAATTCAATTAGAGACGGAAGCGAAATTTCAAGGAAAAGAACTGTTAGAAGAACCTAGAACACCTAGAGGGAAATCTGTATTAACAAGAGTACTCATCCCAGAGTGGATCCCTCAAGATAACAGGAGCACCGAGTTGTTTGTAAATAAAGAGACAGATGAAGCCTTTTGGAGGTACAGAAAGGAACACCCTGGTGAGATAGGCATCATTACAATTTATGAGTTCAAGGACCCAGATACACCTGGAAAGGTTGTATACCTGGATGAGACTTCAGAAAGAGTCTTTGTGGTGCCTGACCGCGCTAAAAACACATACACATGGAGAGGTGAATTGGTATTCCCTCCATCTAGAACGAACATGAATACAAGTCAGCAAGGGGCAGGAACATCCTCAGCCCATGGAAATCAAAGAGAAGGAAATAAAGAGAGACGGGAAGTAAGCTTTAATCACCCTGTAGGGAGAGATAGAACAACCACGAACACTAATAGAGCGGATAGACAAAGAGATCATGGAGCATTAGGTGGTAGAGATGATTTTCCTCTACCTAGACCACGTGAACAGGCAAGAATATTGAGACCCACTCAATTAGTGAAATCCATGAAGAATTACTTTGATGGGACAGGAGATCCCTATGACCATGTCGCAGAATTCAAGCAAGTACTAAGAGCAGAACAAGTCGAGGACATGTTCACGCAATACAATGCATTTGGACTAACGTTAAAGAATACCGCTTTAACTTGGTTCCAACCATTGCAACAAAGGCAATTTAGAGACATCCATCACTTTTTAGAGTCATTCATCACCGAATTCTCTAAAAGTGGGATTAGACATGACACGTCTTCGTTGATTCATAGCTTCAAACAGACCCGTCAGGAAACAGTTAGACTGGCAGGACGCAGGTTCAGACAATATGTCGAACGATGTCCAATGCAAGAGCTACCCTCACAAGCCAAACAAGTATCACTGTTCCTAGATGGCTTGTTGAGCGCTAAACTACGCTCCTATGTGTACCTAAAAGAACCCAGAACGCTAGAGGAGTGTGTAAGGATATGTATAGACATCGAGGACAACCTAGGAGATGAATTAGAACTTTCAAAGGTCTATAAGGACTCAGATTGTTCTTCTCTAGCATCCACAAAATTGTCTAATTCGATAGAGGACCTAGCAGAAAAAGTGGCCCAAAAACTAGGAGTTGCTAGTAAACAGGTGCCCAAGCTACCAACTAATGTACGTTGTTACACTTGTGGTGGAAATCATTTGGCAAACGTGTGTCCCAATGCACCACAACCTCAAGCCAACCCTAGTGGCCAATATTGTACAATTGAGAGAAGATACACGAATCATACGGCTCAGGACTGCCCATACAACAAACAAACCGTGAGACAGAACCACCCGCAAACATACCAGCAGCCAGGTAGGTATCAAGGCCAATACAATGCTCAGCCTTATTACTATAGGCCTCCTCAGAACTACCCTTACCAGGCTCAACAGAGACCTCAACCTGTTTTAGCTCAGTAGCCACCCCCACCAGCGAATGTCATCTCAGTCAAATATGCTGCTGCAGAAGAGAACCTAAGTAGGGCCTTAGTGCCTTCTTCACCCTTGATCACAGAAAGTGACCCGAACTCAAACAGTTTTGACTCTACTCATGTAACTAGTCCACCCGCTTATTACACGGAGTCACCAGAACATGTGGAGACATATCATTATGATAGTCCACCAATGGAACCTAGTTGGGAGCCAGACTATGCTAATGTGATGTACGCAAACCCAAACCCACAGCCCCAATTGAGACAACAGAGACCACAGGGCCCTAGAGGACCATGCTTTAGGTGCCAAGGAGATCACTTCATAAAGGATTGTCCACATCCCCCAATAGCAAGGCAATCACAGTACTATAACATACAAGGCTTTTGTGCCGATTGTGGCAAAGAGCATATAATCGAAGATTGTCCTAAGAACATTGTTAATGCTTCGAATGTGACACCGATCAACGTGATAGGTATTGTAAACAACGCAGATGGATCCAACCCTACGTACGTGCCTATCCAAGCTATAACCAGAGCCCAGGCGCTCTTACAGAACCAACAGCTTAATCAGGAGAAAGTAGCAGGAAGTAGTGAAGTTGCAGAATCTAGCAGTAAAAAGACAAAATCTTGGAAAGATTCTAGAGAAAGAATCAAGAGAAAATGGAGTAAAAAGATAAGTGAGTTGGAAGGAAGTCTAAAAGAGTCGAGAGCCAAAATACAAGAATTGACTTCACAAGAATTAAACCAAGAAAACCCAGCTCTAAAATCAGGATCAGTTTTGGCGGAACCCATACCGGAAGATTTAGACATGATGTTTCGTGCATATCAGGCTAGAATAAAAGAGGGACCTCAAGTAACGGAAATGAGTAAAAACTACCCTCGAGCTGATCTAGAAATTGAGAGAACTAAACTTTGCATGAAGATGGTAGAACTAGCACAAGCTTTGTTCGAAACCTCTAGATATCTTAATTGGAATAACATGGCAAAACCTGAATTACATTTTCAAGGACTAATGGAGAGGCTAGAATACTTGATTGAAAGCAAAGAGAAAAAGGATCAGCATAGGAACCCTATTGTCACAGAGACACAAGAAAGGAATGCACCACCCCTGTCTCAAGTACCCAATACAGAAAGTCAAGACAATTTGTCTTCCATACATAGGTACTCACATGAATTTTTGAGAGAAATACAAGAAGAGAAATGGAGAAAGGAACAAGGAACCCATCCTCCTATTCAAGAAATAGACGACTTGTAGGAACAATTTCCCCAAGACATCCCCTCTATATATGATGATGTAGAGGTGGAACAACTGAGTGAACCCATAGGATTTGAATCTAATTCTTTACAAGAATTACCTCAGTTCACAGGACCTTGGGAAGCAAAGTCTATTAGTATGAGAGCACCCACGATAATAGTGAGGAATGAAGAATCAGTGATCCCTAGGAACACGGAAGTGATCAAGAATACCAAAGTACAGTGTAATCTCACTCTGGAGGAATTGTTAAAGGTAAAACCAGAATTGTGGAAGCACGTAGCAAATCAATTCCCTGAGCTTGCTACCACACCCTCTCAGATAGGATCACATGAGAAGGTACCAGAGATACCCGTGGAAAAGAGTGGAGACGTAAGCGAAGGAGAGGAAGGTAACACATATCTTCCAATAACCCATCAGGGCTACACCACAAAAGCCATCTTAGATTCAGGAGCCGGAGTAGCCATCGCTACCACCGCTTTGTGGAAACGTTGGGGTAAGCCAGCACTCAGACCCACAAGGATGAAGCTACAAATGGCCGATGGACACATAGAAAAACCATTAGGCTTACTAGAAGGCATATCTCTCACCACTTGTGGTGTAGAATTTGAGCATACTTTCGCCATTTGTGACTTTGCGAAAAATCGTGCTTATGAGATGATATTGGGACGACCATTCATGCGTCAGTTGCAAATTGTACAAGATTGGGGAACTAATTCTTTGTACTTGCAACATTTAGGAGTGACTACTAAAGTCAATCTTAAAGACTATTCACACAGAGATGTACCCCCAATACAATGGAATACCATCCATAAGACACCAGTAGAGACGGAATCCGTGCACTCTTTAGAATCAGATCCTTCTTGGTTGCATGAGGATACTCATTTATGGATGTGTAAAGTAGCCAAACAAGAGGAAGAAACGTTAGAAGCCAGGACCTTAGGTGAAGAACAACATCCAAGAACCCTTCAAGATCCAGCCTACGCACTTGTAGTATTCCCAGACGAAGAGTTTGAACCCCATGGTTGGGCAGAAATACTAGCAACCATGGATGTAGCCATCAATGAAGAACAATGGACACGCCACTGTGACGAGGATGGCTATGACATTTCAGTTTTTACGATAGAGCCAATCATGGGCGATGCAATTTTAGAAGAGTGTGAACCAAACACTGATGCATTTGAGGATGCAAGCGATTTTGATTTAGAATCAATTATCATGGACCCGCCCTTTGCATCAGAAGAAGAATATTTCTACAAAGTAGAGACTCACACTCAGAGACACGAGGAAATTACGAACGAGGTAAGGTTAGCCACAGAAGTGACTACTAAGAGTGAAGGCAAGAAAAGAAAGAAGAAAGAAACCATGACAGACAAAGAAGAATCTTTGTTTGAAGTACCCGAGAATTTCAAGAAATATGAAATCGAAGATAGAAGAATCATGGTTCGAATGCCCAATAGAAAGGCGAATGATGGACAAGTATATGATAACCGAGAGAAAACCAAGAAAGTAATAGTTGCCATAGAAGGAGAAGAAGAAAAATGTACATACATAGGGCATGATTTGACGACTGAAGAAGAAGAAGAGTTAGTTGCCCTATTGCGCGAATATAGAGATGTTTTTGCTTGGAGTTACAAAGATTTGAAAGGAGTAGATCCAGATATATGTTCTCATAGAATCCCTATGACTCCAGATGCAAAACCGACAAAACAGAAACCGTACACGTATAATGATAACTACGCTGCGAAGATTAAAGAGGAGATAGATCGATTGATAGAAGCAGGATTCATTTACGAAATTGAGCATACCGAATGGGTATCCCCCATTGTGGTTGTGCCCAAGAAGAATGGAAAATTGCGTGTGTGTGTTAACCTTAAAAAAGTTAATGCCGCAACGATTAGAGACAGTTATCCTCTTCCTATCACGGAACATCTATTGGAAAGAGTTGCGGGCAAGGAAGTGTACAGCTTTCTTGATGGCTTTTCAGGCTATAATCAAGTAGCCATCGCTCCAGAAGACCAACACAAGACGGCTTTTGCCACAGAATGGGGCATATTTGCATTTCGTGTGATGCCATTTGGCTTAACAAATGCACCCGCCACTTTCCAGCGACTCATGTGTCATGTTTTTAAGGAATTCTTACGCAAGAGCTTGGAAGTTTATGTCGATGACATATGTGCTCATTCAAATGTAAGACAGACGCATATCCCAGAGTTAAGGCAAATATTTGACAAATGTCGAGAATATCAAGTTTGTTTGAACCCAGAAAAATGTGTTTTCATGGTCAGACAAGGCAAAATTCTAGGACACATTGTGTCAAAAAATGGAATCTCTACGGACGAGGAAAAGGTGAAGGTAATTGCAGAATTACCTAGACCAACTAATGTGAAAGAGGTACATGCATTTATGGGCCATTGCGGTTATTATAGGAGATTCATACACATGTATGCAATCATAGCCAAGCCTCTGTACTCTCTTTTGACCAATTTTGAATGGACAGATGAATGTGAAAATTCATTCAATGAACTTAAACGACGCTTGTGCTCAGCACCTATATTGACAACCCCAGATTGGAGTAAGCCATTCCATGTACATGTGGATGCATCCAATTACGCCATAGGATGTGTGTTAGCACAACCCACGAATGAAGGTAACATAGATCTCCCCATAGCTTACGCGAGCAGACAATTGAACGCAGCAGAAAGAAATTACACCACAACGGAACCAGAAGGATTAGGAATGATCTACGCTGTAAAGAAGTTTAGGCACTACTTGTTGGCCAACAAATTCAAGTTCTTTACAGATCATCAAGCCCTATTGTACTTAGTCAACAAACCCTGTAACACAGGACGACTAATACGCTGGTTTCTATTACTCATGGAGTATGATTTTGAAGTGGTAGTCACGAAAGGAAAGACGCATCTTAGAGCTAACCACCTTTCAAGATTAACCTCAAGAGAAGCTCCTCAAGGAGTAGCGGATGAATTACCAGATGCATACTTATTTAACCTTCAGATAGCACCAGAATGGGCTAAGCCTATAGTCCCTATTCTGACATACGGACCCAAGAATCCTAGGATTAAGATCAAAGAAGGAGAGATTACCAAGTCTCAGAGGTACCAAATCATGGCAGGAAGCATATATAAACAGGATAATCAAAAGATTCTTGCTTGTTGTGTAGATGAATCAGAGCATGCGAATTGGTTGCAATTAGCACACATAGGTGCACTAAAGCAACATCATTCAAAACATCGAACATTACAGACTCTGCATAGATTAGGAGTATATTGGCCTACGATGGAAGCAGATGTCTACAGGTTGTGTAAGGAATGCAATGTTTGTTGTGAAAGACCACCAGTAGAGCATGCTACATTATATCACGTGTCTCTCACACCAGACTGGAGTGAACCTTTAGTGACATACTTGAGGACGAACACATTCCCTCAAGGCATGACCTTAGCTCGACAACGCAGTCTAGAGCAGGAAGCTCAAGACTATTCACTTATTGGCGATAATTTATACAAAAGAGGACGAGATGGATATCTAAGACAATGTGTTCATGAGAGCGATTATCTTAGCATACTAGAGACTGCACACCAAGGTGTAGCAGGAGGTCATTTTGGACCTGATAGGATAGTCAAAGCCATTCTCTTTACAGGATTATGGTGGCCCACTCTTCACATGGATGCACATACCTATGTAAAGAGATGTGACGTGTGCCAAAGAACTCAGTTTCCTACTCGTAGAGATGAAATGCCATTGAAACCCATGATGGGCGGACGTGCATTTTCAAAGTGGGTATAGACTTTGTAGGACCCATCAACCCCCCTGCAAAAGGTACACATGCGGAATACATTATTGTTGCCACATATTATCTAACCAAATGGGTAGAGGCAAAAGCCACAAAAAGGAATGATGCTCACACGACTGCAAAATTCTTATTTGAAAATGTCTTTACAAGATATGGATTGCCTATAGAGATAGTGAGCGATCGAGGCACTCACTTTCTAAACCAAGTCATTGAATATTTATTACAGGATTTTATGGTGATTCACAAGAAATCTGCACCATATCATCCTCAGGCCAATGGTCAGGCTGAAAGCACTAACAAGATACTTTGTAACGTACTGACGAAACTCGTGAACAACAAACGTTCAGATTGGGACAAACAGTTACACCACGCTGTTTGGGCATATCGAGTGGCCTACAAGACCGTACTCAATGCAACTCCCTTTCAGATGGTTTTTGGTCAGAATGCAGTGCTTCCTTTGGACTTCTTGATACCGACCCTTAAGGTTGCACAAGAACATCAGTGGACCGGGCATGAATTATCAGCGAGAATAATGGACTTGGAACGATTAGGAGAAACCTGGCTAAAGGCAGCAGCAGGAATATACGCAGCGAAGAAGCGACAGAAAGCATATTTTGATGCACATGTGAAAGATAAAGGCTTAAAAGAAGGAGATTTAGTTCTCGTGTATACGCTGAAACAGCACGCACGGAAGTTAGAAAAGCGAGGTTATGGACCTATGATCATTAACAGACTTTCGACAAGCGGAGCAGTACAGTTAGCCACCTTAGAAGGAGATATAATGCCTAATTACATTAGTGGCTGTAGAGTCAAGCTATATCAGGAACCTCTTACTGAGGATATGCTTAGAGGACTCACATTGGCAAAGAAGCGTAAGGAGGAAGAAAATAGAATACGAGCGGAAGCTCAGGCAGAAGCAATAGAACGCATTAAACGCATGAAGTTAAGAAGACAAGGACTAGGGAGAGAACATTATAACCATCCGAAAACATCACCCAGATATCCCATGGCCATGTGTCAAGTAAAGTCAACCACTCATCCTAGCATAGTGGACAGGAGACCATTCATTACAGTTAGGCTAGAGCACGGCAACCCTTGCCAAGAACTCAGGGCTTTAATTGACTCAGGTGCTGCGACTAGTGCGATTAGATGGTCCCACTATAAGGATTCAGGAATAGAAATGCGGCCAATTGAGGCATACCTCATAGGCCTAGGAGGCATGGAAACCCCTTGCATGGGTGAGGTGGACCTTTCTATCCTCATTAAGGATGTGACCATGACAGCGAAGCTACTAGTGTGCCATGATGACGACCTGATAGAACCCCTAATCCTTGGCTATACGATCACTCAGTGGACTTAAATCTTAGACAAGGCTCCTTACAGATTGGAACCTTAGAACAGAAGCGAGTGATACCGCTTGACTTCCCTAATTGCATTCCGACTGAGATTTGTAACCCTAGGCCATATGAAATACATGCGACGGAAGACCGGAAGATCTTTGATCAGCTCAGTCACGTTACGTCTACACCAACCCACTCGGGCTTGGCTATGGACAGTTGTCAATCAGAAGGACGACAGGAGATCTTCCCTGGGACTTCCTGCAAACTAGAAGGGGCAGCTACCCAACCGCTAGGGCAGATGGACACAATCAGCGGTCAGGTGGGTTGCATCAGCGGCCAAATGAGCACGACACCCTGCGGTGCTCATCCTTCCAAACTTGTTGCGGACTGGCCTAGATTAAAGTTAAAGAACGAATCACTTCCTAATGGGCAGGTCACGCAAGTGTTGGATCTCCCTTCTTTTCCAAAGCAGAGCGTCCATCCGACCTCTCAACCTCAACCACAACAGAGTCAACCACGACGAAGGAACCCAGACCGACGGCAGTATCAGAAGACACAACAAGGAAGGCAGTATAGGCCACCCAAAGGAAGCGGCACTAGACAAATATGGGTGCCAAAAGGACAAAAAGCACCGAAGAACTCCAACCAAGAAGAGATCGACAAGAAAAAGGCAGGGCAGAAACCGAATCAGTCCCCACCATCCCCTCGACCTTCTTCCACAGGTTCGAGCATTCGACAAATTTGGATCGCCAAGAAATACCTTACCCATAGACCCACAGCCACACAGATTTGGGTACCCAAACCATGTATCATAGCTCAACCCTTAAGCCATGTAATATATACCCCTCACAAATCTTTCCATCCCTCAATACCACCACACCCGATACTACCTTTTGCCCCTCAGCAGAAACCCACCACCCACTCAAGGACTCTTAGGAAATGGATACCGAAGCGTGTCCAACCGTCTTCCCCTAACCCATTGTCTAACTACCCCCCGACTAACATACAACCTTGTAATAAATCATTAACCTTTAACCCTGGTATAAATTCACCCACCATCATCACACATCACTCATAATCTCATCTCATCAAGAAATGTATGCATAATCTGAAATGTGTAGGTGTCTAGAGACCTGCACTAGTGCTGCAAGAAGCATTGCATCCATCACATCACAGCACTTGGCTACACGGGTTACGCATCAGTTATGGAAAGGGATTGCGGTCTCACTTTAATGGGATCATAATTAATTTCCATGCTAATGTGTTAATCTTTTGTAGCAGATCTTTCTCATTAGCGCATCAGTCATCATGCAAACCGACGAAGGACCATCAGAAGCAGGCCCCAGCGTAGCTGCAGTGCCCCTCAATGTTTTACGAGCAGAATCCCACCCAACTGCTCCACCGCCAGAATTCCAAGGATTTCCAGGGCCCATGCCGATCGATAACCTACCTATGGGCTACACAGAAAAGATACACCGTAACTCTCACTGGTTTCAGGGACTTGCAGGACCCTTAGCGGACGCGGAGTTTATATTTGAATCTAATTTGACATTTGATGACCGCACTTGGGGAAAATACCAATTTTTCTCCAGAGAGTTCGAAGGCCTACAGAACACTCAGGACTTAACTCATGTTTGGGCCAGAGCCGGCTTCACGGAGTATTTCACTGATCCTCTGCCCAAACCTGACTTTTATAGGTGTTATTATTTAATCACTACTTTGTTGGCCTCAGAGAATAAGGATATCCCAGGAACTTTTATTTTGCCTTCTTTAGTGGATGATCCACCTTACAAAAGATTTTATCTTTCGAAGGATTTAATCAGAGCTGCCATCAAGATTCATGGAACCCACACGCCCACAGATCGAGAAAGATTAGTTCCAGACCCTATGAAACGTCGGGATGTCACTAAGTGGGAGGAGATCTCAGCAATTACACCTGAGCTGTCAAAGCCGTTACGGATATGCATGCAACATTTTGCATTCCCCGCTCAGGACAGATTCACCATGCCACATAAAAGAATATGGTTTGGATTGTACTTAGCCTGTACTGGACCTCAGACTGTCGATCTGGCGAGCTGGATCATTGATCAAATGTATTTGGCACAACACAGATGGGAACGAAAGAAAGTGCTTAATGGATGTTGTGCGCTGACAAGAATTGTTTATATGTGCTTGGCTTATGACTTGCCAATTGAACGTGCATTAACAGGAGAAGAGCTGAAGGCATTCAAAGGAACGACAAAGAAAGCCAGGAAGCCCAGCAGAGCACGGGCAGGTAAGCGCATGAGAGGCACTATTCCTTGCCTTCAAGTGCCAGAGTCACCATCACCACAACCCTCTCCAGAGCGATCACCGACAGAAGCCGCTCCCACAGTACAACCCATTCGAATAAGGTTATCTCAACTAGTGGTAACGGAGGGCACTACTAGTACCATTGCACCTCAGGCAGCTACAACCACAGAACCCACCACCACGACAGCAGAAGCTCCCACCACTATTGGTGCGGAAGCCTTTTGTTTCCCAATACCACACCTGGAGGCAGAACCAATAAACACAACGTTCGATTTTGAAATGCCTGATGCATTCTCCAATGAATTTCAGTACTCCGAGGCACAAATGTTCTCTCAAGAATTTGAAAGGCCAAGTTACCCTACCACACCGCGGGATCAGCCACAGGGACAAGTGGTGTCGAGCTCTGATGACGAAAGAACAGCCACCGATGACGACGAAGGTGATGACAAAGCCAGCCAGGGCACGCATGATTCCCAAGAACAAGGACAGACAGATGGCCAAGGCCAACAAACCGATGCACACGGTGACACCAGCACGCACGAAGAGGAGACTTTCGAAGCAGCAGCTTACACGCTGGCAATCAAGAAATTATATCGTACGATGGAGAAAGTCTAGGCACGGAAGAAATTGACTGAAGAAGAGAGCCAGACCATAATCGAACAAGAACTCATCTCCGGAGGGTTTGAAGAAGTCTACATCAGAGGGTTTAGAGAACTGGTCCAATCCATCGGCCCGGTCGAAGCACTGAGATATTTACAAAGGAAGCCACTTCCCCAATATGACCCTCGCAGAGTTCGCCTGTTATCGAAGCCCGGTGAATATATTCGAGTTCCGGTAGGTGCTCAATCATCCCATCAGGCGCAAGATGCACGCCTACGTCCGGAAAGATCCTTCACCGACGAAGCTATCCTAGTCGACTCCCCACCACGTACCACCGTTGTACATACTACCACTATCCTTGAAATAACATCCACACCTTCTACTCCTCTTTCACCTCATGTTTCACCAACCCATCCTGTATCCCCCGCACACCCACCTGCTCCTCCCACATCCACACCAGTTCAGGGCAACATAGCCACAGCCTTTGCCCTGCCTATTCATGCCACCATGCCCGCACCCACCCCACCTCGCCTACAGGTTAACCCATTCATCCCTTCATCCTTCCCATCCTTCCCCCCACCTTTAAGACACCCTTTCACCTTTCTAACCCCACTAACCTTCTCACCCGTTTCACCTCCCCAACCCACTATAACCCCTATTTCCCCTTTTCACCAAGCTGCTCCAGCCATCCCCCCTGTAAATTACTCTACATTTGTAAATCCCGTCTTCACACCTACACAACCACCCACATACACACCGCTTTTCACAGTCACCGCACTTGACACGTCCAATGACATGGACATCTCACCACCCACCGCACCAGCACCCACTCCACTCGCAGCACCATCATATTTAGGTACGTCACAATTTTCCACGATCACCACTGCATCCACCTTCCCAACCCCATTCCCCATTCCCGCTGCATCTACTTCCACTGCATCCTCACTTAGCACTCCATTACTATTATCGCCAACCATAGACACTGCACTTCAACAAATGTTCACATGCATGTCACAAGTACGAGATGAGTTCGCATCTCTTGGCAACAATTATCAACAGCTTCAGAGGACGACAAATGAATTACAGTCACAGCTTAATTCATTATCAATCGAGAATGCCTCTTTAAATACGCGATACCAAGAACTAAGAGAGGCATATCATAAGCTAGAGCTAGAAAGTGAAGAGAAAACAAAAGAAGCCACTACTGATCTGGACAACCTGCTTCGAGCCCAAACAATTAGGAACGCGACGCTGACCAGGAATATGGGCTTACTCAGGAGGCACCTAGCCGCAGCAAAAGAGGAGAACCAGAGACTCCAAGAGCAGAATAGAGAGAATTTGGAAGCGGCATTGGACCATCCAGAACAACCCTTAAGTCCTAGCAGATTCAAGGCAATCCCATCCGAATCAATTCGGATGTTGCTAGAGGATCACGTGAGATTGCTAGAGGACTATGATCGGATGAACGAAGAGCATCAGAAGTTAAAAGAAGATCACAAGTTACTACAGCTCAGAGAACCGGCACCACAACAAGTACAAGTAGCAGCAGAAGTACCAGAACCTGTGGACCCTGCTCTTGACATCTTAGAAGAACTCAACGCATTACGGGCCCAGGTAGCCACTCTCCAATCACGCATAGATGTATACGAAGCACCACCACGGCCTGACTCCCCACCGGAGATCCCAGCTGACGACAAGAACATAACCATTCCGGTGGAGGAAACGTTTGAAGAAGCATACGAGCCAATACCCATCCCAGGCGGACAAGTCACGGCCGAAGGCCAGATGACCTATGAACTTCCTACCCCCGCGTGGATGAAGACAATTGAGGAACTTGGAACGACACATTCAGCCAGAGTAGAGGCACAGTTGCATGCCATGGCCATGATTGAAGAGAGAATCTTACAATCCCCCTTCTTTGCTCATTTGGCCCCCCGACGCTACATATCTGGGCATGAGCTGCAGTATAAACCGTACTTCATGTTAATGGCTGAATATCAGCTAGCTATAGAGAAAGAAACCGGCATGAAACCCACGCATGCTACACAGTTCGAGCCGGCGGACTTGCCACCAAATGCGCAAAGAGGAGAGATCCATCAACCTGATTGGCGCAAAGATCTCCTCCAAAAGTACCCAAAAATGATGAGCACATGGGTGAAAGCGCCTTTACATTTAAAGTATAATCCTTGCTGGGGACCAGTACCACGACGCCGCTCCTGGACTGCATTCGCTATCAAAGTACAAAACAATAGGCAGTGTCAGGATTGGTTGAATTACCCCTACTTCAAGCCACCCACCGAGTTACCCACTGTTGGCTATATGATGGCTACAATCCGTCACTGGCTCCCTCGCCTGAAGCATATGGATGATATCGCAGCGCATATGACTGTCAAAATTTTTGACATGATGCAAATGATATTTAAAGTCTTCCGACGCGTCAAGGCACCGCATGTAAACACCCCGGGATTTGAGCATGGTAACTTTGATCTAGTATATGACATGAGCACAACGCCATCGCTCCGGGTGTGTTATGCCTGGCACTGTAGAATAAAATACCTACCGGCGTGCTACAAGCAAACATTTGAAGAGATGTTCACCACCGGATTTTGGGAATACCATTCCGAGGTATTCATAAGCAGGCCCACACACTTATTGCAACTTTTTGCCTGTGAGCGAATGGTTTATTCCGCGCACTATCAACTCCCGCCACCTGACGAACCTCAACCAATCGACTGGGAGAAACTCGAGGCTGATCTGGCCCGAGGCATTCGAGTATCTGAGCACACCCTCGCTCACGACCTCCTACAAAACTACATCCGGCAGACCGCACAACAAGGTTCTGTCGAGGACGACAGAAGCGAGAGGGAGGGGGGTGTTGGAAGCAGTCAGAGGCACAGACGACGTGGAAGCATGTAAAGACGGAGCAGGGAGCCAGTCGGATCATTTTTTCAAACAACTATGTTTTTATTACCTCTTCAAACATCCAACAGTGATTTTCATCACTCTTGTAACATATGTAATATAGACAAAATCCCATTTTCTAATTCATAGCTCCATTTTGTGCAAGCCGAGGAGTCCTCGAGCTTGAGGAGCTTAGGTAGAATGTGCGTACCAATTTTCGTTATTTTTATACATCGTTGACCCTTCCAAATAGCCTCTAGGACCTATTTTTTAACTATGCCGGTCACTAGATGTGAAACCGGTCAAAACTAGTCTAGAAACTATAAAAAGAGCTAGAGAGCTCATTTTTGAGGTTGGTTCATGTTGGTTAGTGTTAGCTTAGATCTAGTTTGAGCTTGTAATAGTGTTCTTGAGTAATAGAGCTAATTTCCCACCTTCCATTGTGTCTTGCTTGTCTCTTCATTGTGTGTGTGTATGTGTGTGTGCATCTTTGTGCTTCTCACCTTCACTCTCACATCATCTCTCATTCACGATCTTCATATCACTCCTATCTCTTCCGCGGATTGACATTAAGGAGGTGAAGCTTCTTAACGTGGTTCTCACCATTGTGCTAGAGCAACACACGCAAAGTCTGCACTAGCCATTTTGGCATAGTTTTTGCCTGCTCAATATCAACTCTCTCATCAACAAGTGCATCATGTAAATATGCATCAGAAGTTGAATGATCTACATCATCATATGAAACCTGCAAAGGCTGAGAAGTTGCCTCATTAGGACCAGCACTAGACTGTCCACCTGTAAAAAGAGGCATCAAAGTATCATACATGTCTTTAGAGCTAACAGATGTCTCCTTAGTACATGAAAGCAATGGCTGAATAGCATCTTCCACAAAGACAACATCACGGCTAACCAGAATGCGTTTAGTCTATGGATGATACAGACGATAGCCTTTACTTTCAGAACTGTACCCAACAAAAATACATTTTACTGCCTTATCATCCAATTTTCTGTGATGTTGTTCAGGCACTAGTGCATATGCCAAACAACCAAAAACCCGCAGATGAGCAATAGATGGCTTGCGATCATGCCAAGCCTCATATGGAGTGATAGACTGTAGCGCTTTAGTGGGACACCTGTTAAGTACATATGCTGCACACATGACAGCCTCAAGCCAGAAACTATGTGGTAAAGCCTGACTCTTGACCATACACCTCGCCATCTCCATGAGTGACCTGTTCTTCCGTTCAGCAACTCCATTCTGTTGAGGTGTATACTGCACTGTACACTGGTGTTTTATCCCACGTTCAGCTAGAAATGCATTAAAATTAGAAGACATATATTCCCTCCCTCGATCAGAACGAAGGGTGCCCATTTTACATGCTGACAGATTTTCAGCCAAAACCAAAAACTGTTTGAAGCACAAAAACACTTCGGACTTTGCCTTCAATGGATATACCCATGCATGCCTGGAAAAATCATCAATGAAAGTCACGAAGTAAAGATAGTTTCCAAAAGAAGGTGTCTGCATAGGACCACAGACATCACTATGTACAAGCTGCAATTTCTACGTAGCCCGAACTGAACCATCTTTTGGAAAGGAGGAACGCTCCATTTTGCCCAAAATATAGCCTTCACATACATGTTTTCTAGGTGCCTCAAGCTTGGGCAAAGAAGACACCATATCAGATTTCTGCAGGCGTAGCAAACTAGCAAAATTCAGATGACCAAAGCGTGCATGCCAAAGCTTTGCATCTGAGATAGCCTGAGAATCATAAACTGCACATGCCGAATCATTCTCAGATCTTTCATAGTCTATGAGCTTATAGAGCCCACGACATAAAATGCCAGATGCAATAATAACATCGCCATTTGACAGATCATGAACTGTACATCTGTCATCAACAAATTTCACAACCAAGCCAATCTTGGCTAATGCAGAAACTGATAACAGATTCTTCTTGATCCTTGGCACAAATAAAGTATCTGACAAGGTAAAAGAACTACCATCAGCAGTAGTCAGAATGATCTTACCAACTCCCATAACAGGATAAGAGGAGTTGTTGGCGCATGTGACAGTATTCCCTGTAGGGGCAGGCTCGAGTGAAGAGAAGAAACTGCGCTGCGAGGTAATATGTTTGGTCGCCCCACTGTCAAAGTACCAAACATCTGAGTCCACTGCAGACATGCACTGCTCATGAGAAGACGGGTCAAAACTGCAAACAGTAGTAAACGCCCATTCTTCTTCCTACACAAGATTAGCAGACTCTGTTTTTGGTGTAGAGGCTTCTGCAACAACCATTCCAGCCTCCTTTTTCCTTGCCTCTTTTGCAGCCAATTTTGGACAGTTCTTTATGATATGATCATTCCCTTTACAGTACTTGCAAAACAATTTCTGCTTTTCTGATTTCTTCTCATCTTTATCCTGGTTCTTCAAATGTGCAGCATTTGCAGATTTCTGCTTACTAGTAGAAGAGCTCCATTTTTCTTTGCCCTTCTGACTAGCCAAGAAAGCTTGATCTGCAACACGCAGAATGGACCTGTTCTGCCTGGACTGATCTTCCTGCAACAAAACAGAGACTAACTCCTCAAATGATAAGGCATTCGGATTGCCTTTCATCATCAACCGAAGAGTAGAAGCAAAACTCTTATATGAATCAGGAAGACCATTTAGAACGGTCTGCACAAGTGAGCTATCTGGTATAACCTCATCAGCAGAAATCAATTGTTCCTTCAAATCTTTGATCTTCGTTAGGAAACTATCCATAGAATCACCTTCATTCATGTGCTCACTCTCCAACTGTTTTCGGAGGTAAGCAACACGAGCCTCATTCCTAGCTTGGTACAATATGGTTAGTGTATCCAAAGCATCCCTAGTTGTTCTACAAGAGCGAACATGAGGAATAATGGCACGTTTGATAGACAAAGCTATCAATGCATGTGCCTGGGCATCTCTGCCATCCCAACGAATTTGCTCTGCAGTAGGTGCAACAAAAACAATAGCACGAACAGGAATTTGCAGAATATCATCTTCGACACCATCTTCATCAGCCCCAGCACCTGTATTTGCAGTACCTGTCGTTACAGGTGTAACAGGACGTCTTTCAACACCCTGCACAATGTTCCACAATCCTTTTGCAACCAAAACATGTCGCATCATATAAGCCCATAATGGGTAAGCCCCAGCACCTGTATTTGCAGTACCTGTCGTTACAGGTGTAACAGGATGTCTTTCAACACCCTGCACAATGTTCCACAATCCTTTTGCAACCAAAACATGTCGCATCATATAAGCCCATAATGGGTAAGCCCCAGCACCTGTATTTGCAGTACCTGTCGTTACAGGTGTAACAGGACGTCTTTCAACACCCTGCACAATGTTCCACAATCCTTTTGCAACCAAAACATGTCGCATCATATAAGCCCATAATGGGTAGTTGGTACCATCCAACTTATCCTCAACAGCCAACATACGGAATACATCACTGCTTTCAGCCATGGCCGGTGACTAAAATACCTTGATGCAGAAAATTGATTGTATCTCAAAAAGTTGAACAGAACTGCCCAGACGAGTTCTGCTAGACTTGTAGCAGACTTTGAGACGCTTAAACTGGCGAATAGAAACTGGTATATACCTTTGGCACAAAAAGACGAAATAGCTTGCACAAGCATTGCTCACCAAAATTCATGCGATTATGAGACTGCAAACGGAGGAGTGTCGACGGCGCCCTAGATGAAGCGACGACCTGCTCTGATACCAATTGTTGGAGATAGATGTCTGCGGAAGCACGCGAACAGCACAAGGAAGAGGAAGAAGCTTGGAGCACAAACACACAATAGTGAATGTATTACTAGAGAATGTACAAAGATAAGTAGCCCATTAGGGCAATAGGCGTATATACAAGCCGGGGGAAAAAAACCTCCTAAAGAGGGAAAAAAGTGCCCCGACGGTCCTAGTGTGTTCACACACATCACTACCTAAATATATCAACAGTAGACACCACACTCACCTCCACGCCTGACAACATGGACATTTAGCCACCCACAGCACCTCCCTCTCCCCCCATGTTTCCACCATCCCCATTCCCCCACCACCAACTTCACTTGCACACACCTCTCTATCAGACACGGCATTCACACTCCCCATCCCCCATTCCCTTTCCCTTGCACAGAATAATGTACAAACTACATCTTCATCTATAGATATTGCATTTAATACTATGATTCACTGTATGATGCAACTTCGGATAGGATATCAACAACTAGAGGCACACAACAAGACAGTGCAAGATCGCTCTATAGAATTACAACTATGATAACAACACTTGAGGAAGACAATGAAAGTTTACAAATGCAGTTTCATACATTGCAAGAAGCCCATAGCACATTAGAGGCAAAGTTTCAAGACATAGACCAAGAAGCCCTGCAACGAGTCAAATGTCATCTATGAACATAAATGGAATGCAACTCTAAACTCCAGCACAACATGGTGCTACTAAGAAGGCATCTTGCAGTGGCTCATGAACACTACAAAAACAAGCCACATAACTGCAAATGAGGGTATTACAATACAAAAGTCCACTATCCCACCTGAGGCCCTCGTAGAAGAAGAAACAGTCTCCATTCTAGTGGAACAATCGTTTGAAGATGACTACAATCCATAACCCATTCCTGAAGGACGTATAATAGAAGAAGACTAAGATACATTTGACGCTTCATGACCCCCATGGTTAAAAAGTGGAAGACATTAGGTGCGTTCATGAAGATCGCATAGTGGTGCAAAATCAAGCCATGTGAATCATAGAAGAAATGGTACTACAATCCAACTATTTCCAACACTTGACACCTAGGTGACTCATCACAACATCCAAACTTCAGTACATGCCATATTTTGTAATTCTGGTTGATTTTAATGCAGAAATTAAGAGAGTCACGAGGAAGACACCCACATTCGTAATGCAATTCCAGTCAGAGGAGTTACCACCGAGAGCATAGAAAGGTAATATTTATCAATCGATCCGACGGCAGAAACTCTGAGAAACTTTCCCAAAAATGTTGCACATGTGGAACCATGCACCCCTACATCTTCTTTACAACCCATGTTATGGCCCAGTTCCAAGGCGCAGGTCCTAGAAATCATTTGCCATTAAAGTACAAAACAATGCACAGTGCAAGGAATGGATCAACTATCTATACATAGCACCATTATAGGGACCACCTTCTATAGCTTATATGATGGCCACTATATGCCATGATCCCTTGGTTGAAGCCAATGCTAGATGTAGCGGTGCAGATGATGCTGAAAATTCTTGATATGATGCAAATTGTTCTCAAGACTTTTCACAATACGCAGGCACCACAAGTAGCTCTACTGAGCTTTAAAAATGGAAATTATGATTTGGCGTGTGACATGAGCAGGACCCTAAGCATTAGAGTAGCTTGTGCATGGCATGTCTATATCAAATACCTCCCCGCCTATTACAAACAAACCTTTGAAGATATGCTTACCATAGGTTTTGGGAGTATCACCCTAAAGTATTTGCATCGAAAAAAACACACCTCCTTCAATTATTTGCATGTGAGCAAGATATGTATTTAGAGTATTACATGATGCCACAACCAAATATCCCCCATTCCATCAATTGGGATGCATTGCAAGCTCATCTAGCAAGAGGATTATGGCTCTGTGAACACGAGTTGGCCACTGATGTCATCCAATATTACATCAATCACCCTACAAAACAAAGGTCTATCAGGGGCAATAGATGCTAGAGAGGGGGGAGTGTTAGAAGTGTCAACAGACAAGAAGGTTAAAGCAAGGAGTTAGAAGAAGCAAAGAGAGGGAAACATTATGCAGATCCAACAAGAAGAGGCCTAATCTTTTTTTTCATAACTTATTTTCAATCAAAAGTGATTTTCATCACTACAGCAACATTGTACATACCATTTTTGGTAGATTAGACTCCATTTGGTTCAATCCGAGGGGTCCTCAAACTTGATGAGTACTAGAGGTATCTATATATCAATTTTCATAATTTTTTGATTCCGTTTGAGCCCTCAAATAAGTCCTGGAACCTAATTTTTAACTAGGAGGAACACTAGTTCTGGATAGGGTCAAAAGCTAGTAAAAACTATAAAAAGAGCTAGAGAGCTCATTTTTTGGGTTAGCTTGTTAGAGATTTGATCTTTTGTAAGAGACTCCTTGAGTAATAGAAAGCACTCCATTGTTCCTCTCTTTGTTCTTGCTTTGTGTGCACGTGTGTGTATGTTTGTGCATGGTGGTGTGCTTCTCACTCATGCACTTGAGCCTTCACTTGCTCATGGTCATCATACCAGTCCTCACGTCTCCACAGATTGACATTTATGAGGTGAATCTCCTCACGTTGGTACATGTATCACTTTTTCATTTCTCTAACATGTATATTGGTCACGCCGGTATATGTCAAAGATACTTCATTGAGCTTTACTAGATTTATCTATCCAGAGTGATGGCACATTTGTTTTCTTGCCAGCTCACTCATTCATGGACATTAGGATTTTCCTTATGTACTATTCTTTACATATATTGCACTAGTTGTATTGTTGTTTTAGGTCATCTTGTATATTCCTTTTATGTAATAGAAGAAGAAGAAGAAGAAGAAGAAGAAGATCATTCTTCCTTGCCTCAATCTTTGTGTGTGCTCCTCTTTCATTGTGTGATTGCTCTTGACGACTAGCACAAAATTTCGTTTGATACATAATGGGGTATCTTTCCATTTTGTGTCATGTCTTTTGGCTAGATCAATGTCCCGTTACCTTCCAACACTTGATTTTTCACGTGTTCAAGGAACGTATTCATAAGTGCTTGGAAGTGTACCTAGATGACCTCTATACATATGCAAAGTAATGTGTTATGATTTTTCTTAGCTTAAACTAAATATTTGCAAAGTGCTAATAGTATCCTGTGTCTCTAAATCCAGAGAGTGTCTCTTCATGATGCAACAAGGTAAAATTTTGGGACACATTGTCTCCAAACATGGAATCTTGATAGATGAAGACAAAATCAAAGTCACCTTAGATACACCAAGGCCCAAGGATGTCAAAAACGTTCAAGCCTTTATGGGCCATTGTGGCTTCTATTAGAGGTTCATTCACATCTATGTGGTCGTAGCCAAACTGTTGTTTGTTCCATTGAACTAATTTGAATGGATTGATGACTCTGAAGAAGCATTCCATGGGTTCAAATGTCATCTCACTTTAGCACTAACCTTGAAAGTCCATATTAGATAAAACTATGGAAACATGAACTTTTAAATTGTTGATTCCAATTGAACAACGTTGAATGGAATTACATGACCACTAAGCGAGAAGAAGTTGAGATGGTGTATGTAGTGATCAATTTTCACCATTATATCTTGGGAAACAAGTTCGAACTCTTTATCAATCACCAAGCCTTCTTATATTTGGCCAACAAACCTTCTAGCAGAGGTAAACTAATGCAATGGCTTTTACTTCTCATTGAATTTGACTTTAACATTGTGGTAAAAACAAGGAAAGGAAAACCTAAGAGTTGACCATTTGTTTACACTTACCACTAGAGGACTACCTATAGGAGTGTCAAATGATCTACCTAATTGATAATTTTTCAATCTAGAAGTAGTTCCAAAATGGGCAAAATTGAGTATTCCTATCTGTACATATGGCACTCATCACAAGTATTTGCCTGAGGAACATAAAGGACTTCTTGGAATATTTTATATTTTAGAAGGAATCATGCACAACCAAGAGCCAATTGGCATCTTATTAGATTGTGTGGATGACCACGAGAGAATGAACCTATTAGTGCAAGCACACAAAGGTGTTTTGGGATGCCATTTTCCCAAAACCAGAACCTTATAGAACCCACAAAGATCATGATTCTATTGGCTTACCATGAAAGAGGATGTTCATGATTATGTGTCACAATGTGCAAAGTGCCAAATCTTGCCTCCCACAAAACATGCTACTCTGTATGAAGTTGCAACAATGTTTAGTTGACAAGCTTGAGTGTGGATAAGCACACAAACAAGAGAGGCAAAAAGAGGAACTAAGAAAGAAAAAGTATGTCAAAGAGAGAGAGAGAGAGAGATGTAGGCATAAATCATGTAAAAAAAGTAAAGAGAGAGGTATTTAAGGAGGTTTGAGAGACTCGCAAAGCATGCTTAATAATTTATTGTCCTTTTTATTAAGTGTCTATTTCCTTTTGATTTGGTTATTTTCCATTATAAAGATCAATTTATAGTGGAAATTTAAGGGCCCTCAAAGTTCTTATGGTTCTTGATTTCTTATCTAGGTTTTCCAAAGATTTCTCAATCCATGACTCTTTAAGGGCAGACCCAAACTTCTTAGCACAACTTTCCTTCCATACTTTCTATAAAGCCTCTCCTTTTATCGTGTTCTAGAGGAACTTCAAGTAATCCACCACCTTCCTAAGGAGGATATTCTGCCATTTTACTATGTATTTAATTAGTCAATATATTGGCCCTTTTTTTGGAAGTACTGGAAATTTGAAGGGATTCCCGTCATCCTCCGCTTTAAGAGGCTAACATTAAGACGATCCACCCATGTTAAACCCTCAACCCTTAATCCGTTTTCCAACATATTAGCCACTCCATGAGCGACCCCTCACTACTAATTATGTATTTATAAAATCATGATTTAATACTTTAAACGTTTTCGGTTAGGTATCTTTTTCAACAACCAGAAAATAAAATTAAATAAAAGAAGGTATGTTACATAGTGTGCAAGAGGTAAGACCCTAAACTCCAAATAGTCAGTCACACCCCAATCAATGGAGGTCCTTAAGCCCCTAAGGGAATTGAAGGAACTCCAAGGTCTTGAAGGATTATTCCAAAGACATGATCTTCTTTGTATTTCAAAGAGAGGTTCATGATGACCTTCTTTGTATTAAGTTGGAGTTCCCTTCTGTATTTTTGCCCTATGGTTTGTAATGTTCCCTGTCGATGTATTGCCCTATCATCACTCTTTCTTTTCTTAATTTATTTATACATTTGTTTGTTTTATAGTTATTTATTTATTTATTTGGTAGAGAACTGTTCTGCTGTCTCCTTTCACCAGAAGCTTCCAAAGGCCACTTTCTTTCCTTCCCTTCTAAATATGCCCATGTTCCATGGATTGCCTTCATCTAAGGAACTCGTTTGACCTCGAAATGGGCATCATTTAAGAGCATTTATGAAAGTGATGTTTTTCCCTGCCGACCTTCCAAAAAAGGTCAGCTACGATAAGACAGTCGAAAATGGGGAGCAGATGTTCTCTCTCAGTGCCATGCATCGAGCAACTTAAATGTCTCTCAGAATGTTTTTGTGAGTTTAGGGCGAGTGGGTGAGTGGGTCTCAACTCTACATGCTAGGGTTTTTGGCCCTCGGTTTTCTCGTCCTCCTCTCCCCCTTCTAGGGGGAGACCCCACGCTACCTAAGCTCTCTCTGTTCTGTTGTCTTCCCCAAAGGAGTGAACTCTTGCGGCCTTAGTTCTTTTGTGTTTGTTTGATTATGGCATTGCAGGATGCCCTAAGGGATGGTGTAGTAATGACACCGACGAACTCTTACGGCCAGGAAAACCAGATTTTCAATCCTGTTTTTGAGAATACTAACGCTTATGCTCTGAATACTGTCTCAGAATCTTCTCGATGTGGAATCGGAAGGATGAAGAACTCCCTGCACGTTCAGAATGGAGCTGAGGACCACCAAGCTGTAGAGGAACACTTAGTGGCACTTCAGAACATGGAGAACGAGCCCAGCAGTGGGAGATTTCAAGGTATTTCGTATGCTCAGGCTATCCAGGTGCAGAAACAAGATATATTCTCGGTTTTCAGCAACTCTATGGTTCCAGGTAATTCTAGCTCTCCCTTTTCCAATATGTACAAAGGCAAGGAGAAAATGGACTTGGACGCTGATCAAAACAGGAATGTCAATAGTAGTGTTGATGCTAATAAGATTAAGCTTGAGCATGAATTTGTTGACACTGATGATAGTACATTATACATAGAGAGTTCCTCTCTGGAAAGATGGAATAATCATCTTGCTGAGAAAGTAGTGATAGGGCTTTGTCATGGCCCAAGACCTGCCCAGGAAGTTCTTAAATACTGGATGAAGATTAATTGGGAAAATAGGGGACTATTGGTTAAACATGTCCAATATCTCCCCAAGAACTACTTTCTATTCTTTTTTGAGAACACACATAATGCTATTCATGTTATTTCTGAGGGACATTGGATAATTTGAAATACCCCTATATCATTCTTTAAATGGTTCCCGGGATTTAACCCTAGAGGTGCTAAACCTACCAGGGTTCTTGTGTGGATTGAGTTTCCAGATTTTCCGGTAGAATTTTATCCTTGGATTGACTAGTTTGGAGGTTTGGTTGGAAGAGTTCTTGGCCAAAAACCTAGGAATAACTTTAACCCCAAATGGGATCCTCAAATGCTTGTGGAAGTTGACTTGGCTAAGAATGTTAAACCTGTTTTGATTCTCAAAAACTCTGAAGGTCTTAAATTGCATGAGCAAAAGGTATTCTACAAAAATCTGCCAAATGCATGTTTCCACTGTCATAACCAGGGACACCTCATCAAGGATTGTCCTCAGCTGGAATCCAGCAAAGTGAATCATGAGGAAAAATCGAGTAATGAAAAAGACAAAGGCAAGATCAATTTGGATCAAAGCAAAACTGAATCATCGAACAAAAAACCCAATCTTAAACCTAAGAAAAAATATAATAACTGGGGTAACAGACCAGAAATGTTACTTAAAGAAATCTCTTATCCTTATCAAGTTTTGGATCTTACTAATGAGGATGTTGCAGGTACCTCTCAGAAAGAGACAGAAAATAGTGAGCAGGAAGTGGTGTATGAATGCAAGTAAGGAAAACCCTACAGGTACAGATGATTGGACAGTTATCCAAAAAAATAAATCCTCCAAACATCCCTCAGGTACTTCTCCTACCATTGTACCATTAGCTGTTGAAAAAAGTATCCCCAATGAAGAGGTATTTGTTGAACAACTTAACAAAATTGATGATGATTCCATCCTGAGAATGCAAACTGAATCTAATTCGGACATAGAGAATAATAACGCTACTGACATGAATATTAGCCCTCAAGCTAAGGAGAAAATGAAGTCCAAAAGGAAAGAAGGTGTCCGAACTTTGAACTCGGTATTGAAACCATCAAAGAATCACAGGAAGTAATCTTGTCCTTTTGTTGCTGTTTTCTGATGGATACTATCAAAATCATTTCTTTGAATACTAAAGGTCTCACTGATCCTATCAGGGGGAAAGTTATTAACAAGTGGTTGATGGATTCCTCCATTGATCCGGACCTGATTTGTTTACAGGAACTAAACGTTGGTGGTTTTTCTCTAAATTCTAATTTAAGAATTGTTTCTAGTGGTTTCTCTTGGTTCCATACTAGTCATCAAGGAAAAGGTGGTGCAGCTATCGGAATCAAGAGCAACCTGGATAATCTTGTTGATGAGGTCATTTACAGTATATCTGACCAATGGATTGCTTTAAGTTGTAAGGGTCCTTTGAATCTCACAATTGTGTGTGTTTATGCTGCTAACAACTTTGTTGACAGGTGCAGATGTTGGGAGGAGATCTCTCAATTAAAGGGAGACATTCTGCTTGTTGGTCATTTCAACATGGTAACTAATGTTGTTGATAGATATGGTAGCAAGGAGAAAATTCTTTCTGGTAAGGAAAAGAATATTTGGTATAATATGTTAAGTCTTCACAACCTGTTGGACATGTCTGTTCATACTGGGCACTCCTGGAATAATAGAAGTCTGTACAACAAGTTATCTGCCAGACTTGACAGAGTCTATCTGAATGTTTCCAGATTTCAGGAATTGTGGAATTATGATTGTAAGTTGGACCATTCTCTTCAGTTGTCTGACCATATCCCTCTTGTTGTTAAGCTTTTTAGAAATAATCCCGCCTATAGAGCTTGCTGGATGCATCTTGATATTTCCCTTCTCAAAATTCCTATTGTTAAAAATGAGGTGGTTAACTCTCTTAGGAGTCATTTTGAAAAGACCACTTCTCCCTTTTTAGCCTAGGAGCTGGCGATTAAGAACATCCAAAGGATTCTCAGCTTTTACAAGAACAAAGCTAAGATCATTAGAAATTCTAGAAGAATGATGATTATTAAAGAGATTGACAAGATTAAGTCTTCTCAAGACGCCTCCACTATCAATCAAAAGGTCCTAGATATCCAGGATAGACCTAGATATGAAGACTACATTCTGGCTAGTGGTGCCCTTGCCACTTCAAGAGAATTTTGGGCAAGCAAAGTTGATAAACTTAACAAGCACATGTTTGATATTATGAGGAAAAAGAAAGCTAGAGATTTTATTCCCCTTCTCAAGAAGTCGTCTGGTGGGCATACTTTGAATATTCAAGAGAATTTGCAGGAGGCTTTGAGCTTCTTTACCAATGTTTTCTCTGGACCTCCCAAGGGGGGGGAGCATATTTGGAGGGCCAGGGCTTCTATTGCTCTTAAAAGGAAGAAAATGATTCCTAAAAGCCTGGCCTCCCTCCTGGACCTCCCCCTCACCGCTGGTGAGGTTAGAGAAACCATTAGTAAATTGAAGGCTGGAAAATCCCCTGGACATTATGGTATCCCCAATGAATTTTTTCAAGAACTTAAGGAAATTGTTGTGCCCATTATTCTCTTGATTTGGGAAGAAGCCATTAGAAGAGGTACTCTTTCTACCTTCATCAACACTGGAGTGATTAAACTTATTCACAAGAAAGGACCTAAGGATGATCTTAATAATTGGAGACCCATCTCTTGTCTGACTTCTTTATACAAAATTTTTGCTGCCTCTCTTGCTAGAAGACTGAGCCCTCTTATGGATAGTATCATTCTCCCTAAGCAAAAAGGTTTTATTAAAGGTAGATACATACTTGATGCTACCATCACCTTGTGGGAAAGTATTGACCTTGCTAAAGAGTCCAGTATGGATATTTATTTTTTTAAGGTGGATTTTGATAAAGCTTATGACCGTATTGAGTGGGATTTCATCCTTCAGTCCCTCCATGACATAGGTATTGGGAAAAGATTTGTTAAGTATACTAGTCTCCTTTTTGGTAATGCTCATTCTAAAGTGGCTATGAATGGTCACCTGTCTGAGGCTTTTAAAATTTGTAGGTCTTTTAGACAGGGTTGCCCTCTTGCTCCTCTGCTTTTTGCTATCACCAGTGATGCCTTTGGGTGGCTTATCAAGATTGTATTAATCAAGGTTATATAAAAGGTATTGATATTCCTGGTTCCCCCTCTCCCTTCTGTCTCCAAATGTTTGCAGATGATACTAATGCTGTTATGAAAGCTGATGAGAGCTCTGCTAATTATTTTATCAAATGTCTTAATGAGTTTTGTATTGCAAGTGGTTCAGTTGTCAATCATACTAAAACAGGTTTTTTCTCTACTAATAAGCTGATCCCTCAATGTGTCAAGGAAGCTGGTTGTGAAATTATTAAAGAAGGTAATATCTTCAGACTTCTGGGAATTCCAATGGGATTTGAAGTGACCTTTGAACAAAACTAGAACTGGGTAATGGATAAATTTAGAGTTAAAATCTTTAAATGGATTGAAATGCAGCAGAGTATTTCTCACAGGGTTTCTGTTCTTAATCATTACATTCTTCCTACTCTCACTTATTTTTTGGCTTGTTGGCACCCTAGCAGGAAACAAATTGCTCAAGCTATTTCTCTGGCAAGAAGATTCTTATGGGGAGGAAGCAAGATTACTAAGGTCGCTTGGAACACCTGTTGTATGAAAAAATCTGAAGGAGGTTTGGGTATAATTTGTCCCTCCAAGATGGCTGTTAAATTAGCTGCTAAATGGATTCTGAGAGCTACTAATTCTGAAGATTTTTGGGCTTGCCTAATTATGAGAAATACTGATAAGTTCCACTTGCTTAGTAATAAAAGCTGGAATAATATTCAGTTATGGGACATTGTGACTTCTCCTTTTAATGTTGTCCCTAAAGGTTCCATACTTGTGTGCAATTTTTGGGAAGCCTGGATGAAGATAAAAAAAAATTATAAGTTGCTTCTCTGGTTCTACAATAATTCCTCTTTTATTATGCAAGAGTCCATGTGGTTTGGTTGGTCCACTGATTATAATAACAGTTCTCTGTCCATAAGAATGAACAAGTGCAGGAAGCAAGGGTTTGATAACTGGAAGAGCCTTACCAAGAATGAAGTCCTAATGGATGATCAGGATATTATGAATACTAATAACTTGTCTTTTCATTGTAAACAGGTGATTAAAGAAAAGAAAAGGGAGCTGGAGAAGAAGTTGAAGGATAATATGTGGAAGAAGCAGGTTTATCTTCATGAAGTGGCCAAAGACATATACTTCAGCTTTGGGAACTCTAAGGATGACATCAAGAAAATCTTCGTGAAGCTGAATAAGAAGTGGGACATCTCCTCGTCCCATCACCAATGGAAAAGGTTTCAATGTATCTGGTCCTTCCCCATGAATGCCAAACATTCTTTCCTGTTGTGGATGATTATTCACAAGGGAGTTTGGACTGGAAGTAAAGCAAAAGATTTTAAAATTGATGCTGGAAAATGTTGTCACTGTGGTGATTTAGAGGATCTTGACCATTTGTTTTACAACTGTAAAGCTGCTCAAAAATTCTGGCAAGGGATCAGCTTGTACTGCACTTCAACAGGTTTAAAACCCCCTGGAAGGAAGGAGTTTCTCCTTGGAGAAGCTAACAGAATGGATATTGTTCTTTGGCAATTGAGTAGAGCCCACACTTTGTGGACAATATGGAGACACAGAAACTCTAAACTTTTTTGTCTTAAACCCAAGAATCATTTTTACTCCTGTTTGATGGATATCAGGAGAATAATGAAGCTGTGTCTCTCTTATGCCCCTGATTCACTTCATTCGGCAGCCAACCCTCATTATATTCTCAAGAATAACCCTTATACGTCTTGGAGAATCAAACTTTTGAAGAGTTACTCTATTACTAGACTAGAAATGATCCATTTTCTGGAATTGTACACCCTCTCTTGAGTTCTATATTCCCTGAAGTTGCACTGTTGCTGAAGGTTTGGGACTTTCTGGGGCATTCCATGTTCTCCCCCAGAATTTTTTCCCCATCCTTGTTGTAATTTTCTTTTCCAGCATTAGTTTTAACTTCTTATGTTTTACTCAAAAAAAAAAGGTCAGCTACTCAACAAGACAAGAGAGAGAGGGGAAAGTTAGAGAGAGATTAGATAGAGAGATTTAGAGAGAGAGAGAGAGAGAGGAAGGCATCCTGAGAGAGGGACAGAAAAGTAGAAGACACGCACAAAAGAGAAACGTGAAGGGAGATTTAGAGAAGAACAATCACATGAATAGAAGGGAAAACTCCTCTTTAACTTTAGCATGTGAACTTTCCATATGCTCATGCCTCTTTTTTTTTAATGTACACAACAAAGGGAAAGGATTTGTTGTCCTTTTCTCCAGCAACTCATCCAAAAGCATCATTTCATTAAAGGCTCAGTCTCTTCTATAAATGTAATTGCAAGAAAATTAAAGATATCTTTTGCCTTATTATGTGTCCTTTTTTATCATTTACATGATTCCTGAAATCTATGTGTGTGACTGTCATATGACCCTCAGATTTGGAAAAAGGAAATCGATTGCATATAAAAGTGAATTGACATTAATGCAGCCACACGTACATCACACGCTCTAAGCAAAACAATAACCTAATATTTTCATCAATGTTATTCTCCACTTGTTCAAATATCGCTACGGAGAGCCAATCTTCATCATTTCATTCATAATTTATATTAGTTGGGACTACACGCATATCTTACGTATATACGTACGTACACACACACACACACATATATATATATACGTATATATATATATATATATATATATATATATATATATATATATATATATATATATATATATGTGTGTGTGTGTGTGTGTATGCGCGCGAATGTGTGTGTGTGAGTGTGTATTTGCCGACATATTCATACATACATATATTTCTATTCATTTATTTATTTTTCTACACGCACATACAAACATATATATACACATACGTATGTATGGATACATGTATGTATGTATATATATTTGCATGCATATTCATAAACGTATATTTTAATTAATTAATTTATTTATTTATACATATATGTATGCTTATATTTATATATATATATATATATATATATATATATATATATATATATATATATATATGTGTGTGTGTGTGCGCGCGCGCGGGCGTGTGTGTGCACACATGTAATGACAAATTAATATGCAACCAAAATCAAAAAAGAAAGATAGTGTACTACGGGTTGGAATTATGTACAAGGTCGAATATAAATAATGGGTATCTTTTTTTTTTTAAGGAAGTTCAAAAATTAATGGGTATCTTCAAGAAAATAGTAAAAGATTAAGGGCCATAGGATTCACTGAAGTAAGACGTAGGAGAAAAGTTAGCCCTCGAAGATCAAAAGCAAGGAACATTATGACAATTGCTCTTTCGAATAACATGTAATGTAACGTAGAAAAGGAGATTAATGAGGTTGACTTCCCAGGGGATAACCATTATGAAGAAGACCCGCTGATAATACCCTTGGATGCTCTACCAGCAAAGAAGACAACCATGAAGGTTACACCACGATTAAAGAGGAACGCTTCACTAATAGCAATGAAGACAACCCAGACAGTGAAAGCTCCTTCCTTGGTCCTACTCTTTCGATTTGCATGCCAAGCTTACCACAACAAAAGTCAAAGCTTAAAGGGAAACAACCGTCGGCCATGCCCTCGAAGAGCCCCCTCAAGAGTAGGATCCTAAGTCAAGAAGCTGGGAGGAAAAAAGAAGATCACAAGAAAAAAAAAAGATCGGATCCTCCCCTCAAAGAGGGGAACCATCAATAATGAAATTCACATCGCTAAACATCAGGGGTTTGTCTGACCCCTCGAGAGCAGCAATTCTAGGCCAATGGTTCAAAGACAAGTGCCTCAACCCCGACTTTATCTGCTTACAAGAGATTAAAATCGACGCAGAGGATCTCTAGAAATGGCTTAAATGCATTTCTCTGAACCACCTTTGGATCTCCACTTCGCACCCTAGGGGGGGGGGGCACTACGATTGGTATTAGTCACTCCTGGTCTGACAGATTGACCTTGACTTGTGAAGATCGGAATCATCGTTGGATTGCTGCCTCTATCGGGTTCCTATTCAATTCAACGTGGTCTCAATTTATGCCCCTATGGTGAAGCAGATAGAATCGATACGTGGGCTTCCCTCGACTCCCTCTCACACAATGTTTTGATTTGTGGGGACTTCAACATGGTTGAGTTTCCTGAGGACCGATGGAACAACAAGGGGAAAATTATTGACTATCGAGAGAAACAGATATGGGATAAAATCAAGCTCCATCTCGACCTGGTCGAGGTGAAAGACATGAAGGGGTTATCCTGGTCAAATCTCCAATTGGGGGACTCTCTGAGGAAAGCAAGACTTGATAGATGTTACATCAACCAAAACACCATCCTCCAATAGGGTATTCCTTCGATTTCCCAACACATGGACCTGACTATCTCGGACCAATACCAGATTACTCTTCCTGTCAAATCCATTCCCATGCTCTGGAAAGCTTCTTCGTTTCATGCTTGTCAGACATTGTTTTCCCTCCCCTCTGTCCACCAAGAAATTTCCGCACTGTGGGCGGAAGCCTTTGCCTACTGTAATGAACCGGCTAAGTGCTGGAGAAGCACGGTGGAAAGGACTCGACAAATTCTGATCAGGATTCATAAGGCTATAAGAGATATCCAAAAAAAAGAAGAGAAATGGTGTACCGGAGGCTCTCACAACTTGAAGAAGAAGTGAACAAGGGTAACTTGCAATGCCAACAAGGTCTTTTGAAAATGAGGGGAAGACTAAGATTCGAGGAGGAGGTTCAAAGGAAAAATCTTCAAATATTCTTCAAAGGTTGGTGGGCGGGGAAGGCCGACAAACCATTGAAAGAGATGTGTAACATCCTCAAAAGGAAACAAGCTAGGGAATCCATCCCCTTCTTAGTCAATAACAATGGGATCGAATGTAGCACGGAAGTCGAGAACAGATCTATCATCATCGAGCACTTTACCCATCTTCTCGGGGTCTCGACTCCTCTTTCCTCGCATAGGCATGACTCCATGGCAACCATCTCAAGGGTTGCTCAATCTAGAATCCCACAGAACATGAATTCTCTACTGGATTCTAACATTTTCGAGAACGAAATTATCGAGGTTATTGATGCTCTTCCCAATGGGAAAATTCCAGGTCCTAATGGCCTCACCAATGAGTTTTTCAAGTCCTTCAAGCATGAGGTGGCCACCCCACTGCGTCTGGTGTGGCAAGAGGCTCTCTCCTTCGGCGCCCACCCTGAGTGTCTTAATAATGGTGTCATCAAGTTAATTCACAAAAGGGGAGATAAGAACAAAATTGAAAACTGGCGACTGATTACCATGCTCCAAACTAGATACAAGATAATTGCCAAAGTTATCGCCAACAGAATTTCTTGTCATCTAAAGTCATGGCTTTGTGAGGACCAAAAAGGTTTTATCAAAGGTAGATCTATACTTAAAGCAATTGTCGATATTTGGGAAGGCCTTGCATTTGGTGAGGAGTCTGATCAAGATTTGGTATTTACTAAGATCGACTTCGATAAAGCATATGATGTATTGGAATGGGACTTTATTCTTCAATTACTGAAAGACCTTGGATGCAGCCAAAAGTTCACGAAGATGGTTTTTACTCTTCTCGAAAATGCTTCAACTAGAATAAATATCAATGCTAACCTCTTTGAGCTCATATGTTTAAAAAGATCTATCAGGCAAGGCTGCCCTCTGGCTCCACTACTCTTCGCTATCACCTCCAATGGCCTCAGTCGCCTATTAAAGCATCACATGGATGCCGGCAATCTCAAGGGTCTTTCCCTACCTCTAAATCACGATCAAATGATTGTGAGACTCTTTGCCAATGACATGAATGTCTTTGTACATAACGATATGAACAACATTGAGGTGTTCTGGAGTTGCCTTGACACCTTTTGTGAGGCCTCAGGTTCAAAAATCAACCATGGTAAAATTGCTTTTAGAGTAATCCATGGACCTCCACCCCAATTGTTGTTAGATCAGGGGTGTCAAGTTATCCATAGATGTCAAGTTTTCCGTCTCCTCGGCATTCCGATGGGCTTCGACATCTCAATGGACCAATGATGGAACTGGGTGCTATCCGAGCTGGATATCAAACTAAATCATTGGAAAGGTATGCAAGTCAACTTGGCACGGCGTGCTATGGTTGTTAACACATTTTTTGCTTTCTACAACTATTTACTTTATCTCCTATTGGAGACCTAAGGAGAAAGAGTTGGCAAAAGTGGAAAAAATCTGCAGAAACTTCCTATGGACTGGGGATCCCAACAAGAGGGGGATTCCCAAAATCAAATGGGAAACGTGTATTAGCTTGAAAGACTCAAGGGGCTTGGGTATTTCGGGTATCGTTGGGTTGGCTAACAAGCTGGTGGCAAAGTGGCTTATCAAGGCTTGGAGCAATTGTGCATCCTCTTGGGCTAAATTGATCTTCAGAAACATGGAAGACCTTACCTTAGTTGGTCATCCTGGTTGGAAGAACATAAGGATTCTCATGCTTTTGTTCTCCCCCCACCCGGTGTCCCCTAAAGGCTCTAGCCTCATGTGTTCTTTATGGAAGAGTTGGAACAAGGCCAAACAATTCATCAGAATCAGTGATGAGTGGAAGTGGGCGGCTGGGATAAGACAAAATGACTCTATCTAGTTCCTGATCAGTGGCATTAGGGGGTTGGAGTCTTGGAACCTCCAAACTACAAAGCGGCTATGGAACAAGGGGTTCAAACAGTGGAAACAGCTCTAGAAACAAGAGACCAGCTATTGGATTAGGTTCGAAGACTTAGACCTGAGGCATAGAGTTACCCTCGAGGAATGGTCTCTTCTTCAAGGCAAGTGGTTAGCGTGGGACTGCTCAACTACCCGCCTTCTCTGCGGATACGATCTTCCTTGCCTGGAGGGCCTCAAATGGAGTAATGGTAAGAAACTATCCACAATCCCAAAGTTCAAAGAGAACTTAGATGTTCATCACAACCTTAACAAGAGGTGGTGCCTTTCTTGGACCAAACTTCTATGGGAACTAAAGTTCATGTCTATTTGGCACCCCCTAATTGAGATCAAAAAGTCTGTTCTCATGTGGCAGATCTTGCATAAGGGTATCTGGTCCAATGCAAGGGCTAACAAAATCTGTGGTGTGCCACCATGGTGCAAGCATTGCCATCGATGCATCGAAGATTTAGTTCACCTGTTCTTCGATTGCCCCAAGTCTCGTGTTATCTGGCATCATGTGACGCAGGTATTGAGACTCACAAACCAAATCAATTGGCAACATGCATTGTTGGGTGAGGCAGTAGGCTACTCATCGAGGCTGTGGAATGCCATCAGGGGTGAGACTCTTTGGAAGATTTGGAGGGAGCGATGCGCTATTGGCCAAACCCCAAAGGAATGGTCGATTGAGAAATCCTTGTTTCTTCTAGGTAAAGGAATCTCCCGAGATGAGAGATCTCCACCGTTTAGACATCACTATATTTATCTCCTCGAAAACAACAAGTTGAAACCCAAATGGGTCCCACATGATGGAGATGATATATTTTTCCCCCTCATTTGTACTGCCCTCTAGCCTGCCGTACTTCTCCCCTACATTGTGGGATTTGGGGGTTCCCATGGGCATTAGTCCCATTCACTTGTAACTTTTCTTCTTTATTTTAATTAAAGTCCGGGAGAATAGGCTAAGGCCAAACTTCCTTTTATTAAAAAAAAGATTAAGGGTCGTCCCAAGCGAGTTGTCTGGGTGGTTGGGCCTCTTGCCTCTTGAGGGGTGGCAAGGGTTCAACCCCCATCGGCACCATGTAAGAGACATGTTTAACATGGAAAGTTGTATCTTGTGGTTGATGTGCCACCGTTTGTCCTCCCCACGGTAGTTGTGACCGTAGTTCAATCCAGCTATGTAAACCCCTATTCTTGTGGGATAAGGGGGGTACCATGGGTACTATGCCCTTCCTTGTACAATTGCAATTTCAAAGTTAAAGCCTGAAGGCATAGGCCTTGGCCGAACCTCCATTTAAAAAAAATATATTAAGGGCCCGAAATCATTTCAAAAAGTTGGATGTGGTTTCTTTTTGGAGGTTTGATCATCAACCTTCTCTTTCACGTGTACTTCAAATATTGAAATGATCGACACACATACACCCTAAGGATCCCCCACTTTTGATGGATTATATGTCTCGCCACACTTCGGCTTTGAACCGTGGAGCTCACAATCTAGGCTCTAGCGGTGATCCCCCACTTTTGATGGATTATATGTCTCGCCACACTTCGGATTTGAACCGTGGAGCTCACAATCTAGGATCTAGCGGTGTGTGTGTATGTGTATATATGTGTCTGTGTATGTGTATATATGTGTCTGTGTATGTGTGTGTGTTTGCCCACATATTCATACATTTTAATTTTGAATGCACACATATACGTACATACACACACATATATACATACATACATATGTCTGTATGTATCTATATATGTGCGTATATATTTGCATGCATATTCATACACGTATATTTTAATTAATTAATTAATTTGTGTTATATGTATGTATGCTTATATATATACATATATATATATATATATATATATATATATATATATATATATATATATATATATATATATATGTGTGTGTGTGTGTGTGTGTGTGCGCACATGTAATCACAAATATGCAACCAAAATCAAGGAACACAGATAGTTTACTACAGGTTGGAATTATGTACAATGTTGAATATAAATAATAAGTATCTTCTCTTAGCATTCTTAAAGAAAATAGTGAAAAATTAAGGGCCCAATCATATTCTCAAGTTCCTCTATAGAGAATAAGAAGACTTGTGAGGTTTCACCTACTTACAAGAACCCCAAACGGTTTGTTATCTAGAGACTTCCTATTATAGGAAAAAATTTCTTTTTCCTTTCCCTGACTTTCAATATTAATGTATTTTTATTTATTATATTGTTCATACTTTTCATTATTTTTTAATTAAGATCACAAATTAAGCCTAGAATTCCATTAGTTTTGTCTACAACTTCCCTCTACCTTTTTACCTCTTGAGATTAACTTTCTCATGGCCATATCGTTTTCTAGAGCTTCTTAGAATAGTTTGGCAAATGTATTCTCGTATCTAACATAAGGTCCATCAAAATCTATATTATTTTTAATATAAATATCAATTCAAAACTCATTATCTATGAAATAATATTTGTAGATGGTAGATACTAATAATTGATCTTGAAGAGTGGAATAATATGCATAATACGATGGCCCAAAACGCATACACCCAAAATTAGGATTATATTGATGTGTGTGAACACAATTAAGACTATTGGGGCATTTTTCCCCTCTTTAGGAGGTTTTTTCCCTTATCTTCTATATTCACCCATAACCCTAAAGGGATACTCATCTTTATATATTTTGCATTGTGTTTTGCTCTTGATCTTCTTCTTGCTCTTTATCTTGTTTTTTCTATGTGTTTTTTAAATCCCCAAACTACAACAATTGCTATCAAAGTAGGTCATTGCTTCTTGAGGTACATCATCACATCCCTCCACTCACTTTATCTTATTGCAATAAAATTTGGTGAGCATAGGCAAGGTGGTGTATACTTCAAAAGTAATTCAAGCTCCTTTCAACCTTTGAACTTACTATCACAATGATTCTATCTGTGATTTCTTCATTTTATGACAATAATTGTTCAAGCTTTTGTTCACTAGTACAAGCTCTCTAAAGTCTGGTATAGCACTAGTAGATCTCCATTGAGTAATTTTGTTCTGCTTTTTTGAAAAACATTCAATTCTCTACGTTAGGGTACTATGCTCATTGGCTATGACTAAAAACAATGATGTACTTTGCACGTTGGGTATTGAGGATAAGTTGGATGGTTCTAACTACCCATAATGGGCATACATGATGCACCATCTATTCATTGCCAAGTGGCTATGGAATATTATGCATGATGTTGAAATATGTCCTCTCAGAGCTACAAATGTTAAAAATCTAGTTGATGGAGCTAATGTTGAGGATGTTCTAGCTTCAGGTTATGGGGTAGTTCATATTTTGAGTCCTCTTTTTAGCTCTTAATTTTATTATGTCAACTATTGGCTACATAGCAACTTCAATGGGATCAAGAGATGCAAAAGCACATTCCTTGGTTGCTTTTCAAGCATGCCCTTATCCCTCATATTTACTCATTCACAAAATCTAAGGACACTTGGAATACTCTTTTTGAACTCTATCATACAAGAAATGAGGCTCGTGTTGGCTACCCTCGAAAAGAACAAGAGAATGAGCATATGAATCAAGGTGATTCTCAGGACAATTTTCTAACAAGGATTAAAGGTTTGGAGTAATTAATTACTACAAATGATTTTTTTCTAGATGGTTCAACTGTGCACAATGTTCTCAATGATCTGCTTGCTTCTTCTTGGATTTTTGCTCCTAGTCTTCACTTGAGTTAAAAGGCAACGAAAATGCCTTAACATTTGAAGACTTGAAATTTACTTTGTTGCAAATAGGCCCATGATGCACGTTTTAGATCAAGCCTTTGTTGCTAGTCCGAAGGGCAAGGGGTTAAGATATTTTCTTCATTAGTAGGAAAAAAATGTTACAAAATTAAAGAAGGAATAAAAGATGAGCAAGACGGAAGATAACCACAAATTATATTGAAAATATTGTATGGAAAATGATCATATCATAAAGAACTATCTTAAACTTATATTTAAAGAGGTAAAAAAGAAAGAGGTAGGAATGGTTGTTGTACGCATGTCTCCTTTTAAGAATAATTCTACAAACTCTGTGCCAAGTGAAGAATGTTCATTCACTATATGATCATTGTACGTCACATGTGGACTCAAATGTGTTGAGATATCCACGCTCTACCCTTTTTGTCTCACATGAAAGGGCATTCTCACAAGCTCTCATGTACTCTCATGCAAGTTCCATTTATCCCACATAGGTAGTACTTTGCCCTCTTCTCCATATAAGGAGGGCCTCACTTCTCCTCTCCTCATTCACTCATGCACTACCATGAGGCTCTCTCCTTGAGTTGCAAGCTCCATGCTTCTTTTGTAAGTTTCTCTTTCATAATTTAGTTCATTTCATTTCATTTCTTTATTATATCATTTCTAGTGTGTTTTGAGCCTCCATAGCTTGTTCTTGGTTTGTGTTTATCTTGTGCCATGTTTCTCAACATGGTATTAGAGCATAGGTTATTTTATGCATTCTTTCATATAAGATTTAGGTTCATTATCTTGAGTTAATGTTTTCATTTTCTCTTTAGTTACTATAGATGAAACTTATATTCTCGTAATCCCTCCCTCCCATTGCATTTTCCAGTCAAAGTGCTTCTAAGCACTATTTTCATTTAGCATTCACCATTTGTGTCATTTTGTCTAGAGTTCTTATCATTTCTATGTTGAAGCATTTTGAATCATGGATATCAAAATGATTTTGTTCCCTTTGGATTATAAAAGAAAAGCCTGCTATGGTAATAATGCATGCATCTGTACTCTTTATGCTACTGTTTCTGCTGCCCAAATTCATCTCTGGAAACTCACTTGTGTTTAGCACATGCATATACTAGCCATGTTGTTATAGTCCACAAACAATGCCCCCCAATGTATCTAATAGCTCTCTTTAACCCCCATCATCTAATGCTACATGAATGTAAGCTATTTGTTAGCTATAACCTCTTGCCCCTACATTCTCTATGAAGCATTATCTACATGCCTCTACATTCGCTATGATGAGGTGAGATAATCGGCATCACTAGCAAGAAGAAGATAGCGCACTACTTGGATGCTATCGCAGACAGATAAATGCACTTGTTTCACCTCAAAAAAGTACGAAGCCAGCAAGGGAGAAGCGTTCAACGCTCCGCAAGGAGGATTACAATAGCAGTCTTTGCAAACACACAGCTGAAGAACTCAGCAGCCTTTGCAAATACACAGCTGAAGAACTTGGTAGGGATGATGGACACATGAATGTTGTCAGGGGGAGGTAACTCTACTGTATCTCTTGCCTCTACTGTAGTACATTGACAACCTTGCCATGTAAACAACATACGCTGTCATGAGTGGCAACATCAATAATTCTGTTGTGCCACAATAGGATGATTCAACTACAGCATAGTAGTACCAACCCAAAGTATCTTCACTTTCTCCAATATCTCCATCGTGCATCAGCAACATCTACTTGAGAGCTCACAGTTGTCTTCGCTTCAGCAGACGACTTTGCAGAGGCACAAGAAAATGGAATAGAATTACGCCACAGATTCAGAAGGGAACCAAGTAGCGCATAATGGAATCCTCTCATGATGCAGATCTCTTTGCCATGCCCGAGGTCTGAGAATGAAGAAGCAACAACACCTACATGTTGATGAAATCATGGTTCTAGAGAGGAAGTCATCGCGTGCTGTCAGCTACCATTGCGGACGAAGAAAATGGTGGGATTGCGCTCAAAGATGATGATAAAATCGAAACTCAGCCACATATTTCTCAATCTCTACGCCACTGATTTTTTTCTTTTCTCTGACATCAGCACTGATGTCAATGGAAGATTCCTTTCATATTTAATAAATAAAAGAGAGAATGAGAGGTCCACAAAGAGGATCGCTTGTCCACATGTGTATTGAGCCTTATCGAGTATCGAGTAGTGATTTTATTGTTTCACTTCAAAGCCACATATTATGATATGATATATGCCTTACATTTTGTACCTCAAAAATGCTAGACATATCTTCTATCATATGCCTTTGTAAAAGGAATAGACACTGCCACATTTATAAGTGGTAAGACCTTCCTTTCTATTCATGATATATTTGCACTAAATTTTTTCCTTTTCTTTTAGGTATGCATCTAAGCAAGATACATACTTTCATTAAGAATACTTCTCCATAAGCCCTCCTCCTTTCACTATGGAAGGAAAACATGAGGCCACCATCAATGGTCAAAACTTTCACACATGGCAAGTCAAAATGCAATACAAGCTGATGAAGAAAGGCTTATGGGGTATTGTTAGTGGCAAGGAAAAGAAACCGACGACGAGAGAAGGTGAAGCTAATTGGCAACCCAAAGATGAGAAAGCAATATCCACCATTGCACTTGGATTAAGTGATCAGTATGTGCATCACATCGATGAGAAGGGCACCGTTTATGATGCATGGACAAAGTTAGATCATCTTTTTGGTTCTAAAGCTAAATCTTCAAAAATCACACTCCTTATGAACTTGTTTGATCTCAAAATGGAGCTTAACTCCTCTCTTGCTTCACATCTCAACAACTTTAAGAGTATGTGTACTCAACTTATGGACATCGAAAAGAAGCTTGATGAAGATGTACTCATTGCATTACTTCTACGAAGTCTTCCCCAGGAATCATATGGCCACATTATCACCACACGGCTTCTTCCACAACCAACCCTCAACGATGTTGAAGCTGCTCTACTTGATGAAGAAAAGAACCTTCAAAACTACAACTCCTCTCGAGACAAAGCTCTTTTCAACAAGAAGAAACCTCTTCCTACAAAGTACAAACCATGTCGCTTCTACAAGAAAACCAATCATCTTGAGGAGAAATGTTACTACAAACCCAAGAGATATGCCAACATCAGTGAAGAACGGATTGATGACGAGATAGATGAATCACCCAAAGCAACTATTTGTAAAGAATATCTCTTTTAAAGCATCTCATCAGCATTACCTACCTCATGCTTTAAACCCTTCTATATGTCTTGGGATTCCATATGTCCCAATATCCTAGATATGCCATATGTCCCCCACTTGGATGCCATATGTCGAAGTTATTTCTAAGGATCCCATATGTCCTTAGAACCTAAAAACCAAATGGACTAAGTGATCCCATATGTCATTAGTCCCCGTATTAAAAACAAAAGGGTCATCACATGGAGGGGGTTGTTGAGATATCCATGCTCTACCCTTTTTGTCCCACATGAAAGGGCATGCTCACAAGCTCTCGTGTACTCTCATGCAAGTTCCATTTATCCCACATAGGTAGTACTTTGCCCTCTTCTCCATATAAGGAGGGCCTCACTTCTCCTCTCCTCATTCACTCATGCACTACCATGAGGCTCTCTCCTTGAGGTGCAAGCTCCATGCTTCTTATGTAAGTTTCTCTATCATAATTTAGTTCATTTCATTTAATTTCTTCATTATGTCATTTCTCCATAGCTTGTTCTTGGTTTGTGTTTATCTTGCGCCATGTTTCTCAACAAAATGTTCCATTTTTTATAGTGGCGCAACCAAACATATTACCAACCAATGCAATTTCTTCACTTCACTTGAGCATTCCCCCAAAGGGAATATTTTCACATGCATAAGAAAATCCTCATATCCTATCATGGGAATTGGAAAAATCATTCTTATCGTTGTCAATGTTAATACATTCACATATGCTTTTATATGTTCTAGGGATCATTAAAAATCTAGTATCAATTTCAACACTAGCCAAGATTGGCTTGGTAGAAAGGTTTGTTGATGATAAGGATATAGCTCATGATCTCTCTGATGGCAAAAAAACATTGCATCTAATGGTTTCATGGTAAGTATAAGCTCGCAAATTATGGAATATACATAAATTATTATGCATATGTAGTACAAGATTTGTAGGCCATATTAGATAGAAAACGTTGCTATAGACATCTTGGTCATCTAAATTTTGCTGGTTTTTTATGTCTACAAAAGTCTTATATGGTCCTCTTCACCGAAACTTGAGGTGCCATTCAAGCATGTATGTGGGGGTTGTATTTTGGGTAAGAGGTTGATGGAGAGTGTTAATCTCCAAAATAACAACCTATTCTTGAAATTAGAGCACCTCTATATCAAGAATAAGTTTAGACTCCTCTTAATTTAGAGAACAATCACCAACTTATCAAGAAATTGACTATTCTTGAAAAAATCAAATTCTCAAAAAAGTTTGCTGGAGTTTAATCTCTGATTGACTAACCATTCGTGTAAAGTTTTTGATAAAACTTTGTAGGATGTATCACCTTAAGGTTGCGCACCTTCTCCAACTTAAATCTCCTTAAATGATTGAGTATACTTTGAGAAATGACTCAAACATTTTACCTATGTGTGAAACTGCTTCTCTGAAGTAGCGACTTTGACACCTATAACTTCTTAGCTATAGTTCTCCCAATGTCGAACCCGTTTGGTCAAATGCTTTTAGCTGTAGATAGCTTATCTCTCAACTTAGATTTTGAGCTATCATTTGTGTAAAACTTTACACTGTGCACTGAGCACTGTCCATTTTTTTGAACTCGAAATCTGCGCCCATTTCAGAAGACTGTGAACATTCTTTACATATGAATATTCCTACTTACAATTCTCTTAGCCTGCTTACAATTAGATTCTCAAACTCTAGCCATAGATTTATTAACTATGGAATTAGACATCTCCAAAAGGAATTCACAAAAGATCTACTACACGAGGAGAAAACACAGAAACATCGGGTGCAACTTTTCTTCTATTTCTCAGAAAATTACAACTGAGTGATGAGAGAGAGTTCAACTCACTTCTAGGAGGTCTAATGACTCTTACAACTTCTCAATACACTATTCTCATACTCTCTCATACTTGCCCCGACATTTTCCATAGTATTTATAGGCAAATATGTACAAGCTTATGACTTATCAAAAGTATAAGTGACCTATATCTGAACTAATGTACATATGTGTACATCTATTTCAATCTCTGAATGTAACCATCTTCTATGCTCCAAGAATTGATCTTATCTCCATTCTTTGTCTCTCAAAACTTCAATTGGTGATTGGTCTGCACCAACAGCTCCCCCTCAATCATCAATTGAGGTTTCTCTTATCTTCTTTATGCCTGCCATGTCTTTGAACTTCTGTAACTTTGGTCCATCTAAGCTTTTTGTAAGCATATCAGCTATCTGATCTTTTGTTGAAGTATCTACAACTTCAATCTCTTTATCCATCACCTTCTCTCTTAGAAAGTGGTACTGTATCTCAATGTGTTTGGTCCTGGCATGAAAAACAGGATTAGCAGCTAGATATAATGAACTCATGTTATCTCCATAAATGATAGGTATGCTCTGTTTAGTGTCAAAAGTCTTCATGAGAGTCTTAAGCCATATTACCTCCTTTGCAGCTTCAACCATGCCTTTGTACTCTGCTTCTGTAGATGACAAAGCAATTGTATGTTGCTTCTGTAGATGACAAAGCAATTGTATGTTGCTTCTTTGAGCACCAAGAGATTAACTTATCTCCCACATAACACATGTACCCATAGGTTGACCTTCTATCATCTGGATTACCTGCCCAATCTGCATCACTATATATTTTGATATTTGTATCTGATGTAAAACCATAATACAAACCCTCTTTGAGTGTACCCTTAATGTACCTCAACACTCTTTGACCTGCAATCCAATGTTCTTTCCTAGGACAATGCATGAATTGAGACAACACCCCAACTGCATAAGATAAATCAGGCCTAGTTAATGTAGCATAGATAAGACTACCAACCAAACTCTGATATTGTTTCATGTCCTTGAACTCTTCACCTCCAAATCTGCTCAATTTGTGATTCACCTCCATTGGAGTAGGTGCTACTCTGCAATCATTCATCTTAAACTTGGTTAACAAATTCTTCAAATACCTTTCTTGAGTCACATACACTCCATGTTGAGTGTATGAAATCTCCATGCCCAAGAAGTATGACAAATCTCCCAAATCACTGATTTTGAACTCTTTCTCCATTTGCTTCTTTAGGCTTTGTATGCCTTTCTCATCTGTACCTGTAAGAATTATATCATCAACATATATACATATGTAAATGAACCCATCATCACTTGCCTTAACAAGCAAGCTACTATCTGCTTTTGATACTTGAAATCCAAGTTCCTTTAAGAACTTTACAAGCCTATAGTTCCATGAACTTGGGGCCTACTTCAAGCCATATAAAGCTCTCTTGAGCTTACACACATGATCTGGATATCTTCCATCTCTGAATCCTTGAGGTTGCTCCATGAAAACATCATCTGAAATGTAACCATTCAAAAAAGCATTCTTCACATCTAATTGACTCAATTTCCAACCTTTACATGCAGCAACTGCTATGAGTGTCCTGATGGTTGTCATCTTTGCCACAAGACTATAGGTCTTATCATAGTCAACACCATATGTTTGAGCAAACCCTTTCACAACAAGTCTAGCTTTGTACCTAGACACACTTCCATCTGCAAACCTCTTTGTCTTGTAGACCCACTTACATCCAATGATCTTCTGGATATTTGGTTTAGGAACCAATTCCCAAGTCTGATTTTCCATCAATGCATCATATTCTTCTTGCATAGCTTTCTCCCAATTTTTTTTACCTTTTGCCTCTTCATATGTAGAAGGGTCTTCATCTGCTTTTATCATGTAAGCATAATCTTTGGTAGCCAAAAAAGAAGTATCATAGCTATACCTTGTAGGTTGCCACTTGTGTCTTGATGACCTTCTAAGTTCTCCACTCCTTCAGGTTTCTGGTTCATCACACTCAGGATCAAATCTTGGCATTTCTTCAACTTCAACCTGCACTTCATTATTCTCCTCTTCATCACATATTTGAATCTTTGATTTACCTTTCCTTTGGTTTATAACTTCTTCATCACCTGTATTAATATTAATTGTACCTGCATACCAAGTACCTTGCTCATCAAATGAAACATCTTTTGATACAAGAAATTGTTTTGTGGATGGACTCCACAACCTATATCCCATCTGCTTATCATCATAACCAATAAACACATACTTTTCAGCTTTAGGTTCCAATTTGTGTCTTAATTGTGATGGCACATATGCATATGCCAAACACCCAAATACTTGCAATGATCTAATGTAGGTCTCTTACCCCACCATGCTTCATATGGTGTCATACCCTGCAAGGCTTTACATGGTAACCTATTGACCAAATAAGTAGTTGTGTTTACAGCCTCAACCCATAAATAATTAGGGCAATTTTTCTCCTTCAACATGGACCTTGCAAACTCAACAAGAGTTCTGTTTCTCCTTTCTGCTACACCATTTTGTTGAGGAGAGTATCTGCAAATGATTTCCCTCTTTATACCTGCATTCCACAAGTAATCACTGAACTCATTAGAGAAATACTCTCCCCCTCCATCTGACCTTAGTCTCTTCAACTTATGACCTGTAATTCTCTCTGCATACACATGATAATGTTTGAAAGTGTCGAATACCTCTGACTTATCTTTGATCACATAGATAGTGATCCATCTGGTAGCATCATCAACATAAATCACATAATACCTTGAACCATTGATACTGAAATCCTTTGATGGTCCCCACACATCTGTGTGTACCAACTCAAGCTTCTCTGAATACATAAAACCATGCTTGGAATAAGATTGCTAATGAGCCTTACCTAATTGACATGCCTCACATCTGTATGTCATATGTTGACCTGCAACATTAGGCAATCCAAGCACTGAACCATTGTTAATCATATCTTTGATACCTCTTTCATTGAAATGTCCAAGCCTCTTGTGCCAAAGATCTAACTCAGAGATCTTATGTCCTCCATAAGTGAACAAGGCATGACCAACATTACCTTGAATCTTCAATGTGAACAATCTTCCTTCTTTCTTCCCTGAAACAATTTGTTTATACGCATTGCTAGGGTCTTCCACAAACACTCCTTCATTAGTGAACCTCACTTCATAACCTTTTTCCACAATTTGTCCTACACTTATCAAATTCTTAGGAATTGTAGGAACATACAAGACCTTACTCAATAAGGTGCTACCATCCTTGGCCTTCACTGATCCAATTGACTTCACATTGTGCTTTGTATTATCACCTGTTTGAACAACATGATTAGATACCTTATTCTCCAAATCAGTCATCAAGGCTATATTACCACTCAAGTGATTGCTACACCCTGAGTCAATGTAGAAGACTCTTTGATCTTCACTCTGCCTTTCACAAGTTGCATTCATTATCAATGTTGAATCTTCCTTCTGATCTGAAGCATAATTGTAGTAGGTATTGTTATATTGTTGACTTTGGAATCCTCTACCTGCATTTCTTCCAAAGTAACCCCTACTACCTCTACCTCTGAAATTACCTCTTGGATTTCTGCCACCTCTTCCTCTTGAATTAAAATTCTGATTATATCCACTATTACTCTGATTATTATGCCAACAATCATTAGCCAAATGATTTGTCTTACCACAAATCCAACAAGCTTTGACTCCATCTTTGTTACTCCTGCCTCTTCCTCTACCTTTGCCACCTCCTCCTCCTCTTAGGAAGTTGGCTTGACTAGTTGTGCCTTCTTCTTCATTTGCTTGTTGCTTTCCTTTGTTAGCTTTCTTCTTGTCTTTAGAGTACATTGCATGACCTGCACTCTTGTCAACATCTCCTTTGATATCATTCTCAAAAGTTAGCATATGTCCTAATAATTGATTCAAATCAGGAGTGAAATGAGTTTCTAGCTTGAGGAAATACTTTGTATTGCATATTTATGGAATAGATGTCCTATTGAGGCACCATATCATTTCTAATGAGACTAGGCATGGTTGCAACCCATGGATTGTTGATCTATGTGTTTTTGGTTGTTTTCCATATTCGTTCATGTATGAGAAATAATACAAAAAATTGGATGATAAGGTTGTGAAATGTATTTTTGATAGGTATAATTCTAGGAGCAAAGGCCATTGTGCTATACGACCTACAATGTGAACATAGTTTGGTTAGTCAACATGTTGCTTTTGAGAAAGACCCAATACAACATTTATTTTCATGTATGAAGGAGACTTTTATGAGCTCAAAGGATGTGTATGATATATTGTTGCCTCTTTTCATTGGTGGAAAATCAAATTTATCTCCTAGTGAGGCAACTTCTCAACCTATGTAAGTTTTGAGTGAGCATATAGATCATTTTTTATGCAGATATTCATATTGCAATCACTAATGAGAGAGAAGATATTGATGAGGCAAAATCTTTGCCAAGATCTTGATGTTAAATTTGAGATATTAAATTGGATGCATGTTTGTCTCATTGTACTTTCTCAACCTTCCACGGTGCTTCTTTAGCATTTGGTTTCTATTCAATGGTTGCCTCTAGACTTTTTGATGAGAATGAGCTTGCCCCCTTTGATGAAAAACAAAACACAAAACATGGGATGGCTATCATACAATTAGATTATGATGTTATTATGAAGAATAGCGCATCGCCTATATGTGACTTTTCTCTTGGCAAAAGTGTCATTGGCACTAAATGGTCCATAAGTTGAAATGCAAGCTTGACGGTAGTGTTGATTCCTATAAGGATAGGCATGTAGATAAATGTTATTCTCCAAAAATCTCATTGATTTTGATAACTTGTATGGTTATACATGCTATATGACAATTGTTCATAGCACTATCCACTTGCACATCACAACGGTTGGAATGTACATGAGATTGATAGAAATGCTAATTTTTTTTATGGGAGCATGCATGAAGAATTGTATGTTTTTTAGCCCCATAATTTTATGTTAAAGAGGCATGAAAACAATGTGTAAATTAAAGAAAGCATTGCATGGATTAAAATAAGGACTGCATTTGGTATGGGAGAATACATGCCTACTTTTGAGAATGTGAACATTCTAGCTGAGAGCACCTTGTAAATGGAGACAAAAATGATGGATAATTCATGAACAAGAAGAGCAACAAGAGATCACGTACCTCAAGGTGTACACACTTACCATCATGCAAAGTGTTTGATAAAGCACTTCCCTAGCAATGATGTCAATGTGTTATTATCTCATAGACCCATATATCCCAGGAACACACACTAATGCCAAGATAAGTATTTGCAATCCATAATGTCAATCTAGGTGAATATTTTGGGGTGTGAAGACCATTGGCAAGCATGCATACATACATTCTATATGAGGAAAAGGAGAGACAAGATGTTCTCTAAGAATATCTCTTCTTCATATTCAATAACAAGATCTCATTTACAAATAAGGGTTCATTGTCTTTGATAGACCTTTTGGGTCCCTTTTTCACATTCAAGTGTCAAGCCTCTTTTCAAAATTAGTCAACTAGCCTACTTTGGGGGGCAAAATGAGTTCTAAAAAATGAAAGAAAATCATGGAAGCTTGCTTAGGTGAACCAACATCTTGACTCCTTATCCTCTACAAAGTGGGCCCCATTTACAAGCTACAAGGGTTTTTCTAACTAAAAATAGCCAATTTTATATAAAAAAGGAATATGGGAAAATTTTTTAAGGACTTTTTAGGATATTTGGGGGTTTTCTTCTTGCTCTTTCTTTCCTCTAATTTTCCTTCACTTTGCTTCAATGTCTTTGGCCTCTCTTTGCCTTTTGGCTTCTTGCTTTGATTTACTTTTACATGTTCCTTTTTTGTGACTTCATAGCTTCTCTTTGTTTTCTTCCAACACAAGTCGCTTGAGAGATCATTCTCAAAGAATAAAAAATTCAAACCCAGCTATTGCAATAGTTGTGGATGAGGAATTAAAAATATCAAATGAAGAGGTTATCATAAACATAAAAAGTTCCAAATAGGATGAACAAGAAAGAGCCCAAGTTGTTTGCAATTCTAGAGATGGATTCCTCTAGAAAAGAAAAGAAATAATTGGAACTAACTATAGTGGAGAATGTGACATCATTATAGTGATCCATAAAGTAGAAGATGACTAGCCATAATATTTGTGGAATCAATTCTAAGAAGCTTGATGTGAGAAGGAACAAGAAAACCACCAATATCCATTGTTATAGAGATTCCTATTAATATATATATCATTAGTGATGTGTGTGAACACTCTAAGGACCGTCGAAGTACTTTTTTCCCTCTTCAGGAGGTTTTTCCCCCTAGCTTGTATATACATCTATAAATCTAACACATCACTTATCTTTGTACATTCATTGGGTAATACATTTTGTATTGTGTTGTGATCCAAGCTTCATCTTATTCCTTGTGTTGTTTGTGTGCTTTTGCAGGCCTCAAACTCCAACAATTGATATCAAACTAGGTCATCACTTCAACTAGGACATCCTCAACAACACTCCGAACACAGTCTCAAAGGACACAAAAATTGGTGAGCATACTTGGGGGATGTTCAAAATAGCTTTGCTTTGTGGAATCAAAATTTTTATCTCAGCTCATTTCTACCTTTGAATGCACTATCGCAATGTCTATGTAGGAAATTTTGTCCTTTTGTGCCAAAAATATATACAAGTTTCAGTTTTCCAATATAAACAGCTCAAAGTCTGCTATAGATCTAGCAGATCTTGATAAGGTGATCATGTTCAACATTTTGAGATACAATCAATTTTCCACACCAAAATATTTAGTCATTGGCCATGGATGAAAGCAATTATGTACTTTGTATGTTAGTTTTTGAGGATATGTTGGATTTTACTAATTACCCATTATAGGCATAGATTATCCTTTCTGTATTAGTAGAAAACGGGTTGTGGAATATTATGTAGAGTATTTAAAAATTTCCTACTACAATTGCAAATACAATTATTGAAGGTGGTGTAGATGGTGTTAAAGAGGATGATCTTCAAATTTATTATTTGTGTTGCAGTTCTTGCTCCACCTTGTAGAGAAACTTTGTTGGGATGGCATAGATGCTCAGGCACATGCATTGATAGCTTTGTCTATCAAACATGACATTATCCCTCACATTCACTCATGCAAGTTCGCAAAGGATGCTTGCGATACACTTGCAAGTTTATAGCATGCACAAAATGAGGCTCATGTTGCTTACCTCCAAAAAGGTTCAAGAGTGAGCATATGAATGAAGGAGATTCTATGGATAATTTTTTAACAATGATCAAAGATTTGAAGGATCATCTGACTTTTGTTGATGAAGTCTTGCTAGATAGTTCACGTGTATAGATTTTTCTTAACGGTCTTCCAAATTCATATCAACATTTTTCTTAAATTCTTTTATTGATGAAAGGCAATCCAAATGTCTTAACATTTTAGGAGTTTGTCTTTATTTTATTTAGGAATATCAATTTAGACAATCAATTATGTGTGTTGTAGATCAAGCTTTCTTACCTAGTCAAAAGGCAAAAGGTAAATCGAGCCCATCTACTAGTAAGCAAAAATCTGCTAATGTTGCACAATCGAAGAAGGAAGAAAATGATGAGAAGAAAATAGAAAAGCATAAATAGTTTTACAAATACTCTGAGGAGAATGATCATGTCATAAAGAGTTTTCCTAAACTAACTACAAAAGAGGCAAAGAAGAAAGAGGCTAGAATGGTAGTTGCACATGACTCTACACCTAAAACAAAGTCTACCAATCTTGTTCAGAATGAAGAATGGGCATTTACTATTGTTTGCAACTATAACCCATCTTCTCATGAGTAGTGTATATCTGATGTTTCATACTTTGATAGTGGGGCAACCAAACATATTACCTTGCAGTGTAGTTTCTTCAGTTCACTTAAGCCTCTCCCTAGAGGGAATATTGTGACATGTGCTAACAACACCTCTTATCTTGTAATGGGAGTTGGTACAATCATTCTGCCTATTGTTGATGGAAACGTTTTCACAATGCCCCAGATGCTTTATATGTAAATGCCATCACAAAATATTTGTTGTCAGTTTTAGCATTAGTCAAGGTTGGCTTGGTTGTCAAATTTTTTGATGATAGATGGTTGTTATCTCTTTAAATGGTGATGTTATTATTGCTTCTGGCATTTTATGTCATGGGCTCTATAAGGTCATAAACTATATGAAATCTATGAATGATTCAGCATGTGCAATTCAAAATTATCAGGTTATCTCATATGCAAATGTTTGGCATGCACGCTTTGGTCATCTGAATGTTTCTAGTTTGTTATGCCTATGGAAATATAAAATGGTGTGTTCTTTGGCTAAACTTGAGGTACTATAAACATGTATGTGAAGGCTATATTTTGGAGAAATACAACACTCCTCCTTCCCAAAAAATGGTTCAATTTGAGCTACTCATAAATTGTAGCTTGTTCATAATGATGCATGTAGTCCTATGCAGACACCTTGTTTTGGGAACTACCTTTATGTCATGAGTTTTATTGAGGATTTCTCTAGGCATGCATGGGTATATCCATTTAAAGCAAAGTACAAAGTGTTTATGTTGTTCAAACAATTTCTACTTATGACTGAAAATTTATCAACATGTAAGTTGGACACCATGTGTTTTGATGGGGGGATACATATCTTTTGATTTTAATATGGGTGATTCTGCGATAAAAATTAGTGCAAAATGTGGTATACACCTCAAAAAGTTGGATTTTCTAAAATAAAGTAAAGGTATCTCATGGAGATGGTGAGATGTATGGTCAAAAGATAGGCTTTATCACATAGCTTTTTGGCTTGAGGCTATTACATGTGTAGTATATGTACTTAACACATGTCCTAACAAAGCATTACAATCGATCACTCCATATAAGTCTCGGCATGGTCGCAAGGCATCTCTTGCTCATCTACATGTCTTTTTTTGTTTGGTATATGCATTAGTGGTTGAACAACAATGCAAGAAATTGGATGATAAAGTAATGAAATGTATTTATGTTGGGTACATTTTTGAAAGCAAAGGCTATCATCTGTATCATCCATGGACTAAATGCATTTTGGTTAGCCATGATGTTGTTTTCATGGAAGATGAAGTTTACCCATTCCTTTCATATAGCAAGGAGACTTAAATTATCCCTAAAGATTTGTATGGTGCTTTGTTGCCTCTTTTTACAAGTGGATAGTCAAGTGTTGGTACAAATGAGGCAATTTGTTAGCCTTTTCAGGTTCCACCAGATGATGCAAGTCATTCCTTGTTTTATACAAATTTACATGATGCACTTGTCGATCAGAGGGTTGACATAGAAGAGGCTAAAACTATGCCTAAATGATTGGTGCAAACTTTGAGAGATAGCAAATTAGGTGCATCGTTTCCATAGTGTACCCATTCAGGCTCTCGAAGGGGTTCCTTTGCATCAGATTGCTATGAAATGGATGCCTCTAGCCTTTGTGACGAGAATGATCCTGTTTGTTTTGATGAAGTAAATAATTCAAAATATTGTATGCTTGTTATGCAATGCGAATATGATGCTATTATGAAGAATGGTACTTGGTCTTTATGTGATTTTCCTCCAAGAAAAAAGGCCATTGGCACTAAATGGGTATACAAGTTGAAATGTAAGCTTCATGCAATAGTTGATAGGTACAATGCTAGGCTTCTTGCCAAAGGTTATGCTCATTTCCCCTAGCTTGTATATATGCCTATAACCAACCCTAAGGGATTACTTATCTTTGTATATTCACTTGATAATACATTCAGTATTGTGTGTTGTGCTTAAAGTTTTTGCTTCTTCCTTGTGTTGTTCGCATGCTTTTGCAAACCTAAAACTCCAACAATTGGTATCAAAGGAGGTCACCGCTTCATCTAAGGCATCGTGGAAACCCCTCTAGTCATATTCTTATAATCGCACCTCAAAATGCAATGTCTCTCCTTCCCAAAAGATGGTTCAGTTCGAGCTACTTTGAAATTGCAGCTTGTTCATAGTGATGTATGTGGTCCTATGCGGACACCTTCTTTTGGGAACTACCTTTACTTTGTGACTCTCATTGATGATTTTTCCAGGCATGCATGGGTGGATCTCCTAAAAGCAAAATTCAAAGTGTTATGTGCTTCAAACCATTTCTGGTTTTGGCTGAAAATCTGTCAGCATGCAAAATGAGCATTCTTCATTTTGATTGAGGGGGGGACACATGTCTTCTGATTTTAATGCATTTATGGTTGAACGTGGGATAAAACACTAGTGCATAATGTCTTATACAGCTCAACAAAATGGATTTGTTGAAAGAAAGAACAGGTCACTCACAAAAATGGCGAGGTGTATGGTCAAAAGTCAGGCTTTGCCACATAGCTTTTGTCTTGCAGTTGTTATGTGTGTAGCATATGTACTTAAAAGGTGTCCCACCAAAGCATTGTAGTCTGTCACTCCATATGAGGCTTGGCATGTTTGCAAGCCATCTTTTTCTAATTTGCGTGTCTTTAATTGTTTGGTATATGCATTAGATCATAAACAACAATGCAAAAAATTGGATGATAAAGTAGTGAAATGTATTTTTGCTGGTTACAATTCTGAAATCAAAGGCCATTATCTGTATCATCCATAGACTAAACACATTTTGGTTAGTCATGATGTTTTTTTTGTGAAAGATGCAATTCAGCTATTACTTTCATGTACTAAGGAGACATCAATTAGCTCCAAAGATGTGTAAGACACTTTGCTTCCTCTTTTTATGGGTGGATAACCAAGTGATGGTCCGAATGAGGCAATTTCTTAGCCTTTACAAGTTTCACATGATGATATAGATTATTCCATTTTTTATGCAGATTTACATGATGCACTTGTTGATGAGAGGGCTAATATACAAGCGACAAAAACTATGCCTAAATAGCTAGAGCAGACTTTGCAAGATAGCAAATTAGATGCACCTTTGTCATATCATACTCATTCAGGCTCTCATAGTGCTTCCTTTGCATCAGATTTCTATGTTATGGTTGCCTTTAGTCTCTGTGACGAGAATGAGTCTCTTTCTTTTGATGAAACACAAAATTTAGAAAATTGGATGCCTACTATACAATCACAATATGATGCTATTATGAAGAATTGTACCTTTTCTTTATGTGATTTTCCTCCTCACAAAAAGTCCATTGGCACTAAATGGGTATACAAGCTGAAACATAAACTTGATGGAACAGTTGACAATTGCAAAGCTAGGCTCGTTGCAAAAGGTTATGCTCAAGAAAGAGGCACTGATTTTGATGAGACCTTTGCACCCAAATGTCGAATGACTACTCTTCATAGTATTTGTGCACTTGCAGCCCATCATGGTTGGAATGTACATCAGTTTCACATTAAAACTACATTTCTAAATGGTGAACTGCATGAAGAAGTGTATGTATTTCAGCCCCGTGGTTTGGTGTAGATAGGGCATGAAAACAAAGTGTGTAGGTTGAAAAAGGCATTATATGGTTTGAAGCAAGTACCACGTGCTTGGTATGAAAAGATACATGCATACTTGATTGCACATGGTTTTGAGAATTTTCCAACCAAGAACACCTTATATGTTATGCGTGAAAATGATGTGCTTCTGTTCATTGTTGTCTATGTTGATGAAATGTTGCCCACTAGTTCTAATGAGAAGCATATTACTGATTTTAAGGCTGATTTGCATGCCTCTTTTGAGATGTCAGATTTGGGGCACTTGCATCATTATTTTTAATGGCCTTGAAGATTGCAAACCTATTTCCACTCCTGCCTATGCAAGTAGACAACTCAACAATATAGATAGAAATTACATGGAAAAAAAACAAAGAAGGCTTAAGAATTATTTATGTCATGATGAAAATCAGGCATTATTTATTAGCAAAGAAATTCAAGTTTTTAATCAATCAACAAGCTCTTATTTATATATTTGATAAACCCTAAAATATTGAAATATTAGTTTAGTGGTTCCTTAAATCACTCAATTACAATTTCAAATACTAATGAGGAGAGTAATAAAAGAATCAAATGGGGAATCCACATGCTTGATGAATGATGAAACTTAAAGTCCAACTTTATAAGCATTGGAGATGTGGAGTACTGAAGAAGAAATCCAAAGCTAAAAGTTTCAACAACCACAGCTCCAATAACCATTTCCCAATTATCTCTTCCATTCACAACTAAAAGAGATTATGGGGAAAGCTTGCTTAGATATAGAAGTCAAAATTGCATATATATATATATATATATATATATATATATATATATATATATATATATATATATATGTGTGTGTGTGTGTGTGTGTGTGTGTGTGTGTGTGTGTGTATCTCTGTGTGTGGAATTCAAGTGATGCATGTTCCTTCATGTTAGTTATTTAGTTAAGAGTGCAAGGAAGCAAGCCTCTTGCTAAGCTAGCCCCCTATCTACTTCCAAGCTAAGTTTGAGTAGCCATATGTCATAGACCAGTTTATCCGTTTTGTAGCTCACTAGCTTTGAGCTGAAAGTAGTGTTTCTCCTATTTACAATATCCATTTTATGTAGTTCTTAGTTTTTAAAAAGCATTATAGTGTCTTGCAAAGTTATCTCACGTCTTGGCTTCATACTATGCATATGCTTTGAGTAATTAAATTTTTAATGAACATGGGTTATTAGGAGTGTATTTGTGAGAGGGTATCCACCATGATTCATTTTTCTAGGGATCAAAAATTCTTTGAAAAATGAAAAAGTGACATCCATTCAATCTCTTGCCATACTTGAACCCATAATCTTACCACTATTTCTCTAACATAATCCCTTCCACGTTTCCATTTCCACCTTTTGATCTACCAATTGATCAAAATATCCCATCATTCCCAAATGTTTCATTTACACTCCTCATAGAAACCCATTTCCATACTACCCCATTTCCACCCCATCCACCACTGGACTTGGATGGAATACGATTCAAGACCAATCTTGAATGCTTGTTATTTGTTTGATGTAGACCCACTTGCATGCTACAGGTGCCAACCAACATCAACCAATGGATCCTCACCCACAAAATGTCAATGTCATAGATAAGTCAGTGATATGAAAATCTTCACCATAATAGGATTCATGCACACAAACAAGGATTCTCTCTCTCTCTCTCTCCCTCTCTCTCTCACTCACTCACTCTCTCTCTCAAGCACACACACATACATGCACACTATGCAAGTAGATTTAACTCGTGGACAAGAAGCAATAGCTCCCAAAGAAAATCACACTTGATTAGAAGAGAGAATGAACAAGAAGTAGTACAATTGATGGTTTGTTCACTTTTGTAGGTATTTTTTAAAAAATGACCCTCAGTGTCTATCCTAGTTAAAAATAAGGTCCTAAAACCCTTGTTTGAGGTTCCATTTCAGTGAAAAATGTCATGTAAGATCCTTGTGTATTAGAGAATCACTCCTCAACTTTGATGACTCCTCAACTTGCACAAATATGGAGTAAATTACAAGAAAAGACTTCTGGAAATATTTGTCAAGGTGGGATTTAAAATCAACAATTTGGGGGATAGTTTTGGAAATTTTGGGGTCTCATTAGCTTGTTGCATTGCTTGCATCCACCATCTTTTTTGCGGTACTTCTTCACAACGTCAACCATTTTCTCTCTCTCTGACCTTTAAAGATAGCTTCAATTGTCTCCATCTCTAACATTCCCCCCTCTTAGAGTTTTTCATCCTTGAGAGATGATTGGTACATAAGTTGTTCATGGGGAAGTGTGTGTGTTGAAGCACATTGGGGTTGTCAAGTTCCTACTAAACAAGATATGACATATAGTGCAAGTGATTGTTTTTTATAACAATATGGGCATACTACTTAGTGTAGTGCATGGGTGAAAAAGAAAGAAAAAGGAACCTACGCATGGGCTTATAAGGTGTCACTATGCATTAATCCGTAAATGCAGAAATAACAAAATTGTGTAAAATGAAAAAGGATATGGAGCATGACACTCCACGGATAGCTACTAACAAAGCATCAAATTCTAATTATTGGAAGAATTTCATTTGATGAAGTTGTGGTTGAATTTGATCTGATGATGGTGGCCCCATGTGGTGCTGAGATTGAAAGTAGATGACATGTAGCCTAGTAAATTTTGGTGACACAACTACCCACTTTTTCACGTCAATTGTGCATCTTTATATTCTTTGATAATAACCATGAACTATGTCAATGTCTTTATGATATGGGAAGCTTGGCTCTTGAATTATGGTTCCAACAAATGAACCTTGTGCCATCAATATGAACAAGTTTCTTTCCACTGGCACTTTGACTAATGTCCTTAGCAAGCACACAAAAATTGTTTTTCTGTAAATTTACCTATCACCTACAAGGATACATTGGTAACACAAAACAAAGTCTATATTGATGTCAGATTACAATTATCACTCTTTTCTGCATGGGATATCATAGTTGTATTTCATACAAGGCCATGTAATGTGGCCCTAATCAGATGTATACTTGAAGTGCAATGATTTGAACATATGTGAACGAGCCAATGTTGTGCAATGTGCACATGGATCCTTCATGAAGGGGCTAGTCCTACATGACTATTACTTCTACAGAATAAATAGAATATCCTTTGCAAATGTGGAATTTGGAGTGGAGGATTGTGGCTTAACAACCCATATTTTCCAAGTCACAATATGTGATTAAATGCATCATGTGTTCAAGGGTTGACTGGCTTTGGGCTGAGATTTCAACGTTGCTTGTTGTTTTGGGGCCACCTTGCATTGTTGTGGTCTTTGTCTTGGGTGGAATTCGGTTGTCAGGAGAGCACTAGATTATGCCCTTTGACTAGACTAGACAAGATTTTGACATAAAACTTTTGATTACATGATCACCCACATAGGGAAATCATACAAGAATGTATAACTCATACAAGTCGCACAACCCATGACTAATAGGTATAGATAGCTCAAATAGAGATGATACAAAAGATCCCACAACCTGAGACCGTAGGTATGAAGCAAGATCTCTAGATTATAAGAACTCCCTTCAAGGAGATGAACTAGATACAAGGAATAATTGGAAAGGATGTTGTACTACAAGATTACAAGGGGACAAGAGAGGATGCCCAAGATATAAGACTAAAGCAAAGGACAAGACTAGAACTCGAGCTGGAGCTTAAAAATGCTTACTTAGTGATCATGACTCCTTGAGCTCCCAAGATTAGCATCCACAAGACTAAGTATATATGTGTCCAAACTCTCCTTATATAGGTTTTCAAAGGTGGTTCTAGGGTGATTATGAATTGATGATGTCATTGATGATTTCATCAATTCAAAACAAGACCTCCAGGTGGTAGAATCAGGCAAACAGACAATCCATCTTAGGGTTTTAGCATGTTTTGAACAAGATGGAAGCACTGGATTCTCCAAATTTTGAAATCAAGCATGAGATATATGGACTCACATGGAATCTAAGATTCAGGATGGTTTCCTTTATGTCCATGACATCACCTTCTCCCCAAGCGATGTTCTGAACAAGATGGAAGCACTGGATTCTCCAAATTTTGAAATCAAGCATGAGATATATGGACTCACATGGAATCTAAGATTCAGGATGGTTTCCTTTATGTCCATGACATCACCTTCTCCCCAAGCGATGAGTTCCATGAGGAGTGGCCATGTTCTCTAGCTTAGGTTTCATTGGATTCTTCCTATCGAATTCATGAACCTTGATTCTTGCTCTCTCAAGACTTTTTGTAAGTTCCCAAGTACAATCATTCACATCATACCCTTTCCAATGAATAAGCTATTGCAATCTTCCTTGGGAGATTCTTGAATCTAAGACATGCTCAACCTCAAATTCTTCATGATCCTCAATTTGATAGGTGGTGAAGGATTGGTTCTCTCTTGAGCTTCCTTGGGTTCTTCACACTATAGATCCTTTGAGCTTCTAGTGGTACATTGTGGTGTTTCCAAGATCTTTGATGGAGAGCCTTGAGTAAGCACACCTCCTTGATTGAACATGAACTCCTTATCCTTTAACTTCTTGTTATCTTCATAATATGTATACTCCATATCATTTGTAATGACTTCTTGGGCTTCAAAGATTCTTGATTCACATTCTTGAGCAATAGGGTCTTGATTATTCAACACTTCTAGCTCTTGGACTTGGATTTCTTTGAACAATTGATTCTCACATTGAATTACTTGATTGATCACCCCATCTAAATTATCTATCTAAGATGTTGAGAGTAAATGATCCTTTATTTAATCTCTAAGACCACTTTGAAATTGATTAACTAGATAGTCTTCTTGATATGTGAATCCTTGAAATAAACTTCTCAAGTCTGATGTAAATTTCACAATTCAACGATCACCTTGTTGTAACCTCCTTTCAAATCTTGGATTTTTATATATATATTATTCAAAGTAATTTGATATTTATGAGTATGGATACAAAGTCCATCATTTTTGACATATTCTTGATGTGGATACTCTTGCCAAAAGGTCATCGGAGCACTAGATTATGCCCTCTGACTAGATTAGAAAAGATTTTGGAATTACACTTTGGATTACAAGATCATCCACATAGGGAAACAATACAAGAATATATAACTGATACAAGAAGTCCCAAAACCCGGGGTTGATAGGCATAGATAACTCAACTAGAGATGATATAGAAGATCCCACAACTCGAGACCATAGGTATGAAGCAAGATCTCAAGAACTCCATTCACGGAGATGAACTAGATACAAGCAATAACTGGAAAGGATCTCATACTATGAGATTACAAGAGGACAAGAGAGGATGTCCAAGATACAAGACTAGACAAGGCTAAAGCAAAAGCCAAGACTAGAACTTGAACTAGAACCTGAAAGTACTTACCTGGTGATCACGACTCCTTGAGCTCCCAAGACTAGCATCCAAAGATTGAGTATATATGTCTCCACCCACTCCTTATATAGGTTTTCCAGGGTGGTTCTAGGGCAGTTACGAATTGATGATGTCATGGATATGTCATCAATTTGAAAGAAGACCTCTGGGTGAGGGAATTAAGCAAATAGACAGTGAATCTTAGGGTTTTGGCATGTTCCAAACAAGATGGAAGCATTAGATTCTCAAAATTCTAAACCAATCATGAGATATCTGAACTCACATGTAAACTAAGATTGAGGATGTTTTCCTTTATGTCCATTACATTGTCTCCTCCTCAAGCGACCAGTTCCACGAGGATCGACCATGTTCACTAGCTTGGGTTTCATTGGATTCTTCCTATGGAATTCATGAACCTTGATTCTTCCTCTCCAAAGATTTTTTTATAAGTTCCCAAGTACAATCACTGACATCATACCCTTTCCAATGAATAAGGTATTCCAATCTTCCTCCGTAGAGATTCTTGAATCTAAGACAAGCTCAACCTCAAATTCTTCATCATCCTCAATCTTGATAGGTATTGAAGGATTGGGTTTCTATTGAGCTTCCTTGGGTTCTTCACACGATCAATCCTTTGAGCTTCTAGTGGTATGTTTTGGTGTTTCCAAGTTCTTCGATGGAGAGCCTTGAGTAAACACACCTCCTTGATTGAACATGAACTCCTCCTTGTCCTTTGCCTTCTTTTTATCTTCATAATATGTATACTCCATATCCTTGTAATGACTTCTTGAGCTTCAAAGATTCTTGATTCAGATTCTTGAGGATTAGGGTTTTGATTATTCAACACTTCTAGCTCTTGGACTTGGATTTCTTTGAACAATTGATTCTCATATTGAACTACTTGATTGATTGCCTCATCTAAAGTCTAAGATGTAGAGAGTAAATGATCCTTTACTTCATCTCTAAGACCACTTTGAAATTGGTTAACTAGATAGACTTCTTGATATGTGGATCCTTGAAAACAATCTCAAAGTTTTATATATATATCTTATTCAAAGTAAATTTGATATTTTTAAGTATGGATACAGAGTCCATCATTCTTGGCATCATATTGATGTGGATATTCTTTCCAAAAGGTCAGGGGAGTACTAGATTATGCCCTCTCATTAGACTAGAAAAGATTTCTTAGATTTTAGATTACAAGATCACCCAAGTAGGAAAATAATACAAGAATATATAACTAATACAAGAATTCCCACAACTCGGGACTGATACATATAGATAACTCAACTAGAGATGATACAAAAGATCCCACAACCCGGGACCATAGGTATGAAGCAAGATCTCTGGATTACAAGCTCCTTTCAAGGAGATGAACTAGATACAAGGAATTGGAAAGGATCTCATACTATGAGATTTTAAGAGGATGAAAGAGGATGTCCAAGATACAAGGCTAGACAAGACTAGAGCAAAGGACAAGACTAGAACTTGAACTCGAGCTTGAAAGTATTTACTTGGTGATCACGACTCGAGCTCCCAAAACTTACTTGGTGATCACAACTCCTTGATCTCCCAAGACTGGCATCCACAAGCTTGAGTACATGTATGTGTCAGAATAAGACCTCTATGTGTCAGAATATAGCAAATAGACAGTTGATCTTAGGTTTTTGGAAGGTTCCAAACAAGATGGATGCATTACATTCTCCAAATTCTGAATCAAGCATGAGATATAAGAACTCACATGGAATCTAAGATTTAGAATGGTTTCCTTTATGTCCATGAGAGCGGTAACCTTGGGCCAAGTGGATATGCTCTCTCTACTTTAAGCCTCCAAAAGTCTTACAGCATTTTCAAAGAAAATCTAGGACTTAGGAATCCATATTTGCTTAAATTACCTATGAGCTTTGTGATGTCTGGTAATGGATGTAAAAGTTTTCAATTGATATCAATGAGATGCATTCTTCTTGGACCTCTAGATGTACTTGACACCATCTATAGACTATGTCTAAGATTCTAGAACACAAAGTTGTGTTGCGTTTCTAATCTTCTTCACACATTGCATTTGTACTTTCATTTGTACTTATTGATGGTGCACATTTAAATGCTTCTTGTGACTTAGCATCAATGAGATCTGATTGGCTTTTGCTTTTCATGAAGACATGAAGCAATATGGGTCTTAAGAAGCCAAATTTGAGCTTTACCTTGATTTTGGGGGAGTTTCTTTGGAACCTACCTCTACTTTCTTCATGTACCGTGATGTTGAGGTGCTTCTCGAACCTATTTGGGTCATCTAATCTGTGGAGCTATGCTTTGCTTCTATTAACTATGTAGTTTTATGTGCTTGTGCTCTTTGTGAGTTGTACCTAATTTTATGGATCCTTGATGTGGTTTTGGATAAGTTGTCCCTTTTGAAACCCACATTTGAATGACGTGCAAGAAATTGACCTTACTTCTTCATTGTTTCTATCACTTAGGGTCATACTTGAGTTTTAAACTCCCCCACCTTGACCTTGTAAATTGGAAATATCCTTTCCAAGGGAAGTCTTCTCCATAAGGTGACCATGTAAGTGAATATTGGGTGATGTATCATCAGACTCATACCTGGAGTGGTATTTATGATTGAAAGAATCAAAATCTACATCAATCCTTGGCTTTTGTATATAACTATAGCTATCATTACTGGGTAACCAACCTAAAACTATATGTTCATATATGAGACATCAATATTCAGTTGCGTATATTCTTCAATTAGCTTTGATGTCGATTATGTGTGACATGGTGATCTTGAAGTGAACTCAAGAGCACAAGAAACATTATCCATTTTTTGTGCATCTGTGACATGATCGTTGACTTCTTTGAGAGGGCATATATTCATTTTGTTGGTAACATGAATAGTCAATGTGCTCTCTTCCATGTCTAGCTAAGCTGTGTGCTCGAACAACCATTGGTATCCCAAGATGATGTCTTTTGGTAAGTCATGGTTGTGCCAAACTAGTAATGTAGTTCTTAGGGGTATCTATCAACGAATATCAAAATGCTGACTTTCCACACACATTGGGTATGTATGTCATTGGCACCAACTAGTTGTTTGCTGGCCGGATTGGATCTCTTTGTAATCTTATTTTTCTATATTTGCATGCACCGAAAAGGCGTGGCGAAAAGACGTAACCTTCTGTTCAGTAATGAAAAGGCAAGCACGGTATTCTTCGGGCGAGAGAGAAGTCACCAGACTGTTTGTCTGGGTTATCGCACTGAAGATGTTGTGTTGCAGATTTGTAGAATTCCGAGTACTGTGTTTTGGTTATTAAGTTTTCAGTAACTAACCATTAATCACAGTAACGTTATGATTAACTTTAACAGTTCTTCGCGAATTCGTAAGTACTTGATACATATAATAGAAGCATTGCGTAGTGATAATCAGTGAATCGGAAGATAGTTAGTGGTTAATTGAATGTTGAATTGGGAAAATTAAAAAGGGCCTTTGTACTATCAGACCCATGTCCATCCCAAGAACCCAAAATGAGACTAAAAGGGCTTGACTGAAAGCACTTTTAACACTGGCGCCATCTGTGGGAATTGGAGTAGTTGCTTGTACCAAAGATTAAGAATTGACGAAGAATTCTTTGATATATGACGGTAACACTCTCCGGTGAATCATATCCCAAATACCGCAGAGATCAACATCATTGGGTAGATCCAAACTTATTAGGAACACCCCCTGGTGGTAGAAGTACAGGACAGTTAAGTCAGTTGCAGAAGGATCGGAGCCAGTTAGTAGTGATTCTGGTGCTAGTTCGGTAGCACATGATGAGATTCTGATGAATTCCGGTGTGATTTTGATACTTTTTGGAGAAAGTACGGTGATTTCTGGTTGTACAGAGATGCAGTGCGGAGACAGTTCCACACTATCTAGTCAGAATTCGGTCACTATCGGTGACATGTTTACGTTATCTGGCGAGAACATTTTCGATGATAGTGTAGCCTGGTCCGGTGTGACTTCGACGAGTTTCGGTGGAAGTTCGGTATCACTTGGTGGTAATCTGAAGTTTTTCGATGACACTGTTGTGCTGCCTAGTGGACACTTACTACCTTCACCACTTTTCAGTGCAAGTCTACCTACTTTCGATACCAAAGTTGAGGAAAGGCTGCTAGACTTGGAGTTAAGCAAAGGGTTCAATGACATTTTAGGACCGGAAAGTGAGTAGGTTGATGATACAAACTCGGAAGATCAAGAGACACCTCCTCAAAATTCAGGTAACAACAACATCATCAACAACAGCACCATGAGTGGCTCACAGCAACAGCAACCAATACCGCCACCACCACAACCGCAATTTCAGCAGCAACAACAACAACAGCAGCCATAGCCAGTCGTTCCACCTCGACCGGTCCCAATTGGAGTGACCTATACGAAATTCAGTGGATTTCTAGGGGATGACCCCGATGCACATGTTCGCACATTCGAAATCAGTTATGTAGTGTTGAACCATCCACCAGATCCGGCGTATAAGGCCATCATGTTCTAGGCCACGCTGGTTAATGAAGCAGCAAGATGGCTGACAGAATATGATATTAATCATTTTGGTAATTATGACGATGTTAATGATGCGTTCCTACAGAGGTTTCGCTTGAAGAAGAACCCTGCAGAAATTTCTGATTATTTGCAAAAAAATCGGTAGAAACCACACTAGTGTCCAGGAGTATGCGACACTGTTCAGAACTCACCTACGACAACTGCCACCGGCGCATGCTAACCTACTAGACGATGTCATCACACAATGGTTCATCAACGGATTGAACCCACAGCTAAAACATATTATGATAATTCGATGTGTGGGCGAAATGACATTGGATGTTGTCATTGCAATGGCCTTACAGTTAGAGCATAAGGTTGGAGGTTTTACGGAGGATCTGGAATGGTTGAAAGCAAGTAAGAACGTGACCGAGGATCGGTCCAAACAAGTGTACTGTACTAAGTGTAAGAATTCCGGTCACACTAGTTCCACATGTGCTCTCAACCAAATGTATTGTGCCATTTGTAATACGTCGGGGCACTCAACATAAACCTGTGCATACAATGCCAAGGTGCAGGGTAGAGCGGCAGTAAACGCCATAATACAGGAGCAGGAGCAGCCAACCAACCATTACATACCGCCATAGTTACGGACCAATCATCAGCAGGGATACAGGAATTAGCGGGATCGGCGCAGTAACAATTTCAATCAAAATCGATGGCATGCGGGTACATCGACTGAAGGCACCTCTCTCCCACCCCCTCGTTGTCATTTCTACGATGAGGTTGGGCACATTCGTAGATTTTGTAAAGAAGCTGCAGAGTATGACAAAAGAAAAAAGGAAAGGCAAAATTCGATGACAAATATGGTTTATATTTCCCCGGTTGATTCACAAGCAGCCGCGATACAGAAAAGATCGGGAAAACAGTTGCACCAGCAGCTGAAGTTTTTGAGCCCGAAATTCATGAGCAACAGCGAATATTTACAAAGGCCAATCAATGGACAACTAAGGAGCTGACGGTGTTCCCTGATCTAGTCCCAGTAACTCAGCCTCCTCTACAAAAGGCAAGACCGAATGCATAGAATTCTGCCCCGACAACATCAAAATCACAGCCAAAGTCGGTGATGACCACAACACAAACAGACCAGGTATGGGACACTCTATCTAAGGCTTCAATCACACTTCCTCTAGGATAGTTGCTCGCCCTAGTTCCTAGTGTACGACAGCAATTTCAACAGCAGATCAACCCCGGACATTCATGTACTCTGACAATTGCGACCATACAACCCGAGATGGATCCTATGGTGGATCATACGGTACCGCTGATCACTGTTTGGTATAAAAATCAGACGATCACAAAAGTTTTAATTGATGGCGGGTCTGGAGTGAACATTGCAACAGCGACACTCTACAGGAAACTTGGTTGGACCCAAATTGAACCAGTGCAGTACTTTGTGCGAATGGCGGACCAATCTAGAGTCCATCCGGTGGGACTAGTGAGTAATATCCCTATCACCCTGCAGGGAACTACATTTAAAATGACTTTTGTAGTCCTGGAGCTACCCAAATCTAGCCTTGACTACAACTTACTCTTCGGTCGACCATGGCTAAAGCAAGCCAAGGTCGTGCAGGATTGATCAACTCAAGAGTTAATTTTTAAGAATAATCACCAGAAATACGTCATTACATTGGATGCCATGCAACCTTGTGAGCTACATGCATGCCCATATGCAGCAGAGCCAGTCCATATGTTGGATGGGCTATCTGATGATGAGGAGGAGGCTTTCCTCAAGACAAATAAGGACCTCTCATTGCATTAGGAGCTGTAGACTTACAGTCGGTAGCCGACAATTGGAGTCCGGCAGCTTGTACGGTTGTACCATTGACCGAAGAAGCAGAAGCAGATGCCGATATAACAATGGATGAAGCGACATTACAAAAACTATTGTAGCCAGCTGATGACTTGGCAAAGCCTCGACAGTTCTATGTACCGGAGGATCAGCTGGTAACATACAATTTGGGTGACACGGTCAACTCGAGACCAGTTAAAATTAAGGTAGGATTAGCAGACAAATTCCAAGATGGTTTGGTACAACTCCTGCATGAATTCTCAGATGTTTTTGCTTGGGATTACAGAGACATGAAGGGTCTTGACCCACGAATTTATCAACATAGAGTGGTGTTGAAACTGGATGCGAGACCTATCAAACAACCTAGTTACCGGATGAATCCTAACTATGCGGCACAGATTAAGGCCGAACTTGATCATTTATTGAAGGTGGGATTTATTGTGCCAATTGAGCATGCCGAGTGGATCTCAGCTTTAGTAATAGTGCCTAAGAAAAATAAACAGTTACGCATTTGTGTCAACTACCAGAAGCTTAACGCAGCCACCATACCGGATCCGTTCCCTCTTCCTTTTCTAGATACGATGCTCGATAAGGTAGCTGGTCATGAAATGTATTCTTTCTTGGATGGCTATAGTGGATACAATCAAGTGAGGATGGCGGAACAGGATATACCGAAGGCAGCATTCATCACCAAATGGGGCATCTATGCATGCACCGTAATGTGGTTCGGTTTGCGAAACGCCTCGAGTACATTCCAAAGATGTATGCAAGAAGTGTTCTCACCTTACATGGCATCATTTATGCAAGTCTATTTGGATGATTTTTCATTATTTGGTGATACTTCGATGCAACTGTATCATTTACGGTGCTGTTTTGAAAAGTGTCGAGAGTATTGATTATGTTTGAACCCTACCACATTGGTCTTTGCGGTCTCCTGTGGGAAGCTGCTTGGTCATATCATCTCCAAATAAGGAATACAGGTAGACCCTGATAAGGTAGCAGCAGTGTTGGAGGCACCGGTCCCAAAAGCACCCAAAGAAGTTATGCGGTTTCTTGGCCAGATCAGGTGGCATGGCAAACATTTACGGTGGCTGGCTCATCTAGCGACACCACTCAACCGACTTATGACAAGCACCCCGCGTAAGTACAAATGGACTAATGAGTTTCAAAATGCATTTGATCGGTTGAAGGTCCTATTGACGCAGGCTCCGATCCTGCTATCGCCTGATTGGGAACGTCCATTCCATGTATTTGTGGATGCGTCAGACATAGCGATTGGCAGTGTGCTGATGCAACAAACTGATAAATGGTTTTGACCAGTATACTATGCGAGCCGTAGATTAGCTCCTGTAGAGAGAAATTACTCCATGACAGAACGAGAGTGTCTTGGTCTGGTATACTCTATTAAGAAATTTCGGCATACTTGCTGGGATGAAGATTCACTTGCCATGTGGATCATGTCGCACTAGTGTATTTAGTTTGCCAACAACATTTAGGCGGTAGACTGGCAAGATGGGTTTTACGATTACAGGAGTTTGATTATGAAGTCATTCACCGGCCAGGTACGACACATGTCTTGGAGAACTTCTTATCTCGCCTGGATTCCGGTGAGTCTCCGGTAGGTGTTGATGACACATCGCCGGCTATTTACATCACTGATGCAACTCTTGAAGCATCTGCAGAACTTCCTATTGCCCCTGCATACTATGATGATTTAATGACTTTTCTTACTGATGGTTGTCTTCCTTCTACTACTCCCGCTACTTTGCACTAGAAAATTGCGGTCTACAGTCGACGATTTTGGTTGATTATGGGTCAACTGTATTACATAGATCAGATTGGTGTCCTGCTCAGATGTATCCCTCCACATGAATCGATATGTTATTGCCATGGCTCACTCATCACCCTCTGGAGGACACTTTGCAGCTGATCTCACTCATCGCAAAATCCTACAAAGTGGGCTTTGGTGGCCTACAATGTACAGAGATGTTGTTAAATTTGTGCAGCAGTGTGATGTCTGTCAACGGTTTGGACAGCCCTTGCAGCAAAATTTCTTTCCTCTCCAAGCGGTCCTGCCTCTTGAACCCTTTCAAAAGTGGGGTTTAGATTTCGTTGGCCCAATTACACCCCCAACGACCCTCACCAACAATCGCTATATTTTGACTTGTACAGATTATGCCACTAGGTGGGCAGAAGCTTGGGCTCTACGTTCTGCTACAGCTGTTTCGGTGGCCAAATGTTTAATGAAGGATGTCTTCCCTCGATTAGAGATAGTGACGGACCAAGGAACACATTTTGCAAATACCTTAATGCAAGTGTTGACTCAGATTTTCCAGATTGTGCACAAATTCAACTCACCTTACTATCCATGCGTGAATGGTCTTGTTGAGAGCACTAATAAGACTCTGTTGAATATTCTTCGGAAACTGATCTTAGAGTGTTCGGAACGCTGGGACCAGCTCTTACCTGTCGTTTTGTGGGCTTATAAGACCTCGTATAAAGTGGCTACCGGTACGACTCCGTTTAAACTTGCTTATGGACTAGAAGCTATTGCGCCAATGGAAGTGGTGGTGCCAAGCCTGCGAGTAGCCTTATCCCAGAAATTGTTGCCAGAAGAATCTTTTCCATTTTGGTTAGATGTTCTCAGATTATTGGATGAACAACGCTTAGAAAGCTTCATGATTCTTCAAGAAGTTCAGCTCCGTCAAGCCCGTACTCATGATCGTTTTTTAAAAACCCCTGTATTTACAATTGGCCAACTCGTTTTATTCTATAATGCTAAAACCAATAGATCTACCAAAAAATTTAAGCTACGGTGGTTCGGCCCATACCGAATTGTTGAACAAGTGGGACCTACAACTTTTCGGTTATCTACCTTGGCTGGTCACCTCCTCCCAAAAGTGATTAATGGTTCAAAGCTTCGCCCCTATCACCCGTCATCTAACAACTCATGAGGTATCTTCGGTCTTTTTTATTCTTTCTTAGCGTGTCACTTACTTTTCTTTCTGCTCTTCGTGTTTCAGTTGACCACTGTGACCGTAATCTTTCCGTTTTTGTATCTAATCATGATTAATAGCCGCCATGTGTCGCTGCATCTGTTCATGCATGCATCTCACCATTATGATGGATATATTTCCGACACTGCGTTATGATTAAGGTTATGGCCGCCTGATTTTTCCCGTGCTCTTACTTAAACTTATTTCTTGCACTGTTAATCGCTATTGTGTTTATGTGTTTGCGACTATTATGTATTCTGTGTCTTTGTTTAGCTCTGTGTGCGCCATGGAAGCTCTGGCTAACATAGCAACCTTCCGTGCGGGTCTCACTCTAGACACGAGTGAGTATTTGCGTGCTCGGCGATTGTTGGCCTTCGCTGAATTGCCTTGGCATTCAGTGGAGTGTCACCCTTTCCATGCGCAGATTAGTTCTGCCATTGCCGCCACGCCTGCTACAAAGCAGTGCTGACTAGTAACATGTTTAAACCGTCGTACTGTTGTTACGCTCAACACCGTTGCTGAGGGATTCCGTCTCCCTTAGGAAGGGTTGGAGAATGGACCACTCCCCCCTCTTGCCACCATGAAGGAATTGTTTCCCCGGCACACATCTAATGAGTTTGCCATTCTTTGCCGCCCTGAACCAGAGCATACCGCTCTGCAGTTCCTTGTCACAGCGCTAAACCTACAAAAACGCACATATCGTATTTCACGACCTTTTTACTCCATGATATCGACACTGGCTCTCGTGAACCCGTTAATTTCACCTCATATTTTTTTAGGCGCATTCACCATGAATGCATAGCGGTTACAAAACAGATAGCCAAGAATGACATCCCTCGTACTCGCTTACCCCATCTCCTAACCTTTCTCTTTCCAGTGCTCCAAGCCGCGCAGCAACCACCTCCCCTAACTACCATGTTGCTACATGAAGAATCTACAAGGATGGTCGATGACGACGATGATGAAGACCTATGTTGCAAAGCAAAGAAGAGCACAAGGCAGAGAAAAAGAAGGGCCCCAGAATTTTTCCGATTTGGACACCTTATTTTTGTATCATAATCATTTTGTAACATATTTTCCATTGTAAATGCACTAGAGGAGTCCTCTAGATGCATCCCCACAGGAGATTAGTAGCTTACCCATGTAAATTAGTAGGAAATTAGTCTTTTAGTGAATAAAGTGCCGGTCTCTTGTGTGAAAGGACCATTTTTAGGGCACATGTATATAAGTCAATTTGTGACTCTTTGTAAGGACTTTTTGCCATTGTGAGAATCAAGAGCACAGAATTTCGAATTTGTGTCTTCTCCTCTCTGTATCATCTTCTTTGTGAGCTTGTATGCATGTGTTTTTGCTTGAAAAGAGTGTTAGAAAGTGTTGTCTATCCATGAAAGTGTTTGTTTGTTGTGGTTAAGGTGTGTGTGAAGTGTAGTAAGTGCTGAAGTGTAGGAAGGTCATTCCCGTGACTCAATATTTTGCTCATAACTTGAAGTAGAAGTGTCACAATTGAGTGAAAATACAACTATTGGATGCGTCTTCTCAAGAGCTTCGAAACGCATATGCTATTTGCTATATTTGGAGTTCGGAGTTGAGAGAAAAGCTCAATTTACTATTGGCTGCTGCTCCAAGTATCGTGACACCATGACTGACAGTTGAAGCTTGTTTGGATTAGTCTTTGCCTTGTTTGCACTCTTTGGGAAGCTCATTTGCATTGACCATCATTTGAATGCATGTCCTCATACACTCGGCTAGGTTTTGATACTCATCGGATTGATAAATAAAGCGTGAATCCCCATTGTATGCACTTGAGGGGGATTGAGGTATAGTCTCTTTCTCCACAAGTCCCTAGGATTGTCCTTAGGTACACACATTTTTAGCACCGTTGTCGGGGAGTGTCGAATCAAACCGAGGCATTCGTGTGATGGTAAGTAGCTTTTAGCATTGAAGCGAGTAGAGGAGTTGTGAATTTCTCTTCTTTAGTAAGTCATCTTTATCCGCACTTATTACTTCTCACTCTTGGAGTGTGTGTAATGAGTTATTAATCTAGGTAAGTGAGTGGAGTGAGTAGACTAGGAGGAAGAAGTGAGTAGTTAGGGAGTTAGAGTAGCCATTAACTCTAGTCTTGTGAGTCTTCTTAGTTAGGAAGAATTTTTCAAAAAGTATAAAAACCCAAAAACTTGTCTTCTATACTTCACTTGTTTTCAAAGCAAGTATCGTGAGAGCTGGAGAGAAAATATCGCGATTGTGAGCAGGGTTGTGAAGCAACTCAGAGTTAGAAAGGGTGGTAGAGGAGTGAAGAGTAGCTTTCAAGGTAATCAGACTCACCTCTTACTCATAAATTCTAATGAAGTCAAGTTTTCCAGCAAAACGATCTGCGATAAGTATCGCCAAGGTCATCCAGGGGTGAAAAAAGTTTATTTCTATGAGATAGACTGAGGGGAGAGGGTAGTTAAGCTTAAGAAACCTTTGTATGCATTCAAAATCCAAAAACATTTGCCACAAAGTGAAAAAGTGTCAAGTATCATGTTTTCTCGCGGTCGAGTATCGCGATACCTGAGTATCGTGATCTCCTGTGGTCGAGTATCGCGATCCCGGGCTTTGCTGAATATCGTGTATCGCGTATCGTGATACCTAGCTTTGCTGAATATCGTGTATCGCGTATCGCGAAAGTCCGATAGCGATACTTGTCAAATATCGTCTATCGTGAAATTTTGATCGCGATACCTGTGCGATATCGAGTATCATTGGAAAATTTTTCACGATACTTGTCAAGTATCGTATATCGTGAAAACCAGATCGCGATACTCCTTGAGTATCGTGTATCATGAATCTCTGATTGCGATACTTGTTTGATATCGTGTATCGTGGAGGCGACTTTCCCAATACCTGACAAATATCGAGTATCATCGAGAATTTTCTCGCGATACTTGTTGTGTATCAAGTATCGTGGACATTTTCTGGTGGAGTATCATGTATCGCGTATCGCAAGATTTCTGATCGTGATACCTGTGTAGTATCGAGCATCGTCTATAACAAGTATCGTGTATCGAGTTCTTCAAGTATCGTATATCGTGTTTCCTGAAGTATCGTGTATCGAGTTTTTGTAGATATCATGTATCGTGTCCAGTCAAGTGGTTGAGTATTGTGTATCGTTTGCTTAAGTATCAAGTATCGTGGCACCTTTCTAGTGTCAGATATCGAGTATCGTGGTATACTCTTTTGGTGTGAGATATCGTATATCATGTTCCTCAGAGGAAGTGTTGCTCTAGCACAATGGTGAGAACCACGTTAAGAAGCTTCACCTCCTTAATGTCAATCCGCGGAAGAGATAGGAGTGATATGAAGATCGTGAATGTGAGATGAAGTGAGAGTGAAGGTGAGAAGCATAGAAATGCACACACACATGCACACACACTACGAAGAGACAAGCAAGACACAATGGAAGGTGAGAAATTAGCTCTATTACTCAAGAACACTCTTACAAGCTCAAAATAGCTCTAAGCTCACACTAGCTCACACTAACCAACCTCAAAAATGAGCTCTCTAGCTCTTTTTATAGTTTCTAGACTAGTTTTGACCGGTTTCACATCTAGTGACCGGCATAGTTAAAAATTAGGTCCTAGATGCTATTTGGAAGGGTAAACGATGTCTAAAAATAACGAAAATTGGTACGCGCATTCTACCTAAGCTCCTCAAGCTCGAGGACTCCTCGGCTTGCACAAAATGGAGCTATGGATTACAAAATGGGGTTTTCTATGTTACATATGTTACAATAGTGATAAAAATCACTGTTGTAGGTTTTTGGAAAGTATTTGAAAACATAATTATTTGAAAAACGATTCGACTGGCTCCCTGCTCTATCGTTACATGCTTCCGTGTCGTCTGTGCCTCTGGCTGCTTCCAACACCCCCCTCCCGCTCGCTTCTGTCGTCCCTGACAGAACCTTGCTGTGAGGTCTGCCGGATATAGTTCTGTAGGAGGTCTTCAGCGAGGGTGTGCTCGGAGATACGAATGCCTCGGGCCAGGTCTGCCTCGAGTTTCTCCCAGTCGATTGGTTGCGGTTCTTTCGGTGGCGGGAGCTGATAGTGTGTGGAATAGACCATTCGTTCACAGGCAAATAATTGTAATAAATGTGTAGGCCTGCTTATGAATACCTCTGAATGGTATTCCCAGAAGCCAGTTGTGAACATCTCTTCGAATGTCTGCTTGTAGCACGCCGGTAGGTACTTTATTCTGCAGTGTCAGGCATAACACACCCGTAGCGATGGCGTTGTACTCATATCATATACCAGATCGAAATTGCCATGCTCAAAGCCCGGGGTGTTGACATGTGGTGCCTTGACGCGTCGGAAGACTTTAAAAATCATTTGCATCATGTCAAAGATTTTGACAGTCATATGCACCGCTATATCGTCCATATGCTTTAATCTAGGGAGCCAGTGGCGAATTGTAGCCATCATGTAGCCAACAGTTGGTAACTCAATGGGTGGCTTAAAATAGGGGTAATTCAACCAGTCTTGGCACTGCTTATTGTTTTGTACCTTAATAGCAAAGGCAGTCCAGGAGCGGCGTCGTGGCACTGGTCCCCAACACGGATTGTACTTCAAATGCAAAGGTGCCTTTACCCATGTACTCATCATCTTTGGATACTGCTGTAGTAAATCTTTTCGCCACTCTAGTTGATAGATCCTTCCTTTCTGTGCATCTGGTGGTAGATCAGCCGCCTCGAATTGAGTTGCATGCGATGGTTTTTTACCTGTCTCTTTCTCAATGGCTAACTGGTATTCGGCCATTAACATGAAATACGGTTTATACTGTAGCTCATGCCCAGATATGTATCGTCGCGGGGCCAAATGAGCAAAGAATGGAGACTGTAAGATTCTTTCTTCTATCATCGCCATGGCATGTAATTGTGCCTCTACTCTAGCTGAGTGCGTTGTTCCAAGTTCCTCAATAGTTTTCATCCACGCGGGGGTCGGAAGTTCGTACGTCATCTGACCTTAGGCCGTGACGCGTCCGCCTAGGATGGGTTGTGGCTCGTACGCTTCTTCAAACGTTTCCTCCACCGGGATGGTGACCGTTTCTTCCTCAACGGGAAGCTCAGGTGGGGAATCTGGCCTTGGTGGCGCTTCATATACTGCAATCCTTGATTCAAGGGTCGATACCTGGGCCCGTAATGAGTTGAGTTCCTCTAGGAGGTCAAGAGAGGGGTCCACAGGTGCTGGTATGTCTTGGTGTGCCGGTTCTCGTAACTGGAGTAATTTGTGATCTTCTTTGAGTTTCTGTAACTCCTCGTTCATGCGGTCGTATTCATCTAGTAATCTTACATGATCGTCTAGCAGCATCCTCATCGAGTCTGAAGGAATGGCTTTGAACCTGCTAGGACTGAGTGGTTGGTCTGGGTGGTCGAGTGCTGCTTCTAAGTTTTCTCGGTTCTGATCCTGTAAGCGCTGGTTTTCTTCCTTGGCGGCTGCTAGGTGTCTTCGTAGTAAGCCCATGTTTCGTGTTAGCGTTGCATTGCGGACTGTCTGGGCTCTTAATAAGTTATCCAGGTCAGCAGTGGCTTCCTTGGTCTTCTCTTCGCTTTCTAGTTCCAATTTGTGATAAGCCTCGCGTAATTCATGGTATCGGGTGTTTAGAGAGGCATTCTCAATAGACAATAAATTAAGCTGCGACTGTAAGTCATTGGTTGTCCTCTGCAGCTGCTGATAATTATCTCCAAGAGATGTGAACTCATCTCTTACTTGCGTCATACACATGAACATCTGTCGAAATGCATTATCTACAGTGGGTGATAGTATTAAAGGGGTGCTAAATGAAGATGCAGTTGGTGTAGATGCAACGGGAATGGGGAATGGGGGTGGGAAGGTGGATGATGTAGTGATTGTTGAAAATTGTGATGTGCCTAAAAGTGTTTGTGCAGGGAGTGAAGGTAGTGATGGTGCAGTGGGTGGTGAGATGTCCATGTCGGTGGATGTATCTAGTGCGGTGACCGTGAATATGGGTGTGATCGTGGGTGCTCGTGCTGGTGTAAATACGGGATTTACAAATGTTGAGGGGTAATTTACAGGGGGGCTGGCTGGAGCAGCTTGGTGGAAAGGGGAAAGAGGGGTTACAGTGGGTCGGGGAGGCGAGACAGGGGAGAAGGTTAATGGTGGTGGGAATGGGAAGAGGGGTCTTGGAGTTGTGGGGAAAGATGGAAAAGATTGATGAAGGAATGGGTTGGGTAGAAAGGTGGGTGTGGGAGGGGGTAGACTAGGGTTAATGGGTGCGGGAATTGTGGGGCTAGTGGTCATAAAGACAATTTCTGCAACACCACCGGCGAATGAAGATGTTGGTCTGGGGGAAGGAGGGTGAAGAGGGGAGGCTGGATGGACGGGTTGTGAGAGAGGAGCGGTTGGGGTGGTCGGTACTTCAGTGACTACTGCGGTTTGTACAGCTGTAGCATGGGGTGGGGAATCTACAAAGATGGTTTCTACGGCCAATGAACTTTCGGGGACGAGGCGTGCCTCCCTGGCTTGTTCTGAAGATTGTGCTCCGGTTGGTACACGAATGTATTCGCCGGGCTTTGAAAGTAGTCGTACTCTGCGGGGGTCAAACTGTGGTAGTGGCTTTCGTTGCAAGTACCTGAGTGCTTCGTTGAAACCTACTGATTTGACTAACTCTTTGAATCCTTTGATGTATGCGTCTTCGAATCCGCCTGTGACAAGTTCTAGTTCTATTATTGTTTGACTCTCTTCCTCTATCAGCTTTTTGCGTGCCCAAACTTTTTCCATAGTTCTATACAACTTCTTGATAGCTAGTGTGTAAGCTGCTGCCTCGTAAGTTTCGTCTTCATGGGTACTTGTATCGCCATGTATGTCTGTTTGTTGGCCTTGGCCATCTGTCTGTTCCTGCTCTTGGGATTCATGTGTTCCCTGGCTAGCTTCGTCGTCACCTTCGTCGTCATCGGTTGCTGTTCTTTCGTCATCAGAGCTGGACACGATCTGTCCTTGTGGCTGATCCCTGGGTGTGGTAGGGTAGCTAGGCCTTTCAAATTCTTGAGAAAACAATTGTCCTTCTGAAAACTGGAACTCATTGGAGAATGCATCAGGCATCTCAAAATCAAAAGTTTGGTCCAGTGGCTCTACTTGTCCTGGTTCTAAATGCGGTATTGGAAAAGAGAAAGCTTCCGCACCAATAGTGGTGGGAAGTTCAGCTGCTGTGGTGATAGGTTCTGTGGTTGTGGCTGCTTGGGGTGCGACAGTACTGGTGGTGCCCTCCGGCGTAACTGGTCTTGATAACCGTATACGAATTGGTGGTACCGTGGGAGTGGCTGCTGTTGGTGACTGCTCTGGAGATGGTTGTGGCGAGGGTGATTCTGGGACTTGTAGGCACGGGATAGTACCTCTCATCCGCTTTCCGGCTCTGCCTTTGCTAGACTTTCTAGCCTTCCTAGTGGTCCCTTTGAATGCTTTCAGTTCCTCACTAGTCATGGCGCGCTCAATTGGTAAGTCATACGCCAAGCACATATATATGATCCTGGTGAGGGCGCAGCACCCATTGATTACCTTCTTTCGCTCCCATCGATGTTGTGCCAAATAGAGCTTATCAATTATCCAGCTAGCTAGATCAACCGTTTGAGGTCCAGTACATGCTAAGTATAATCCAAACCAGATTCTCTTATGGGGCATGGTAAAACGATCCTGATCTGGGAAAGCAAAGTGTTGCATGCATATCCGTAATGGCTTAGAGAGCTCAGGTGTTATAGCAGAAATATCCTCCCACTTAGTTACGTCACCACGCTTCATCTGTTCTGGGACTAGCCGTTCTTTCTCCGTTGGAGTGTGTGTTCCATGTATTTTTAGAGCTGCGCGAATCAAATCTTTAGACAAATAGAACCTTCTAAATGGAGGATCATTTACCAAGGATGATAACATGAATGTGCCGGGTAGATCCTTGTTCTCTGAAGCCGTTAAGGTGGTTACCAAATAAAAGCATCTATAAAAATCGGGTTTAGGCAGAGGGTCGCTAAAATCCCGCTCGTGCCCAAACGTGCGTTAGATCTTGTGTATTCTGTAGTCCTTCAAATTCTCGTGACAAGAACTGGTACTTGGTCCATGTGCGAAGATCAAATGCCAAATTGGCCTCAAATATGAAATCAGCGTCTGCTAAAGGTCCTGCTAGGCCTTGAAACCAATGAGAATTACGATGAATCTTCTCGGTATATCCTCTAGGAGGATCATCGATTGGCATGGGTCCTGGGAAACCTTGAAACTCTGGTGGTTGCACCGTAGGATAAGATTCTGCTAGTAATTCTCCAATATTGGCCATTGGTGTGCTTGGGCGAGCTTCTGATGGTTGTGCTTCGGTTTGCATGATGACTGATGAGCTAATAGAAAAGATCTGCTACAAAAGATTAACACATTAGTATGGAAATTAATTATGATCCCATTAAGGTGAGACCGCAATCCCTTTCCATAACCAATGTGCAACCCGTGTAGCCAAGTGTCGTGAAGTGATTGATGCAATGATTATTTGCAAAACTATTGCAGGTCTCTAGACACCTACATGGTTCATATTATGCCTGCAATTCTTGATGAGCTTTTATTATGCATGATGTGGGGTTTGGGTGTATGAATTTATACAAGGTTTGGTTGAAGGTGAATTAGTACAAGGGTGGAGTTTAAACGGGGTGGGAGAATTGTTAGATAAGGTGGTACAAGAAGACGTTTGGATACGTTTCGGTATCCATTTCCTAAGAGTCTTGGAGTGTGTGGTATGTTTCTGCTGAGGGACAAAAATTGGTATCGGGTTTGGTGGTCTTGAAGGATGAAAAGATTTCTGAGGGGTACATATTACATGGCTTGAGGGTTGGGCTATAATACATTGTTTGGGTACCCAAATCTGCATGGGTGTGGGTCTATGGATAAGGTATTTCTTGGGGATCCAAATCTGTCGAGTATTTGTACTTGGGAAAGAAGATCGAGGGGACTTTGGATGCTGACTCTGCTTCTGTTGAAACTTTGTCCTGTTCTCGTCTGCAGTGTTGCCAATAGCCTGTGGTTGCTGTCCTTTTGGCACCCATATTTGTTTCGTGCCACTTGTTCTGTGATGTTGATACTGCTGCTTTCCTTGCCTTGTCTGGTGGTGTCGTCGGTCTGGGTTCCTCTGTTGTGGTTGACTCATTCGTGGTTGGGTTTGAGAGGTCCATTGGACGCTCTGCTTTGGAAAAGAAGGGAGATCCAACACTTGCGTGACCTTCCCATCAGGAAGTGATTCGTTCTTTATCTTTAATCTAGGCCAGTCCGCAGCAAGTTTGGAAGGATGAGCACCGCAGGGTGTTGTGCTCATTTGGCCGCTGATGCAACCCACCTGACCGCTGATTGTGTTCATCTGCCCTAGTGGTTGGGTAGCTGCCCCTTCTAGTTTGCAGGAAGCCCCAGGGAAGATCTCCTGTCGTCCTTCTTATTGACAATTGTCCCTAGCCAAGCTCGAGTGGGTTGGAGTAGACGTAACGTGACTGGTCTGACCCAAGATCTTCCGGTCTTCCGTCGCATGCATTTCATAGGGTCTAGGGTTACAAACCTCAATCGGAATGTCGTTAGGGAAGTCAAGCGGTATCACTCGCTTCTGTTCTAAGGTTCCAATCTGTAAGGAGCCTTGTCTAAGATTTAGGTCCACTGAGTGATCGTATAGCCAATCTTGGCCAAGGATTAGGGGTTTTATCAGGTCGTCATCATGGCACACTAGTAGCTTCGTTGTCATGGTCACATCCTTAATGAGGATAGGAAGGTCCACCTCACCCATGCAAGGGGTTTCCATGCCTCCTAGCCCTATGAGGTATGCCTCAATTGGCCGCATTTCTATTCCTGAATCCTTATAGTGGGACCATCTAATAGCACTAGTCGCAGCACCTGAGTCAATTAAAGCCCTGAGCTCTTGGCAAGGGTTGTCGTGCTCTAGCCTAACTGTAATGAATGGTCTCTTGTCCACTATACTAGGATGAGTGTTGGACTTTACTTGACACATGGCCATGTGGTATCTGGGTGTAGTTTCGAGATGGTTATAGTGTTCTCTCCCTAGTCCTTGTCTTCTTAACTTCATGCATTTAATGCGTTCTATTGCTTCTGCCTGAGCTTCCGCTCGTATTCTATGTTCTTCCTCCTTACGCTTCTTTGCCAACGTGAGTCGTCTAAGCATATCCTCAGTAAGAGGTTCCTGATATAGCCTGACTCTACAGCCACTAATATAATTAGGCATTATGTCTCCTTCTAAAGTGGCTAATTGTACTGCTCCACTTGTTGAGAGTCTGTTAATGATCATAGGTCCATAACCTCGCTTTTCTAACTTACGTGCATGTTGTTTCAGCGTATATACTAGAACTAAATCTCCTTCTTTTAGGCCTTTATCTTTCACATGTGCATCAAAATATGCTTTCTATCGCTTCTTCGCTGCATATATTCCTGCTGCTGCCTTTAGCCTGGTTTCTCCTAATCGTTCCAAGTCCATTATTCTCGCTGATAATTCATGGCCGGTCCACTGATGTTCTTGTGCAACCTTAAGGGTCGGTATCAAGAAGTCCAAAGAAAGCACAGCATTCTGACCAAAAACCATCTGAAAGGGAGTTGCATTGAGTACGGTCTTGTAGGCCACTCGATATGCCCAAACAGCGTGGTGTAACTGTTTGTCCCAATCTGAATGTTTGTTGTTCACGAGTTTCGTCAGTACGTTACAAAGGATCTTATTAGTGCTTTCAGCCTGACCATTGGCCTGAGGATGATATGGTGCGGATTTCTTGTGAATCACCATAAAATCCTGTAACAAATATTCAATGACTTGGTTTAGAAAGTGAGTGCCTCGATCGCTCACTAACTCTATAGGCAATCCATATCTTGTAAAGACATTTTCAAATAAGAATTTTGCAGTTGTGTGTGCATCATTCTTTTTCGTGGCTTTTGCCTCTACCCATTTCGTAAGATAATCTGTGGCAACAATAATGTATTCAGCATGTGTACCTTTTGCAGGGGGGTTAATGGGTCCTACAAAGTCTATACCCCACTTAGAAAATGCACGTCCGCCCATCATGGGTTTCAATGGCATTTCATCTCTGCGAGTAGGAAACTGAGTTCTTTGGCACACATCACATCTCTTTACATAGGTATGCGCATCCATGTGAAGAGTGGGCCACCATAATCCTGCAAAGAGGATGGCTTTGATTATCCTATCGGGTCCAAAATGACCTCCTGCAACACCTTGGTGTGCAGTCTCTAGTATGCTCAGATAATCGCTCTCATGAACACATTGTCTTAGATATCCATCTCGTCCTCTTTTGTATAGATCAAGTATGTCACTAATTGTTCGCTCCAGTCTGGTGTGAGAGACACATGATACAGTGTAGCATGCTCTACTGGCGTTCTTTCACAACAAACATTGCATTCCTTACACAACCTGTAGACATCTGCTTCCATCGTAGGCCAATATACTCCTAGTCTATGCAGAGTCTGTAATGTTCGATGTTTTGAATGATGTTGCTTTAATGCACCTATGTGTGCTAATTGCAACCAATTCGCATGTTCTGATTCATCTACACAACAAGCAAGAATCTTTTGATTATCCTGTTTATATATGCTTCCTGCCATTATTTGGTATCTCTGAGACTTTGATCTTTATCCTAGGATTCTTGGGTCCATATGTGAGAATAGGTACTATAGGTTTAGCCCATTCTGGTGCTATCTCAAGGTTAAACAAGTATGCATCTGGTAGATCATCCGCTACTCCTTGAGGAGCTTCTCCTGAGGTTAATCTCGAAAGGTGGTCAGCTCTAAGATGTGTCTTTCCTTTCCTGACTACGACTTCAAAATCATACTCCATGAGTAATAGAAACCAACGTATCAATCGTCCTGTGTTACATGGTTTGTTGACTAAGTACAATAGGGCTTGATGATCCGTAAAGAACTTGAATTTGTTGGCCAACAAGTAGTGCCTAAACTTCTTTACTGCGTAGATCATCCCTAATCCTTCTCGTTCCGTCGTGGTGTAATTTCTTTCTGCTGCGTTCAATTGTCTGCTCGCGTAAGCTATGGGGAGATCTATGTTACCTTCATTCGTGGGTTGTGCTAACACACATCCTATGGCGTAATTGGATGCATCCACATGTACATGGAATGGCTTACTCCAATCTGGGGTAGTCAATATAGGTGCTGAGCACAAGCGTCGTTTGAGTTCATTGAATGAATTTTCACATTCATTTGTCCATTCAAAATTGGTTAAAAGAGAGTACAAAGGCTTGGCTATGATTGCATGCATGTGTATGAATCTCCTATAATAACCGCAATGACCCATAAATGCTTGTACCTCTTTCACATTAGTTGGTCTAGGTAATTCTGCAATTACCTTCACCTTTTCTTCATCCGTAGAGATTCCATTTTTTGACACAATGTGTCCTAGAATTTTGCCTTGTCTGACCATGAAAACGCACTTTTCTAGGTTCAAACAAACCTGATATTCTCGACATTTGTCAAATATTTGTCTTAACTCTGGAATATGTGTCTGTCTTACATTTGAATGAGCACATAAGTCATCAACATAAACTTCCAAGCTTTTGCGTAAGAATTCCTTAAAAACATGACACATGAGTCGCTGGAAAGTGGCGGGTGCATTTGTTAAGCCAAATGGCATTACACGAAATGCAAATATGCCCCATTCAGTGGCAAATGCCGTCTTGTGTTGGTCCTCTGGAGCAATGGCGACTTGATTATAGCCTGAAAAACCATCAAGGAAGCTGTAAACTTCCTTGCCCGCAACTCTTTCCAATAGATGTTCTGTGATAGGAAGAGGATAACTGTCTCTAATCGTTGTGGCATTAACTTTTTTAAGGTTAATACACACACGCAATTTCCCATTCTTCTTGGGCACTACCACAATGGGGGATACCCATTCGGTATGCTCAATTTCGTAAATGAATCCTGCTTCTATCAAGCGATCTATCTCCTCTTTAATCTTCGCAGCGTAGTTATCATTGTACGTGTAAGGTTTCTGTTTTGTCGGTTTTGCATCTGGAGTCATAGGGATTCTATGAGAACATATATCTGGATCTACTCCTTTCAAATCTTTGTAACTCCAAGCAAAAACATCTCTATATTCGCGCAATAGGGCAACGAGCTCTTCTTCTTCTTCAGTTGTCAAATCATGCCCTATGTATGTACATTTTTCTTCTTCTCCTTCTATGGCTACGATTATTTTCTTGGTTTTCTCTCGGTTATCATATACTTGTCCGTCATTTGCCTTTCTATTAGGCATTCGTACCATGATCCTTCTATCTTCGATTTCATATTTCTTGAAGTTCTCGGGTACTTCAAACAAAGATTCTTCTTTTTCTGACATGTTTTCTTTCTTCTTTCTTTTCTTGCCTTCACTCTTGGTAGTCACTTGAGTGGCTATTCTCACGTCATTCATAACTTCCTCGTGTCTCTGAGTGTGAGTCTCTACCTCGAAAAAATATTCTTCCTCTGATGCAAAGGGTGGGTCCATGATAATTGATTCTAAATCAAAATCGCTTGCATCCTCAAATGCATCAGTGTTAGGTTCAAACTCTTCTAAAATTGCATCGCACATGATGGGCTCTATCGTGAAAACTGAAATGTCATAGCCATCCTCGTCACAATGGGGTGTCCATTGTTCTTCATTGATGGCTACATCCATGGTTGCTAGTATTTCTGCCCAACCATGGGGTTCAAACTCTTCGTCAGGGAATACTACAGACGTGTAGGCTGGATCTTGACGAATTCGTGGATGTTGTTCTGCACCTAAGGTCCTGGCTTCTAATCGTTCTTCCTCTTGTTTTGCTACTTTACACATCCATAAATGGGTATCCTCATGCAACCAAGAAGGATCTGATTCTAATGAGTGCACGGATTCTGTTTCTACTGGTGTCTTATGGATGGTATTCCATTGTATTGGGGGTACATATCGATGTGAATAGTCTTTAAGATTGACTTTGGTAGTCACTCCTAAATGTTGCAAGTACAGAGAATTAGTTCCCCAATCTTGTACAATTTGCAACTGACGCATGAATGGTCGTCCCAATATCATCTCATAAGCATGATTTTTTGCAAAGTCACAAATGGCGAAAGTATGCTCAAATTCTACACCACAAGTGGTGAGAGATATGCCTTCTAGTAAGCCTAATGGTTTTTCTATGTGTCCGTCAGCCATTTGTAGCTTCATCCTGGTGGGTCTTAATGCTGGCTTACCCCAACGTTTCCACAAGGCGGTGGTAGCGATGGCTACTCCGGCTCCTGAATCTAGGATGGCTTTCGTGGTGTAGCCCTGATGGGTTATCGGAAGATAAGTGTTACCTTCCTCTCCTTTGCTTACATCTCCGATCTTTTCTACGGGTATCTCTGGTACCTTCTTTTGTGATCCTATTTGTGAGGGAGTTGTAGCAAGCTCGGGAAATTGATTTGCTACATGTTTCCACAATTCTGGTTTTACCTTCAATAACTCCTCTAGAGTGAGATTACATTGTACTTTGGTGTTCTTGATCACTTCCGTGTTTCTAGGGATTACTGATTCTTCATTCCTCACTATTATCGTGGGTGCTCTCATACTAATAGACTTTGCTTCCCAAGGTCCTGTGAACTGAGGTAATTCTTGTAAAGAATTAGATTCAAATCCTGTGTGTTCACTCAGTTGTTCTTCCTCTACATCATCGTATATAGAGGGAATGTCTTGGGGAAATTGCTCTTGCAAATCATCTATTTCTTGAATAGGAGGATGGGTTCCTTGTTCCTTTCTCCATTTCTCTTCTTGTATTTCTCTCAAAAATTCATGTGAGTACCTATGTATGGAAGACAAATTGTCTTGACTTTCTGTATTGGGTACTTGAGACAGGGATGGCGCATTCCTTTCCTGTGTCTCTGGGACAATAGGGTTCCTAGGCTGATCCTTTTTCTCTTTGCTTTCAATCAAATATTCTAGCCTCTCCATTAGTCCTTGAAAGTGTAGTTCTGGTTTTGCCATGTTATTCCAATTGAGATATCTAGAGGCTTCGAACAAAGCTTGTGCTAATTCTACCATCTTCATGCACAGTTTAGTTCTCTCAATTTCTAGATCAGCTCGAGGGTAGTTTTTGCTCATTTCAGCTACCTGAGGTCCTTCTTTTAATCTAGCCTGATATGCACGAAACATCATGTCTAGATTCTCTGGTATGGGTTCCGCTAAAACTGATCCTGATTTTTGAGCTGGATTCTCTTGATTCAATTCCTGTGAACTCAATTCTTGGATTTTGGCTCTAGATTCCTTTAAACTTCCTTCCAACTCCGTTATCTTTTTACTCCACTTTCTCTTAATTCTTTCTCTAGAATCTTTCCAAGATTTTGTCTTTTTACTGCTAGATTCTGCAACTTCACTGGTTCCGGCTACTTTCTCCTGATTAAGCTTTTGGTTTTGTAAGAGCACCTGGGCTCTTGTTATCGCTTGGATAGGCACGTATGTAGGGTTGGATCCATCTACGTTATTTACAATACCTATCACGTTGATCGGTGTCACATTCGAAGCATTAACAGGGTTCTTAGGACAATCTTTGATTATGTGCTCTTTGCCACAATCGGCACAAAAGCCTTGGATGTTGTAGTACTGTGATTGTCCTGCTATCAGGGGATGTGGACAATCCTTTATGAAATGATCTCCTTGGCACCTAAAGCATGGTCCTCTAGGGCCCTGTGGTCTTTGTTGTCTTAATTGGGGCCGTGGATTTGGGTTTGTGTACATCACATTAGCATAGTCTGGCTCCCAACTAGGTTCCACTGGTGGACTATCATAATGATATGTCTCCACATGTTCTGGTGACTCTGTGTAATATGCGGGTGGACTATCTACATGCGTAGAGTCAAGACAGTTTGAGTGTGGGTCACTCTCTGTGATCAAAGGTGAAGAAGGCACTAAGGCCCTACTTAGGTTCTCTTCTGCAGCAGCGTATTTGACTGAGATGACATTCGCTGGTGGGGGTGGCTGCTGAGCTAAGACAGGTTGAGGTCTCTGTTGAGCCTGGTATGGGTAGTTCTGAGGAGGCCTATAGTAATAAGGCTGAGCATTGTATTGGCCTTGATACCTACCTGGCTGCGGGTATGCTTGCGGGTAGTTCTGTCTCACGGTTTGTTTGTTGTATGGGCAGTCCTGAGCCGTATGATTCGTGTATCTTCTCTCAATTGTACAATATTGGCCACTAGGGTTGGCTTGTGGTTGTGGTGCATTGGGACACACATTTGCCATATGGTCACCACCACAGGTGTAACAACGCTTGTTTGTTAGCACCCTAGGTTTACTAGAAACTCCTAGTTTCTGGGCCACTTTTTCTGCTAGGTCTTCTATCGAGCTAGTCAATTTTGTGGATGCTAGAGATGAACAGTCTGAGTCCTTATAGACCTTTGAGAGTTCCAACTCGTCTCCTAAGTTGTCCTCAATGTCTATACAAATTCTTACACATTGCTGTAGCGTTCTGGGTTCTTTTAGGTACACATAGGAGCGTAGTTTAGAGCTCAACAAGCCATCTAGAAACAATGACACTTGCTTAGCTTGTGAGGGTAGCTCTTGCATTGGACATCGTTCAACATATTGTCTAAACCTACGTCCTGTCAGTCTTACTGTTTCTTGAGGGGTCTGTTTAAAGCTATGAATCAACGAAGACGTGTCATGTCTAATCCCACTTTTAGAGAATTCGGTGATGAATAACTCTAAAAAGTGATGGATGTCTCTAAATTGCCTTTGTTGCAGAGGTTGGAACCAAGTTAAAGCTGTATTCTTTAACGTTAGTCCAAATGCATTATATTGCGTGAACATGTCTTCAACTTGTTCGGCTCTTAGTACTTGCTTGAATTCTGCGACATGGTCATAGGGATCTCCTGTCCCATCAAAATAATTCTTCATTGATTTTACTAACTGTGTGGGTCTCAATATTCTTGCGTGTTCGCGTGGCCTAGGTAGAGGAAAATCATCTCTACCACCTAGTACTCCATGATCTCTTTGTCTATCCGCTCTATTAGTGTTCGTGGTTGTTCTATCTCTCCCTATGGGGTGATTAAAGCTTACTTCCGATCTCTCTTTATTTCCCTCTCTTTGATTTCCATGGGCTGATGATGTTCCTGCCCCTTGTTGACTTGTATTCATGTTTGTTCTAGATGGAGGGAATACCAATTCACCTCTCCATGTGTATGTGTTTTTAACGCGGTCGGGTACCACAAAGACTCTTTCTGAAGTCTCATCCAGGTATACAACCTTTCCAGGTGTATCCGGGTCCTTGAACTCGTATATAGTGATGATACCTACCTCACTAAGTATTTCTGTCTTGTATCTCCAAAAGGCTTCATCAGTTTCTTTATTTACAAACGACTCTATGCTTCGATTGTCCTGAGGGATCCATTCCGGGATTAGTACTCGTGTTAGTACAGATTTTCCTCTAGGTGTTCTAGGCTCTTCTAATGGTTCTTTTCCTTGAGATTTTGCTTCCGTTTCTGGTTGAATCACGCCAAACTCGTTGGTATTGTTTGGCTGCGTACTTAATATGTACATCGTTCCTTCCTTGTCTATGTATGCGTCTCTCTCGAATTTCACCACTGGACGTTCCAATCCAATGGGTTGATCGGGGTTGTGCATTTGCACCACTTGCCTTCGCAAACCATCCTCATAGATGCGAGCACCTAATCGGTTGGTTCGGAGAAACTCCAGTTGTGTTCTATAGGGTCCTTCTGGTTTTTCTAATTAGGCTACATTTGACCCTACTTGTGGTCTGTCTGTGCTAAATGCCATTTCTGATTCGCTAGTATCTGAGCTCTCGTAGGGATAACTAGTGTTCAATTGTTGAGCCCACGATCGTGCAGTAGTTCTTACGCTTGCCTCGGATGATCTAAGGCTTCGTCGGTCTGACTTGCCTATATGTTTGCCCGATCTAAGGTTCATTAATTTTCTTCCTTGCACACTCAGTACACGCTCAGATCGTCAATGATTCTTTGTTATTACTGTCTTGATTTTTTTTTTTTTCTTTAGATTCTTGTCTTAGTGTATGCGTCAGGAATTCGACTTTCCGTTATAATTTTGAGTTCTCGTTCCGTCAGACTTAGGTTCTTTCCTTTAGGTTTTCGTCACACATACCTTTACTTTAGTCTTGAACTTGAAAGAATTAATTATCTTGAACTTGAGGCATTCCTATCGTCGTTAATCCACAACACTACCGTTTATCCTAAGCTAAGAATTGACTGAGGGGGTTGAGTAATCTTCCAACCTCGAGTCAGCTTTTTTGGTTGCTCTGATGCCCAAGAAGCCGCGCTTCCCAAGCTTTTATGCCCTTCACTGCCTTGCCTTGGTTTCCTTCGATTGCCCTTGATTGCCCTTGCTAGACCTGGAAAAATCCAATATTAGACCAATTCACAGTTGGATGATCAAGCACTTGAGTATATACACCTTTTAAGTCCCTTCCCTTTTGCCCAACTTTTTAATGTTTGCCCCCTGGCTTTCTAGTCCCAAACTAGGTCAACCTCAAAATACGGACTTCGGATGAATAAGTTATGACCGTTCAGGCCCTGAGGGGTAAAAACTGACAAACAGGTTTTTCTCCAAATATGAGCTAAGGGGTCTCCTATGAGTCTAATCACCCAAAAATTTCCCAAAAATAGCCCCAAAATTGGCCAAAAAATGAAACCCTAAAATTTGCGATGGGGGTGCACAATCGCGATGGTCTGAGATGATCGCGATGGTCTGGGACCGTCGCGATGGCGTGAGGGTGCACCATCGCGATGGCGTGAAATTGCACAATCGCGATGGCGTGAAAGTGCACAATCGCGATGGTCTGAAAGTGCACCGTCGCGATGGCGTGAACCTGGACGCGATGGCGTGAACCTGGACAATCGCGATGGCGTGAAAGTGCACCGTCGCGATGGCGTCAGTCAACGGTCAACGTGCACAATCGCGATGGTCTAAAATGAACCGTCGCAATGGTCTGAGCGCGATGTCGTGAGCCAATCGCGATGGTCTGGGCGCGATGGCGTGAGCCAATCGCGATGGTCTGAATTTTTGAAGTGTCGCGATGGTGTGAGGGTGTCATCGCGATGGTCTGAAGTGCACCATCGCGATGGTCTAGATTGCCACGTGGCACCGTCGGCATGATGGCGTGAGCCAATCACGATGGCGTGACACAATCGCAATGGTCAGAGACCGTCGCGATGGTCCACCCAAGCCGTCGCGATGGCGTGAGCCAATCGTGATGGTGTGACACAATCGCGATGGTCAGAGACCGTCGTGATGGTCCACCAAAATGCAAATTTTGTGAATGCAGCTATGGATTCCTGTAGGCGCAGGTGTGCTCTTCACGCTGGTGTGGTCGCCTTCTCCAAATTCCGAACTTTGCAGACCATCGCGATGGTCTGACACAGACGGAAATTTCTGACAGAAACTGAAGTTTTTACCTTTTTGCAGCCTTCCTGATGCACTGGAGCTCTGTACCTGCAAGAAAACTCAAGAAAACAAAAGTACACACAAGCACAAAAGCTCTCTCTCACTCTCTCGCATGCACAAATGAGGGGAAATGAGGAGAATGGGGGGATATGGTGAATTTTCTGATTTTTTTGGAGATGAAGATGATGATGCGGTGATGAAGATGGAGTGTGGGGGAGGTGAAAAACACTAAAAACTAAGTAAAAACAACAACAAAAACTGAAATTTTTACCTTCCAATGCCACTTCTTGCTATACTCTTACCATCACACATTCGTCCTAGACTCGATCCCCGGCGACGGCGCCAAATTCGGTGTTGCTCTAGCACAATGGTGAGAACCACGTTAAGAAGCTTCACCTCCTTAATGTCAATCCGCGGAAGAGATAGGAGTGATATGAAGATCGTGAATGTGAGATGAAGTGAGAGTGAAGGTGAGAAGCATAGAAATGCACACACACATGCACACACACTACGAAGAGACAAGCAAGACACAATGGAAGGTGAGAAATTAGCTCTATTACTCAAGAACACTCTTACAAGCTCAAAATAGCTCTAAGCTCACACTAGCTCACACTAACCAACCTCAAAAATGAGCTCTCTAGCTCTTTTTATAGTTTCTAGACTAGTTTTGACCGGTTTCACATCTAGTGACCGGCATAGTTAAAAATTAGGTCGTAGATGCTATTTGGAAGGGTAAACGATGTCTAAAAATAACGAAAATTGGTACGCGCATTCTACCTAAGCTCCTCAAGCTCGAGGACTCCTCGGCTTGCACAAAATGGAGCTATGGATTACAAAATGGGGTTTTCTATGTTACATATGTTACAATAGTGATAAAAATCACTGTTGGAGGTTTTTGGAAAGTATTTGAAAACATAATTATTTGAAAAACGATTCGACTGGCTCCCTGCTCTATCGTTACATGCTTCCGTGTCGTCTGTGCCTCTGGCTGCTTCCAAAAGGAAGTTTCTCAGTCACTCAAGTAAATTCCATAAATTGGGACCACAGCAAGGAGCTTTGGAGGCTAGGAGTGGTTAAAACAAGAAGAGAAATTTTAAGTGAATGAACCTAAGGTCTGGGAGAACCCTAGGAAGCCGAAGAAGTGTAATCTCTTCAGTGGGAAGTGTAGCCGAACCCAGTAGCCGATCACATTATTCTGAAACCTCTAGTGAGTCAGAGGAAGAAATTCCCATGGCTTCCGAGGACATGCAGAGCACTGTACCAATGATTGGCATGATGTCAATTATTGAGGGAGAATATCGGACATCTTTGGAATATGTGAACACCAACCAAAATGAGATACCTATCTACTTAGATGGTCTAAACCGATCAGTGGCCAGATTGAAGAAAGCTTCAAATGCGTACATAGTGCCTAGGCCATCAGTTAAGTATGCAATTCATAGGATGAATCATATGGTTCGCTACTAGTCAAAGGCATGGCTGGAACGATTGCTCTCTCAAGGTTCTCTTCCTATCTAGCTACTTTCACTGAGACTACATTTTGAGGATGGGGCGGTTGTTGTCCTAACACTGGTTGTGGTTGAGTGTAACTTTGATAAGCATAGGGTCGTGGTGCTGGTGCCTACTGCTGATATGGAGGATATCTAAAGGCTTCTCCTCCTTGATCTCTCTGCGGGTATCCATAAGGTCTCATGAGCGGCTGTACTGTTCTTGATTGCCGATTGTAAGGACAATTTTCCATACTGTGGTTTGTGTACTTTTGTTCTATGCTGCAATATTGTAGAGGGCCTGGAAGGCTTCTCCTCCTTGATCTCTCTGCGGGTATCCATAAGGTCTCATGATCGGCTGTACTGGTCTTGATTGCCGATTGTAAGGACAATTTTTTGTACTGTGGTTTGTGTACTTTTGTTCTATGCTGCAATATTGTAAGCATAAGCCGGTGGTGCGACTACACCCCTAGTGCACAAATGAGAGGGATGATCACCTCCACAATGCATACATCTTCTAAGCATGGGCACTCTCATTGGGTTGTTGGGATAATTCCTCTGTCCTTGAACGTTCAACTTCTTGGCTACTAAGTCGGCTATTTCCTCTACATTGTTCTTAGGGTTTGATGCACTGCTGATTGAATCTTCACTTTTCACACTACCTTGAGCTATTTTCAGATCTTCTGTTAAATTGTCCTCTAGGTCAATACATTCTTTCATACACTCTTGCAAAGTTTGAACTCTTTTCACATATACCAGAGATCTTAATGATACATTCACTAACCCTTCCAAAAACAATGACACCATTTTGTTTTGGGTGGGTCTCTCTTCCATTAGGCATCTATCCACATATTGCTTGAATCTTCTTGCTGCCAATCTCACTGATTCTGTAGGAGCCTGCTTAAAACTATGGATCAATGAGGAAGAGTTATTTTTAATCCCAGATTTAGTGAATTCCTCAATCATTTCTTGATAGACTTGTTCCATATTTTGAAAATTATTAGGAGCTGTGTCTGTCAAAGTTAGACCAAAGGATTCATATTGGATCAAAAAATCTTCCACTTGTTCAGCTCTGATTACTTGCTTGAATTCCGCTATATGATTGTAAGGTTCACTAGAGCCATCATAATGGTTTCTCATGCATTTGGCGACTTGGATGGGTCTTAATCTTCTTCCTGCCTCAGGTGGTCTAGGCATCACAGGGAAAACTGGTCTTCCTATCGGTATACCAGGTCCTCATACCACATGTGGTCTATTTGGGACAGGGATTCTATTCCTTGGGTCAATAGGTGGCTGAGGCCGATAGTTCGGATTATTTGCAGGCATAGCAAACTGCACATGGGGTCTAACCGGGATTTGTGTTTGTTGTGTTTGTCCTGACTGTTGATATGAATTATCTTGAAAGGTTCCTTGAGGGTTTTGAGAAGTAGTAGCTTGATCCATAGGAGGGAACACCAGAATGTTCTGATACTTCAACCCTCCTCTTTCTAACTCTGTTAGAGGCCAGTATCTCCTATCATTTTTGTCCAAATATGTGATGATGGTGGGGAATTCAGGATCTTGTAATTCATAGACAGTAACTGGGTTAGGGGCTACTTCCCATAAGGAAGAGTTGGCTCTAAGGAGATGCTCCATTCCATTGATCAAATACGCATCCATCAAGGAGTGATCTTGGGGAACCAGGTCTCCTCTCCAAACCCTAACAGTAGTAGATCTCCCTCTGGGAGTGGTCACTTGTTCTTCATGTCCCTCTATATTAGGGTTATGAGCATTATCTTCTTCCCCGTGTTCGTTGATACTTTCAGGGTGTTCCGTAACTACATACTGGATGTCTCTCTTGTCCATATATGAGAGCTCCATGATAGAATGTGGACAAACATACGAACCTTACACATATGGCATGGAAGCACTAGATAATTCTTACGGATATGAGCAGGATTATGTATCATTGATGTACACAGCTCCCAGAGCACCCATACCCCCCCGACCTATGAACAGACCGCCTGTATGCAGAGGACCATGTTATAGATGCGGAGGTGATCATTATATCAGAGAATGTACACTACCAAACCCACCACCTCCATAGCGAGTTTGGGAAGGATACTTAAGTGATTGTGGTAAAGAACATCTTTTCAGAGATTGCCCCAAAAATCCTAACAAAGTCAACTCGAACGTGTAGATTAATGTGATAGAAGTGATAGAGTCGTCAGGGAGTGATAAGGAGTACACCGTGCCATTGAAAGCAATAACAAGAGCTAAAGCTAGAGAGACACTAGAGAAAACTGGGGAGAATGACCAAAGTGACAGAGAGGTGAACCCACCCACACCTCAAAGAGTTGAAGACTTGGAAGAGCCTGGAAAAAGTATCACAAGTAAATGAACCCAGAGATGGAAGAATCGTAGAGATAGGATAAAGGAAAAGAAACTACAACAACAGACGGAGAAGGAAAAAAAACGAACAAGATCAAAAAGAAAAACAGAAACTTGAAGAAGAAAATAAAAAAGGAAAGTATAAAACAGAAGAGGTGGGATCAATTTTAGCAGATCCCATGCCAGAAGAGTTAGCCATGTGGATACAGGCATACGAGGCACGAATTAGAGCAAGACCGACCATTGAACAACATGAAAAAGAATATCCTAGAGGTGACTTAGAGAAAGAAAGGTTGGAGATTTGCAAGAAATTAATCAAAGTAGCTCAACAGACCTTAGAAAAACCTATCTGTAGATTACCCAATTCCCGAATTCCCGAAGAAGAATTCCAAGAGTGTGTCATCCTTAATGACCCTGAGAAAACCAAAGAAGGTGAGACACATAATGGAAATCACTGTGAGGATAAAAAGGAAGGATCCATTGTTCCCGAAGTAGATGGAGAATGGCCTAAAGACTTGTGGGCAAAGGTCCAAGAAGACAGATGGAAGAAAGTGGAAGGAATAGAACCACCCTTTGAAGAGTTAGAAGCAGAAGGTGAATTAGGACATTCAATATCTGAGCTGAATTCAGAAGGATTATTACCCTTTGATGAAAGTGAAAAGGCAAATGACAGTGAAAAAGTTTTGCCCAATTACACAGGAGAATACGAACATAATTCGAAATTATACTGCATTCCCTCAATAAGAAAAAAAGAACAGAACCCATCAGTCCAAACATCGGACATCATACAACACCTTAAAAAGGTAAAAATCCCTTGCACTCTGACATTGGAAGAACTATTGAAGGTCAAACCACATTCGAGGGAGAAATTAACCAGTCAATTGGAGATCAAAACGGAAGAGAAGGAGATGCCTGATGAAGCAAACACAGTAAAAATCCCGGTCGATAAGGTTGGAGATTTAAACAAAGGAGATGAAGGAAACACTTGTCTTCCAATTACCTATAGGGGTTACACCACTAAAGCCATCTTGGATTCTGGAGCTGGAGTAGGAATTGCAACTAAAGAAATCTGGGAGAGATGGGGAAAACCAACTCTAAGACCAACACGCATGAAGATACAAATGGCAGATGGACACACTGAACGACCCTTGGGATTATTGGAACGGGTAATTTTTACCACTTGTGGAGTTGAATTCGAGCACACCTTAGCAATATGTCAATTTGAAAGGGCTAGCAATTATGAAATGATACTTGGAAGACCCTTCATGAGACAGCTAAAGGTAGTGCAAGATTGGGGAAAGGACGCAGTATACTTACAACATGAAGGAACCACCACAAGAATAAATCTCCACACTTACACATATCAAGATGTTCCCCCCTTGCAATGGAATCAGATTCATAAAGAAGAAGATGAGCAGTCGATTCACAGTATAGGTTCAAGTGATCAATCATGAATGAACGAAGACACTCATCTATGGATATGCCAAACTATGAAAAAGGAGGAGGATAGAAGGAAAGGATGGCAGCACAGGCAAGGAGTTGCTAGATCTGTACAAGATCCAGCCTATATGCCTCAAATATTCCTAGATGAAGAATTTGAACCTCATGGTTGGATGGAGATTTTAGCCACTCTCAATGTGTGTGTAAACGAAGAAGTGATAACCATGACTGAATGCATTGACGAGGAAGGATATGACGTTAGTCTATATGTGGTAGTTCTTCAAGAGGTTGAAGAAGGGGAAGTAATTGAAAAGGAATGGAAGGAGGATTACGAGAGCATTGAAATGGAACATGAACATTTGGAAACGGAAAAGGAAACTCAAGAAGTAAGTGTCATAGCTAATGAAATAAACCAAGAACCAACACAGGAAGAAGAGCTTGGATTAGATAGAGCAAAAAATGATGAAGACAACAAGCCTCAAGACCAATTTGAAGTGCCTGCCCACTTCAAAAAATATGAAGTAGAAGAGAGGAAAAATGCTATTCAAATGCCAAAACGAGAAGCACAGCCAGGAATAGCATATGACAATAAAGAGAAAACCAAGAAAACAGTGCTGCAAAAAGGCAATAGAAAGCCTATTTTGATGCTCATATCAAAGATAAAAACTTGAAGGAAGGAGATTTAGTTTTGGTTTATACTTTGAAACAACACACAAAGAAACTACATAAAAGAGGATATGGCCCATTAATCATCAATCGCATATCCACAAGTGGAGCCATCAGTTTAGCAACCCTGGATGGAGGCGTATGCCAAACTATATCAACGGATGTCGAGTGAAAAAATATCTAGAGCCATTGAATGAAGAGATAATGTCACGATTAATAATGGGTAAGCGCATGGAGGAAGAAAGAATACGAGAAGAAGCTAGACAAGAAGCACTAGAGTGAATCAAAAAAAGAAAAGAGTGGATGAGAGAGAGAGATGAGAGATATCGACTAGGAGAGGAACTCGTCCCGATGGCTAATTTTAGAGCTACTGAAACCCTAGGTCAACAAATGATGCAACCTTATTTGAATTTGGGTGCTGGAACAAAAGAGTACCACTTAGTGGATGCTCTCATTGATACAGGAGCCACTATAAGTTGTATCAAATTTTCATTGACCTAGAAACTCAAGGAAGAATTACGTCCTTCTAAGGCACAACTGATAGGAATGGGAGGAACAGTTATTCAATGTATCGGAGAGATCACTTTACTTCTACATCTTGGAAACAACACAATAAGGCCTTTTCAAGAAAAATGGGAATTACACAAGATTTTGAGATAATTTTTTATGTCCCAATGTTTTACTTTTTTTACTCATTCACACACCAAAACATGTTATTATCTCTTGATTGAAGTATATGAAATTGAAAATTTATTATTAAGGACGATTTTATTGTAAATGGGGTATCAAGGTTGGGCTCAAACTTAAGAATTTAACATAGAAAGTATTATAAATGGGACTTGAATAATTCCCAATTTTCTTGAATAGGCCTTCAATGGAACAAAAACTCTTAGTTTGTCATGACTAGGACTTATTAGAAGAGCTTATGTTAGGCCAAGATTGGATATATGGATATGAAGTGACTATACAGTTGGCCCTAGGATACATCTCGGCCAAGATAGGACATCGTGAAGTATTCATCATGTTAGATGAGCGACCAATAAAAGCCAAAAGTGTAGAACCAAGAACTCACTTAAATGAGCACAATGACGAATATATGTTCACTCACACTATGGAAACCCCTTCGTTGAATACTTCATGTGCGGACACAACGAATCCTGACTGCACACGATTCTCTAATCCAGTCAATCACATGATTAGTTTCCTATCCAAAAACAGTCTCAGTGAGGAACCAAGTACTAGAGAGACAAGTCAGCAAGAACATTACGAACCTGCACACAATAGGATATACCCCGTTCCTTACACTAGACAGGCTTGGATCCGAAAAGATCAAGTGAAAGCATATCTTCAACAATAGAACTACTCACGATATCAGAAGGAACAACAGAATAAAAATACACATTATTCTGAACACCTAGTTCCACAAAGAATTGCTCGAGTATGGATTCCGAAGAAGGTGGTAGCTGCCCAGCCGGACCGAACACAAATATGGATTCCCAAATAATCTACTCAAATGACAATCATCAAAATGGATGAATCAAGGCACAAGGAGAATCAGTATGATCTAAAGGCAAAAAGACAGAAGATAAACCGCTACAGTATAGAGCAGGAATCTACATACGATTCACATGTCGTTCCAAGATTCAAAAAGCAAACAAAGCAGAAGCACCATATGAGAAGCACCGCATTCACCAGGAATGTTGGGAACACAATCTGTCCCAACAGAGTAAAGCAGATTTGGATGCCGAAAGACAAGACAAGTTGTATACGTCTACCAAATAATTCGAGTTCCACACATTTGGAGTTACCAGAACCCAAAGTATGCATGATAGGGCCACATTACAAGGCCAAGCATTCGGCACATTCTTCTTCTATTTCAGGATAGTGAAGCACATTTCCTCTCAGGAAATAAGAGAGCACTTGTACATAATCTAAGCAAATCATTCAAAAATTAATAACCGCTTCGGCTATGAACTAACTTTTCTATTTTGCTTTCAGACAAAAACATAAAAATATATAAAAGTATGAAAAATTCCAGGTATTACCTTTCTCACACCCACGGGGAAGGGATGACAATATTCACGCGGAGCATTGCCAATCTTATGAAAGACAAATGAAGGATGATTTTTGATACCATCTGGCCACTAATTAATACTCTATATTGAGTGCAGATGGCATCTTCTAATTTCGAGGCTACGCAAGAAGAAGAGATCCAGCTTCTTCCCTTGGAATCAATAACTAAGGCAAGAGGTCATTGGTTTCTGGATGACCAACCAGTGTCCGAACTCATTTGCATGGCGACCATCAAGATTATGGATAGGGATCACTACTTCCCTATCACGTCACAAGATTTCAAGACTATCATACAAGGATTACCGTGCATGACGGATGTCTGGACACAAGCAGGAATTGATGCATTCCTAAGACTGCCTATCTATATGCCAGATTTCTAGAGATGTACCCAAGTGATGAATACACTTCAGTCTGCATCGAATAAGGCATCAGTCCCGGAAGCAAGGGTACTTGACAAAGTGGGTACCTGGAAAACAATTCAATTCACTCATGAGCTAATTAACAGAGCTTTCGGATGGAACCAAGAGGGACTCACGAATGTCAAGGATGAATGTCATGATCCGAAAAAGAGAACATTTTTGGAAATCAATCAAACGGATATTGAAGACTCTGTTCGCTTAGTTCACCGGCATTTTTGCTTTCCGAGTATGCATAGATACACAGCACCTCAAAAGATTGTTGTGCAACTACTCTCACATGCTATGAGACAAGTGGGAAATAAGGTAAACATGACTCCATATGTTCAAGACCGCCTATTTGAAGCAAAGAAGAAGTGGGGTCAAAAAAAGTTTCTGAATGGTAGTTCGGCCTTGACCCTACTCATTTATGAGGCACTTGACATGAAGAATTGTTTACGCTTGATGCCGACATCAACGGAGTTAGCGAAATATGCCAAGTCAGCGACTATTCCAAAGAAAAAGAAAACAGCCATATCTATTGAAGAAGTGGGAACCAGTTCAAAGAAACCCATGAGGGGGACTAAACGCCTAAGAGAGGAAGAAGCTCAAGAGACACCACAATCAAAAAGGACCCATACATTGCCAAAGATTTCTATGACGCAGCAGCCAATCACCAAGAGAGACCTCTCTGCAGCCTTGGAAGAAACACATCAATATATGCGGGGGCAAGTAAATTTGAACATTCAAGGCCACCATTACAGATAGGCAAGCCAGGAGAAGAAACATAAAGATAAAGAACATACTCCAGAACAATCGGCCAGATACAAAGAATTAGGGTTAGAAGATTCGAGCTCTGATGAAGAATCCAATCCAAAGAAGGACACCTTAGACACTGATATACAAACTGAATTGAACCACGAAGAATGGACAGAAATAAATCAGGTGGAAGTCACACCTGACAATCAATAACAAAAGACACAGCACCAGGACGTACAAGCTGAACAAGAACACTTGATTCAGTTAAATGATCATTCAAAGATAAGCATCAAGGAAGTACCAATAACTAATAAAGATATAGTACCACCTAGCAAAGAAGAAATACAAACTCCAATGGACAAGGACTCAGGCCTACTACAAAATAAGGAGCCAACCGTGATTGAAGTGCTTGATGATACACCTCAAGGTAAGATTGAACACAAGGAGGCTGAGCCAAGGATCCAACTTCATATTAGGCAGCCCCATGATACTATGTTACACGTTGCACAAGGGAAAGATGTGACCACAAGAGCAGAACCTAGTATCCCTACCACAGGGTTAAATGTGGATGTTACTCAATTGAAACCTGTGGTAAAGCAAATGATACAAACGGCCATGGACACGCAACAGCAAATGATGGACACAGATGCGGATTACGACAAGGCCATGAGGGAAAAGAATCAGTTTCAAGCAATTTTCTGCACAACTCATTCAGGCCTAACAAGAAATTTCGACCAAAGAAATGGAGATAATCGCAGTCAAGGAACAATGTAATACATTGATAAAATAGCATCAGCAACTCCAGGCACAATTGATAGACTTACAAAGACAACATGAAGCTAGTGAAGCAGACAAGGAGAGAATGAAATCTCGAAGCAACTTGCTCGAAACACAACTAAAAGTATACATGGAGGAAAATGATAGTTTACGCAGCCGAAATAAAGAATTGATGAAGGCATTATTATATGACCAGCCTATAGAAAAACAGGAAACATCAGTCACTGAACAGAAGGAATTGAAAGATCAGATTAAGAAATATGCAGACTTGCTGAAGCAAGAGCAAGCCCTAAGGGAAGAATGGGAACGAAGATATGTCAACGAAACCAATGAACTTAAGAAACAACTGAACACTGCCCATGGAAAACTTGCAGTGAATTACAGTGAAAACATGGATCATGTAGCAGAAATTGGTAATGAGTTGCTTACGGTTAAAGAAGCACTCAGAGCAGCTATGCACAAAATTAAAGAGAAGACTGAACGCATAGCACAATTAGAGACCAAAGCAGAAGAGAAAGCATCAATCGGGACACCAGTAGAGCCGACAAAAGAAAATCCTACTGACGAGGTAGAGGTATGTCCTCTATCTCCCCCAATTTATAATTCTCCAATAAAAGAATAAATGGTGGAACCACATGATGATCATCCAATGCCATACACTACAGAAATATGTCAGAAGGAACGGGCACTATTGGTGTCCCAGTTGACAGAGAATTTTGAAAATGAAGTGATCAAAGTCATGAAGGAGGCAAAAATAAAGGGCAAAGATTTGGAAACCATATTGAAGCCATTCAACATTCTGTATGGATTATTGAAAGAGAAAACAAGGCAATATATAAAGAAGATTACATAGAAAAATCTAGACGAGCAGCTGCACTTCAAAAATGACACATTCGCTTATACGCAAGAAGAATTTGAAGTTGCACAGCCTGTATGGAGAAGAAAATTTTTGGAGAAAAATCCTACATTGCGGTTGCACTGGCAAGCAGCACCATATGTATTATAGGTAAACCCTTCATTTTGCCCAACACCACGTCGCCGAGACACCAGGGAATTTTTGGATATGCAAAAGAATGGTGCTATCAATAAACAGTGTTTGAATTATCCGCTACTTCCAAGCCCACCCCATAATTATCTACCAATGGAAGATTACATGGTAAAAACAATCGAATTTTGGCTACATGTTTACGCAACAGTACCCAACTTAACTATCAAAATGACGAATAAAATTCTCAGCATGATCCTTACAGTTTTGAAGGTGTTCAAGCATGCGGCCTACACATTTTTTTATTTCATTGGCATTAATCAGGGAACAGATATTCTCATTTTTGACTTGTCTGTTATGCCTAGCCGACCCACAATAATGGCATATTATTCTAGGCTGATGTTTTTACCAAGTACATATATGCAAACATTCGAAGAAGCCTTTTTCACAGGGTTTTTTGAAATTAATTCAGAAATCTTTTTAAAGATGTCATCCAACTTGAATGCCAGATTAGTGTTGGGAGAAATGGTTGGATACACCTAGAAGATTGAGTTGGTACTGCTAGACCTGCTTTGTACCAGCCCTCCTTGCTTCAGAGTTGATTAGTACGCTTGCTTAGCTTCCAAATGACACCAAGAGATCATATATGTACTTTGCAAATGATGTGTGTAATGATCAAATCAAAACAAACTACTTGATACTTCACAAATCCAAGAAAACTTGCTATTTTGGTACTGACACCTGCTCAGAGTTTTGCTCAGTGTAACCAGCACACTTACAATTGGAACAATTCCTCCTAGAATTATTCAATTAGCTTACCAAGCTACCATTTGCAAGTGGAATCACTCAAATTGATAATCTATGCACTGAGAAATAAGTTTAGCAAAATTAGAGTCACCCCCGACTTTTTAGGAGATGTGCAGAGAAATACCAAAGACCACTTCGAGCAAGATTTATCCAAGATGGCTGATCCAATGACCTTCAAATTTTGTAGGCATGTAGTATTCTTGGAGTTGGTTCCAACAAGCTTTGAATCACTTGATTTGGTTCAGTAGGCACTGAGATATGCCTCTTGGAAGTTGACAGACTTGGAGAAAATAACTCAGAAAAAAACAGAGTTGAAAAGTATGAATGTATCTATTGATTGATGTAATTGTACAATCTCATTAGCATGATAAGCATAGCTAAATGAGGTGTTGTGGTGTAGGCTAAGATGTAGCACTCACACACACAGAGATACAATGGTAAAATGCCTCGGGAAATGAGCTGAAGTGAGGATCACCTTCGCGACTTTGTTTTTCTTCATCTTTTATAGAGGTTGAGTGATCATTTGAATTTTGAAATTCAAATTCAAGGCTCCCTAGAATATCTCCTCTAAAAGTAGGGAGATATTCTCTCCATTAAGTCCTCTAAATTTCTATGACTAATCAAGTAGGTGTACTCATACATATGCCAAGTCATTTTAGACTTTTACAAAGGGTAAAGAAGTAGGAACTTATAAGCATAAGTTCACATGGTCCTTTCTTCAAATGAATTAAGCTTCCAAGGTTTCAAAACAAATTTCCAAAGTTCCAAGCCAAGTGTGATGGCTTGAATTGCACCAACAGCTCCCCCTCAAGCCAAACACTTTGGCTTAAGTCTTCATCTTCAATCTTCAATCACATCCTGCAATCCAATCATGGATTTGAATCTGCATAACTTACTTCCATCCAAAGCTTTAGTAAGTAAATCTGCACATTGCATATTAGTGGACACATAAGTCAATTGAATGTCTTTGCTTAGCAACTTTTCTCTCACATAATGGTAATGAACCTCTATGTGTTTTGTCCTAGCATGATATATTGGATTAGCTGCAAGGTGAAGAGAGCTTGTGTTATCTCCAAAGATGATTGGAGGTCTAGTATATAGGCCTAAATCTGTATACAAAAGCTTTAACCAAATAGCTTCTTGAGTGGCATTGGCTAGCCCTCTATACTCTGCTTCAGTGGATGATAATGCCACTGTTGGTTGCTTCTTGGCTGACCAAGAAATAGGTTTGTCACCTGCAAAACATATGTATCCTGATGTGCTCCTCCTATCATCCTTGCATCCTACCCAATTTGCATCTGAATATACTTTAATGTCAATATCAGATGTATAAGGAAAGTACAAACCATGGTTTAGAGTTCCCTTTAGATACTTCAAGATCTTCTTTGCTGCCTCTAGGTGAGGTACTCTTGGTTTGTGCATGAATTGACTTAGCACACTAACTCCATATGCTATGTCAATTCTTGTCAAGGTAGCATAATTCAAACTACCTACCATACTTTGATATCCTGTAATGTCTTGGACTTCATCCCCTTCATGAGCACTTAGCTTTAGGTTGACCTCCATTGGAGTGCTTGAGACTTTAGCTTCTTGCAAATTAAACTTCTTGACCATATCTTGTACATACTTCTTTTGAGTAATATATATACCTGAATTAGTATACACTAATTCAAGACCTAAGAAGTACTTCAATAATCCAAGATCATTGATCTTGAACTCCTTCATCATCTGATTCTTTATGCTTCTGATTCCATTGACATCATTTCCTGTAATGATGATGTCATCAACATAAACGCACAAGTATATTACCTCTGTACTACTCCTTTTTATGAAGAGAGAAGTGTCTGCTTTACTCATCACAAATCCTTGGTCTTGGAGGTATGTTGTCAACCTGTAATTCCATGCTCTAGGTGCCTGCTTCAATCCATATAGAGCCTTCTTCAATTTACAAACATAATTTATCTTCTTGTGATCTTCATAGCTAGGTGGTTGTGACATGTAGACTTCTTCAGATATCCATCCATTCAAGAAAGCATTCTTGACATCTAGTTGGTACATGTTCCAATTCTTGGATGCAGCTACACTCACTAGTACTCTGATTGTTGGCATCTTAGCCACAGGTGAAAATGTCTCCTCATAATCAATGCCTTGGGTTTGTGCAAAACCCTTGGCTACCAACCTAGCTTTGTACCTGTTGATTGTTCCATCAGAGTTCCTCTTTAGCTTGTATATCCATCTGGATCCTATCACCTTCATAGAGTCCTTCTTGGGTACTAAGTCCCATGTGTCACTCTCCTTGAGAGCTTCCATTTCTTCATCCATAGCTCCTTTCCATTCTGGTTTGGTGATTGCCTCTTCATATGTACCTGGTTCTTCATTCAATACATCCTTTGCAAGGTATACAGAATGCTTAGTTATAAGAGATGTATCATACCCAAATCTGATTGGTTTTTTGCTTTCTCTCTTAGATCTCCTTATTGACTGATTTGAGGATTCTGGAATATCCTCTAGTTGCTTCATCTTCATCTTTCCTTTGGACTTCCATGCTTTGAATTCTTCAAGGTTGATTGTGTCATCATCCTCTAAACTTGAGTCTTCTTCTTTGTTTGGTTCCACTTTGATTAGCTTTGGAAACTCCTCTTCCAAATCATAAGGTAGACTAACCTTCCTGCATTCATTCTCATACCATGAGTCATTCTCATCAAAGATGACATCTCTGCTTACCTTGAAGCCTTTGTTTGTTGGGTTGTAGAATCTGTACCCTTTTTTATTCAAATCATAACCAATGAAGATACATTTTTCAGCTTTAGGGTCTAGCTTTCCCCTTACCTGTGAGGGAATATGCACATATGCTACACAACCAAAGATTTTGCAATGATCCAAAGATGGTCTCTTACCATGCCAAGCTTCATATGGTGTCATGCCATCAAGAGACTTTGATGGCAACCTGTTTATGAGATAGGTGGCAGTAGATACACTCTCTGCCCAAAGATAATTTGGTAACTTCTTTTCATTAAGCATAGACCTAGCTGTTTCAACAATAAGCCTATTCCTTCTTTCAGCTACTCCATTTTGTTCAGGTGAGTACCTTGTGGTTATCTCCCTTTTGATGCCTCTTTCCTGCAAGAAATCTTCAAACTCATTTGAGAAGTATTCACCTCCTCCATCTGACCTTAGCCTCTTCAAGTTTCTTCCTGTTTGGTTTTCAACAAGTGCAAGATATCTCTTGAAACAGTTAAACACTTCATCCTTATGCTTCATAAAGTATAAGATAGTCCATCTGCTATAATCATCAATGAAAGATACATAGTACCTTGAACCTGAAATGGAGGGATCCTTGCTAGGTCCCCAAACATCTGTGTGTACCAAGTCTAGGTAGTCTTCATGCATAAAGCCTTTCCTTGAGTAGGGCAACCTGTGAGACTTACCAAACTGACAAGCACCACACTTGTAAATCATGTGTTGCTTGGACACATTAGGTATCCCAAGCACACATTGATCCCTGCACATTTGCTTCAAAGTCCTTTCACCTATGTGGCCTAGCCTCTTGTGCCATATTTCTAACTCTGAAAGTGTTTGATCCTTGTAATTGTATAAAGCAATGTTTTTGGTGTCTTCTAGCTCAAAAGTAAATAATCTACCTGATTTCTCTCCCTTGGCTATCCTTTTGAATCCATGTTTTGGGTCCTCCACATATGCTCCATATTGATTGAACCTGACCTGCAAAATGTTATGACTCAGGTGGCCGACCGCTGAGGTTTTTGTAGCACTATCTTTCTTTGTCCCACCTTATATTTCTCAAAATTCTCAAGAACTTGAAAATCAATGTTACCCGTTTTAGCATGTTTGACTTCTTCTTCCTGACTATTCACTTATTCATATGACTCCTCTTTTGATTGTATCTAATATGAAGTTCCTTTTGTTGGATTTTGATGTCTATGAAAGCACGTGAGCAGTACAAGGAAGATGAAGAAACTTGGAGCACAACACACAATGTTGAATGTATTAGCACTAGAATGTAAAAAGATAAGTGACCCGTTAGGGCTATAGGTGTATATACAAGCAAGGGGGAAAAAACCTCCTAAAGAGGGAAAAAGTGCCCCAACAATCCTAGTGTGTTCACACACATCACTACCTAAATATATCAACAAATCCCCCCTGGGAGTGATGCGGTGAATGAGGAGCTCGCACTCATGTATAAGGAAGTGCAAAGCTATGTGGAATCAATCCACAAAAGGAAGTAAACCCAAAGCTTTGTGGAAAGCTTCAAACTTCTCCCTAGGCAAAGCCTTTGTGAAAAGGTCTACAATGTTCTCCTATGTGGGCACATATGCCAAACTGATCCCTCCAGTAGAGACCTCTCACTAACATAATGATAGCGCACCTCAATTTTCTTAGTGTGAGCATGGAACATAGGGTTCCTTGCAATTGTCAATGCGCTCTGACTATCAATGAAGATGGTAGAAGATTAAACAACACCCAAATCAGCCATAAGGTGTTTGAGCCACACACACTCAACAATAGCTATGAAAGCTTCCCTATACTCAGTCTCACAACTAGAAGTGGCCATAGTAGGCAGCTTCTTTCTCAACCAAGATATGCATGAGCTACCAAGCATGAAGCAAAAACCACTAGTGGACACATGAGTGTCATAGCAACCAGCCTAGTCAGAGTCATAAAAAACATGTAAATCTAGTAGTAGTGATCCCCCTTGGGATAAAACAATCCAAACAACCGGGTGCCACTCAAGTAGTGAAAGATGCACTTAACCTCCTGCCAATGCTTGATACCTGGGAAATGCATAAACTTTCCCATCTATGAGATAGCAAATTGAATATCTGGTCTATTAATGCATAAGTAAATCAAGCATCCAATAGCTTGTTGATAGGTAACAGCATCAAATGCATCTCCAACATCATGAAGACTCAATCGTAAACCTCTCTCCATAGGAGTGGCAATAGGTTTGCAGTCTTCAAGGCCAAAGCACTGCAATAATGTGTCAATATACTTTGTTTGACACAATGCTATTCTGCCATCAACTTGCATAAATTGAATGCCCAAATAATGATGCAAATGCCCCAAATCTAACATGTAAAATGATGCATGCATATCAGGCTTAAAATTAGCGATATGCTTCTCATGAGGACTAATGAGTAGCATGTCAAAAATATACACAAAAATGATCAAAAGCACATCATTTGCATGCTTAGCATATAAGGTGCTCTCAGTTGGACTGTTGCCAAAACCATGTGCAATTAGGTAGGCATGCATCTTTTCATACTAAGCATGTGGGGCTTGCTTCAAACCATATAATGCCTTTTTCAACCTGCACACTTGGTTTTCAAGCCCTTTCTGCACAAAGCCATAGGGCTGAAAAACATACACTTCTTCATGCAAGTTGCCATTCAAAAATGCACTTTTAATGCCCAACTAATGTACATTCCAACCATGATGAGCTGCAAGTGCACAAATACTATGAATAGTAGTCATTCGGCATGTAGGAGCAAAGTTCTCATCAAAATCAATGCCTTTTTCTTGAGCATAACCCTTTGCAACAAGCCTAGCCTTATACATGTCAACTGTTCCATCAAGCTTACACTTCGGCTTGTATACCCACTTAGTGCGAATGGTCTTCTTGCTAGGAGGCAAGTCACATAAAGACTAGGTACCATTTTTCATGATAACATCATATTCTGATTTCATAGCAGCCATCAAATTTTTAAAATTTTTGGCTTCATCAAATGAAACAGGCTCATTCTCATCATAGAGACTAGAGGTATCCATAGCATAGCAATCTAATGGAAATGAACCACTATGAGAGCTAGAACGAGTATGATATGACAGAGATGCATCTAATTTGCTATCACATAAAGTTTGCACCATCCATTTTGGCATAGTTTTTGCCTCCTCAATATTAGCTCTCTCATAACCAAGTGCATCATGTAAATCTACATCAGAAATGGAATGATTTGCATCATCACATGAAACTTGTAAAGGCTAAGAAGTTGCCTCATTGGAACCAGCAGTAGAGTGTCCACCTATAAAACGAGGCAGCAAAGTGTCATACATGTCTTTGGAGCTAACTAATGTCTCCTTAGTACATGAAAGTAACAAATGAATAGCATCTTCCACAAAACAACATCACGGCTAGCCAAAATGTGTTTATTTTGTGGATGATACAGACAATAACCTTTACTTTCAGAACTGTATCCAAAAAAAATTACATTTCACTGCTTTATCATCCAATTTCCTGCATTGTTGTTCAGGCACAGATGCATATTCCTGACAACCAAAAACATGCAGGTGAGCAATAGATGGCTTACGACCATGCCAAGCCACATATGGAGTGATACACTACAATGCTTTGTGGGACACATGTTAAGTACATATGCTACACACATAATAGCTTCAAGCTAGAAACTATGTGGTAAAGTCTGACTCTTAACCATACACCTCGCCATCTCCATGAGTGAAATGTTCTTCCTTTCAACAACTCCACTCTATTGTGGTGTATATAGTACTATAGATTGATGTTTTATCCCACGTTCAGCCAAAAATGCATTAAAGCCAGAAGACATATATTCCCCCCTCGATCAAAATGCAAGGTGCCCATTTTATATGTTGAAGCAAATAAACACTTTAGACGTTGCTTTCAATGGTTATACCCATGCATGCCTTGAAGAATCATCTACAAATGTCGCAAAGTATAGATTGTTTCCAAAAGAGGATGTTTGCATAGGACCACAGACATCACTATGAACAAGCTGCAATTTTTTATTAGCTCAAACTGAACCATTTTTTAGTAACAAGCAACACTACATTTTGCCCAAAATACATCCTTCACAAACATGTTTAATAGGTGCCTCAATTTTGGGTAGAGAGGACAACATTTTAGATTTCTACAGGCATAGAAAACTAGCAAAATTCAGATGACCAAAGCATGCATGCCAAAGCTTTGCATCTGATAATGCATGAGAGTCATGTACTGCACATGTTGAATCATTCATAGATTTTTCATAGTCTATGAGCTTAAACAACCTTGTTGAAGTTCAAGGTCAAGGACAAGCATAAAAGCACATCAAAGAAGTGGACACACAAGAAGAAGGAGCACGTATTTTTGTAACTCCATTTTGTTCAATCCGTGGAGTCCTCAAGTTTGAGGAGTATTAGAAGTATCATCCTACCAATTTTCATAATTTTTAGACTTCGTTTGAGCCCTCAATTAAGTCGTGGAACCTAATTTTTAACTAAGCCAGACACTAGGTTTGGACAAGGCGAAAACTACTCAAAAAACTATAAAAAGAGCTAGAGAGCTCATTTTTGGGGTTAGCTTGTTAGAGAGTTGGCTTGTTAGAGATTTGAGCTTTGTAAGAGTGTTCTTGGTAATAAAAGCTTTCCATTGTTCCTCTCTTTGCTCTTATCATGTGCACGTATGTGTGTATGTGTGTGCATGATTGTGTGGTTTCACTCACGCACTTGTGCCTTCACTCGCTCATGGTCTTCATACCAATCCTCATGTCTTCGCGGATTGACAAGTAAAGGAGGTGGTGCTTACACTTGGGCTACACCAAATTTTGGCACCGTTGTCGGGGAGAGAGCTTCGAGGACGAGCGTTCTGATGGTAAGATCGTGGATTTGTGATGTTGGAAGGTAAGAAATAGTCATTTTCTATTATTTTTTTGATTTTTTCTTCTCCTTCTTCATCATCACCATCTTCATCCATCATCATCTTCATAGAATTTTTTCGGTTTTGAGTGCATTTTCATCCTTTTCACATCATTTCTCATGTGTGGGGGTGCAAGAAAGAGCTAGGAAGTGATTGGGAGTGCATGCGCTTGTGTTTTTCATGATTTTTTGCATATTTGGGGCTCGGCACAAAAATTTGAAATTCTCGCCTAAAAACTCAGAAAATCGTGACTTTCTTAGAAAATCGCGATTCTCTGGAAAATTCAAAAATTTTTCCCCCCTAAAAATTTTGGAGAAAATCGCGATTCTCTGGAGTTAGCATTTGGAGAAAATCGGGACTCTCTGGATTTGTGCATATTGAGAAAGTTGCGATTCTCTGTTAGAAATTCACGATTGTCTGGACTTAAGGAAATTTGAGAAATTCGCGATTCTCTCAAAGAAAGTCGCGATTTCCTAGACTTTGTGATTTTGAGAAAATCGCGATTCTCTTGAAGAAAATCACAATTCTCTACAAGAAATTTGTGACTCCGTGGACTTGAGAAAATTTGAGAAATTCGCGATTCTTTGGAAGAAATTTGTGATTCTCTGGAAGAAATTCGAGACTCTCTGGATTTGAGAAATTCGTGATTCTTTGGGAGAAAATCGCGATTCTCTCGACTTGGTTTGTCACAATTCTCTGGAAGAAAGTCACCATTCTTTGGACTTAGTGCTTTTGAGAAAGTCGCGATTTCCTAGAAGAAAGTCGCGATTTCCTAGAAGAAAATCGCGATTTCCTGGACTTAGAGATTTGAGAAATTTGTGATTCTCTACTTGGAAGATTTTGAGAAAGTAGTGATTTTTTGGAGTGGATTTTGAGAGAATTGCAATTCTCTGATAAAAAAACACAACTTTTTGGCTACCTGATTTGCAAAAAATCACGATTCTCTCAAAGGTCTTGTTTTCCTGTTTTGACCTCAGAAGCTTGATTTGACATAACTTTTTCATCCAAAATCCATTTTTTGAGCTCTAGAGTGCGTTGGAAAGCTTGTTTCGAATTCTACATGGCCTCAACTATTTTTTCTAGGAATAATGCATTGATTTCAAATAGAGTAATTTGAAGTTGACCTTCAGGCGGGTTTGGGAAGCCAAGGGAGCTCCAAAGGATTTTGAGCAATACCAAGGGGAATTTTGGGACTAGAAGACATGGCTTATGAGGCTGAGATCTGGTAGGCACCTAGGCAAGGATAGGCAAAGCATTAGATCTTCTAAGGCTAGTGTCAACCATACAGCTAAGTCTTGGGCACAACAACTAAGTGGTTATCCTTACGTACTAAGTTCGGAGACGAGTGATTCAGAAATGTCTTTCAGCATGGGGAGGCCTACAGGTAGTTCAGGCATTGCCTATTTACAAACACCAGAAGGTCCCTATAAAGCACAATTGGAGTATATCAGGACCAACCAATTAGGTGCACACATCTATGAGGATGGTCTAAGGTGATTTGTTGTCCAACTCAAGAATCCTGATCAGCCCTTTGGACTTGAACACCCAGTGGTCAATTTTGAAGAGGGTTCTTATATTGATAAGCAAGGAACCATGATATGGTTACGAGCCTACCAGATAGGACAGATGAGTTGGAAATATGATTTTGAAGAAGGAGATAGGAGACCTAGAGCAAGGAGATCTAGGACAAGAACCCAAGACCCCTAGAGGGTCCATCTTAACCAGAATACTCACACCAGAATGGATTACCTAGGATAACAAACGTGTAGAGATAGATGAGATAACTGAACAAGTTGCCAAGAAGTTAGGAGTTCAAAATAGACAAACACCAAGGTTCACCTCATTGAAGCGATGTTCTAGTTGTGGAGGCGATCACATGGTTAATGTATGCCCATTGCAAAACTAGAACCTGAGGGAAATGAATGCCTTATATTGCATTATTGAGAGCAAATGCACAAACCACACGACTCAAGATTGTCCCTACAATAGGGAGGCTGTTAGACATAATTATCACCAACCTTACCCACAGGGTAGGTATCAGAACCAATACCAACAGCCATATTATAGACCACAATAGCAATATCAGGCACCATATAGGCCTCAAGGAGTCTTGGGAAACCAACCACCAGCTTCTGCCAATGTGATTCCAGTTAAGCATGCAATGGTAGAGGAAAACCCTAATTGAGCATTGGTGCCAGTGACCCCTTTGGTCTTAGAAAATGACCATCATGCTGAGAATTCTGACTACTCCTATGAAGATAGTCCACAAGCTTATTACACAAAGTCACCTGAGCATAGTGAGACTTATCCTTATCAATATGAGGCACCACCTATGGAAAAAAATTGGGAGCCAGAATACTCCAATGTTATATATACGAATCCAAAACCCAGGTCCCAGTTGAGACAAGTAAGACCACAAGCCCCTAGAGGACCATGTTTTAGATGTCAGGGGAACCATTTCATTCATGAATGTCCCCACCCAACGTCTCCAAGGCAAGGACAAAACATCACAATACAAGCATTTTGTCCGAAGTGTGGCAAAGAACATCTCCCAAGAGATTGTCCAAGGAACCCCTCTAGTGCAACCAAGGTTACAACCATTAATGTGGTAGGCTTAGTGGTGGATTCCAGTTCAAGTAACAATAATATGGCTTCTATACAGGCAGTTACTAGGGCACAAGCCTTACAACAAGCTAAACCAGCTAAACAATCAGAATCAAGTGAATCAAGAGAGCCTAGTAAGAAGAAAACAAGGACTTGGAAGGATACTAGAGAGAAGGCCAATCGCAAGTGGAATAAAAAGTTATTGGAACTAGAAGAAAGCATGAAAGAAGGCAAAACAAAAATAGAAGACATTGCATCTCAAAACCCCTCACATGCTGAAGCTCCATCCACACCACCTCATTCGACCCCACCACCCATTGTAGATAGACCACAACCAGGGTTTGTTCTTGCATATCCAACCCCAAAAGGCTTGGACATGATGTTCAAGGCCTACCAAGCTCGACTCCAGGAAGGGCCAATAGTTGCAAACCTAGATAAAAGCTACCCTAGAGCAGATTTAGAGATTGAATAGACAAAAATGTGCATGAAAATGGTAGAACTAGCTCAGGCTATGGGTGGAAACTAGTCAATCGTTCAATCAGAAAAATTCTATCAAACCGGATTTGCATGTCCAGGGCTTACTAGAAAGATTAGAGCAGTTGATAAATAGCCGCATGTTTCTTTACCTCCACAAGCTCAACTAGTTGTTGAAAGAGAAAGATCACCACTGGTGAAAGCTTATGTTCCTGATTCCCTAGATGGTGGAGCACCTCTTTCAATTCAACAATACTCTCAAGAGTTCTTGCAGGAAATACAAGAAGAGAAATGGGCCAAGGAGAAGGATCATCCCCCTCCTATTCCTAAAATTGATGACCTTCATGATCAATTTCCCCAAGACATCCCTTCTGTTAAACTTGTTTTGTTTTATCTTACTAGGCTCTTGGGATGGTTAGGGGTCTGTAAAACAGAGGCCCTGTTTTGAATTTTCTCAATCTCCTAATTCATTGTATGCTACTACAATGACTTAACCTTCTGAATTAAACTATCTATCAACTACTTCTCTGTTCTGTGCCTTACAACTTATTCACCATAATAATGCATAATGCACAACTTCATCACTTTACCATAATATGGTCTTAACTTAACACTTCAACAAAGACTGAAATAATTACTGAACTTGATTAACAGAGTTACAGAATACACCAAGATGTAGACAATGCGCCACGCTTCAACTTCAGGCGCTTGCCCAGACCAACAGTCCGGCATTGTTCCCTTTGTTTCACGCACGCTCCTTTCATTAATCAAGAAGGTGTACAACGTTTGCGTTATGCCCTTTCGGTATGCATGCGACTTTTCATAATTATACTTCTATGCTAAATATGGTAATTCCATTTCAGCGGCTCACATTGGCATGCACGGTGGACTCGATCCCAAAATGATAAATACAAAAATTTAGGAATCATCGATAATTCCCTGTATATACATGGAACGGGCTATCTTGAATGTGCGCAAAATTTTGAGCTTGAGCGATTCCAGCATATTCTGCAGAATTTCTGGTTCAATAAGCTGCACATCAGTTCTGACCGAATTGGCAGCGATCACTTGGCTGGTTAGTGACTCAGTCTGAGTCTGCAGAAAAGCTTCTTGTAAATAAAAGTCATTGGCTAACGCTGCATCTCTACGCAACTTCATCTCTGCAATTTCTGCATCGATGCGCATTAGTCTTTCTTCCTGGACACCCAATTGTTTTTCTCGGTGCTCTAATTCTTGAGACTAGAACTGCATCGTTTTATAAAAATCTTGCCTTTCTTTTTGAACAGCATCGATATCCTTCTTTAACTTGAGATTCTTGGAAATCTCTGTAGAAATTTCCTGTCCTTGTTTGAATAGTTTTCAGCAACTTTATCTAATTTTGCTTTAGCTTTGATGACATTTGTAGCGAGCGTCTAAGAAGCTTCTTCTAGTACTGAATTTATCCCTTGTGTCACGGGGTGCATTGCCTAACGCAGTCATTGCATCTTGTTTGTCTATAACTGCTTGCCGCAACACTTTAATCTCTGCGTCGTGATTGGCGATAATAGTATCCTTTTCGATCAGTTGTTCCTGCAATCTCTGAATTTGTGTTTGCAGTGAATGAATATCAATTTTGGCCTCGATGAGTTCTTCCTGGAGAGGCGCTATGTCCACTTCCAGGATGTTGACTTTGCTTTGAAGCTCATGATGAATAGCTTGGTGTGCATTCTGCAGTTGGAGGGGTAATTGTTGGGATAACTGTAACAAAAACTGACCCATTGACGCCAATTGAGTGAACGCAGCAGGGGTGGGAAGAGGAGGTGTAGGCCGCAAGGCTTGGGCAGAAAGGAGGTGTGGGGACGAGGGTGGAGAATAGTCAAGAGAATAAGGGAAATTGGACGAAGCTTCACGGGCTATTGTCGAAGGTAGGGAGGAGAAGCAGAAGCGACAAGAAGGGTGATTGGAAGAGGAAGAGAAAGAATAGGCTTTTGGACCAAGACAATGCCTGCTCCTTGCTGGGGCGAAGGCGGAACTTGTGCAATTTCAGTAATCGCAACTTCAGCGACTTGCTGTTGATTTTGTGTGTCTACCTGATCATCTGTGGGTTGCGAGGAGGGTTGATGAAGAACAACTTCAGTACTTCCTTCCACTATGTCTGTCACAGCATTATCATCCACTTGTTGCGTTTCATCCCTCCTTGGAGTATCGACCACATCTTCCATGGTAACATTGGGATCCAACTGCTTAATAGGAGAAGATGGTGCAGATGCTACCTGTAATGAAGTCGTTGTATCGTGAAAGACTTCAACTTCTTGTGCAACGGTTGATACCTGCACTTGCCTTTGTGAGGGGTTGATGCGGCTATGCTTGTGCCGGAAGAATTGAAAAATATCTACGTTATCATCCTCAACCTCCATGACGGATTCTTCTCGAATGAGCGAAGGATGGGGTTGAATGTTCTGCAGTACGGGATCGGTAGCAAAGAGACGAGAGAGTATTTGGGGCAGCCGGATACGTGGTATGTATTGCCTGGAGGCCTGCTTCGCAAAGGCTTGGCACTCCCGATGGATTCGTTTAAAGAATATTGCTGCCCAATTAATTGATTCATGGGATGCTGCCTCAATCACGGAGTAAAAGGGTCAGGATATACCGTAATTGCATTTTTGTAAGTTAAGAGAAGCAACTAAAAATTGGAGTGCAGTACACTCAGGCTCGGGGCGACAGAGAATAGCAAATTTGTTGGAAGACTAGCAGGGAAACAATTGGTGCATCGTGGCTAAGGGGAGGAGTGGAACCTCTGCTCATCCTTCCTAAGTCAGATGGAACCGCTGTGCAACAGTGTCAATAGTGATCACTGTGCAGGGGTTCAAGGCCGAGCATCAGGTTTCAACATAACCCGGTGTTGATAGATGCATGGATCCAACCCCTTCATATCACGGTAATCCCATGCAAATACATCAGAGAATTCACGTAGTAGCTGCAATAATCTATCTTGGAAGGTCTCTGATAGTCCCGCCTTAATCTTTAGTGGCCACAGATCGGCTTCATCGCCTAAGTTGCAGGTAACCAATTGGTCTTTTGGTATGTAGAACTGTCGGAGCATGGCAAAGTCATCAACTAGCTGAAGCAATTGTTGTAGCGTCGTATCATCCAAGGTCTGTGCTGCACTTGGTTCTGATTCACGGGTCAGTGGTACCACTGTACAGGCCGCCGGACTCCAGTTATCTGCAACCGTTTGTAAGTCCACAGTTTCGAGTGCCATCAAATCCTTGTTGGCTTTAAGAAAAGCTGCCTCTTCATCATCTGAAAGACCATCCAGCATGTGTACAGATTCTGCTACATATGGTTGTGCAGGCAAGTCACAAGTCTTCATATCATCTAGTGGAACAACATATTTTCGATGGTTATTCTTAAAAATCAATTCACGCACTGACCAATCCTGCACTACCTTAGCTTGATTTAACCATGGTCTTCCAAAGAGCAGGTTATAATCAAGGCTGGATTCTGGTAATTCCAAAAAAATGAAGGTCATTTTAAATATAGCTCCTTGAAGAGTAATAGGAATGTCTCGCACCAATCCAACCGGATGAACTCGGGATTGATCAGCCATGTGGACAAAAAATTGGACAGGTTCGATTTGTGTCCATCCCATCCATTGATAAAGTGCTGTTATTGCACTGTTCACTCCGGAACCTCCATCAATTAATACTTGTGTTATTTTATGATTCTTATACCAGATCGTAATCAAGGGCACCGTATGGTCCACCATCGGGTCCAGTTCAGGCCGGATTGTTGTTGTCGAAGGAGCACATGAAGGTCCTGGACTGACCTGTTGCTGGAACTGATGGTGCACGCCAGGAACCAAAGCCAATAATTGTCCCAATGGTAGTGTAATTGACGCCTTGGATAAGACATCCCACATCGGATCAAATTTTGTGATTTTCGGTACAGAGGTCGGTGGGGACTCCGGTGTTGCGTGGGTCAGATGTCTTCCTTCCGGTACTGCCTAAGATATGCTTTGCTGCATCACTGGAACTCGGTCAGGAAAAATAGTTTGTTCTTGAGTCTCCCACTTGCTTGCTTTAGTAAACAGCTTCTGTTGTTCACCGATTCCAAGTTCAAAAATCTCCACAGCTGGCTGTAATTGCTTTCCCAAGCGTGTTTGCACCACTACCATTTGAGTGTCTACTGCTGAAATGTACACCATATTCGCCATCAGGTGATGTCTTTCCTTTTTCCTTTTATTGTACTCAGCTGCATCTTTACAGTACCTACGGGGCCCCATTTCACCGCAAAAATGACATTTAGGTGGCGGAGGAGATGCACCTTCACCTAATGGACCCGCATTCCACCGAGTTTGTCCAAAGTTAGTTGATCGTGCTCCTCTATAACTCTTGTATCCTTGGTAAGGAGTATTCCTCATTTGTGGTGGTACGTAGAGACTGGTCGGTTGCCCTTGTTCCTGAATGATAGCATTGACAGCCACTCTGCTCTGTACCTTTGCGTTATAAGGATAGGTCTCCATAATGTGGGCCGTTGTATGGCAAATGGTGTAATACATCTAATTCAAAGCGCATGTTGAGCTGTTGTGTCCTGTGTTTTTACATTTAGTACAATAAATTTGTTTCAGACGATCCTCATTTGAATGCTTGGACGCCTTCAACCACTCTAAATCTTTAGTGAATCCACCCACTTTATTTTCTAATTGTAAGGCCATAGCGATTACAGCATCCAAGGTCATTCCTCCCACACATCGTATAATCATGATCTGTTTCAATTGGGGATTTAATCCGTTTATGAATCACTGACTAATGACGTCATCTGGTAAATTGGCATGCACCGGTGGTAACTGCCGTAAATGAGTCCGAAATAGAGTGGCATAGTCTTGTACATTCTAGTGTGGCTTCTGCCTATTATTCTGCAGGTAATCAGAAATTTTTGCTGGGTTTTTCTTTAACCGAAATCATTGCAGAAATGCATTCTTCACGTCATTATACTGTTGGAAATGATTCAAGTCATACTCGATTAACCAGCACGCAGCTTCATTAACCAAAGTTGATTGGAACACAATGGCTTTATAAGCACGGTCTACTGGGTAATTCAAAATTGCATAATTAATTTCAAATGTCTGCACATGCGCATCGGGGTCATCTCCGGGAAAACCTCCAAATTTTTTGTATGTGACTCCGGCTGGCACCGGACGTGGTGGAATAATCTGTTGCTATTGTTGTTGTTGTTGTTGTTGTTGTTGTTGTTGTTGCTGCTGCTGTTGTTGTTGTTGCTGTTGTGAACTACTCATGTTGCCTGAATTTTGGGGAAGTATTTCTTGATGCTCTTGGGCCGTATATTCACTTTGCCAACTTTCCGGTCCTAAGATATCTCTGAACCGATTACTTAGCTCAAAATCTAATAGCCCATTCTCATCTTTAGTGTCGAATTTGGCTGAACTCGCACCAAAAAATGTTGTATGTAGTAAATTCCCACCGAACACTACCGTACTATCACCGAATAATGTTGAATTGTCACCGAAAATCACTGAATTGTCATCTATGAGATTGAGCATATTGAATGGGTGTCCCCCATTGTAGTGGTGCCCAAGAAGAATGGGAACTTGCATGTGTGCATTTAACCTTAAAAAAGTTAATGCCACAACAATCAGGGATAGCTATCCACTTCCAATCACTGAACATTTATTGGAGTGTGTTGCAGACAAGGAAGTTTATAGCTTCCTTGATGGATTTTCAAGTTACAACCAAGTAGCCATTGCCCTAGAAGATCAACAAAAGACTACTTTTTGCCATAGAGTGGGGAATCTTTGCATTTCGTGTGATGCCATTTGGGCTCACCAATGCACCTGCAACATTCCAAAGGCTCATGTGTCATGTCTTCAAAGAGTTTTTGCAAAAGAGCTTAGAAGTATATGTGGACGATCTATGTGCTCGTTCCCAAGAAAGGAGATACCATATCCCTGAGCTCAGATAGATCTTCAACAAGTGTAGAAAATATCGAGTTTGTCTGAACCTAGAAAACTATGTATTTATGGTACGTCAAGGCAAGATCTTAGTTCATATTGTTTCGAAGAACGGAATAACAACAGATGAGGACAAATTCAAAGCCAAAATAGAGTTGCCAAGGCCAAGGAATGTTAAAGAGGTACAAGCCTTTATGAGTCATTGTGGATATTACCGTAGGTTTATCCACATGTATGCAATCATAGCCAAACCTCTTTATGCCTTGTTGACAAACTTTGAGTGGAACAATGAATGCATAAATTCCTTCAATGAGCTGAAGAGATGTTTGTGCACAGCACCAATACTGACCACTCCTGATTGGAATAAACCATTTCATGTCCATGTAGATGCATCCAATCATGCAATAGGATGTATGCTAGCACAACCCATAGGTGAGGGAAATTTAGATTTGCCTATAGCATATGCTAGTAGATAGCTAAACACAGTGGAAAGAAACTATACGACAACTGAACGAGAAGGCTTAGGCATGGTATATGTTGTGAAGAATTTTAGACACTATCTATTGGCCAACAAGTTCAAGTTTTTCACTGATCATCAAGCCTTATTATATTTGGTCAATAAACCTTGCAGTATTGGATGCTTGGTAAGATTGTTTCTCTTACTAATGGAATATGACTTTGAAGTGGTTGTTAGGAAAGGTAGGACCCACCTTAGGGCGGATCACCTCTCTCACATCACTTCAGGCGAGTCACCACAAGGAGTATCTGATGAACTACCCAATGCTTATGTGTTCAATTTAGAAGTTGTTCCTAAATGGGCAAATAAGTTGGTACCTGTCCTAACCTTCGGACCCGCAAATAAGAATGTGAGAACGAACAAAGAGGAAAATGTAGGATCATAAAACTATCAAATATTGGCAGGAAGCATGTACAAACAAGATACGGAGGTTTTACTAGCTTTTAGTGTCGAGGATGATGAGCATAGTAGTTGGTTGCAACAAGCTCATGAAGGATTGCTAGGAAATCACTACTCTAAGCAAAGGACATTACAGAATCTAAAGCGTTTAGGAGTGTATTGGCCTAGTATGGATAAAGAAATACATGAGCAGATTAAGAATTGTCTAGTGTGCCAAGAGAAACCCCCAGTGGAGCATGCCACCCTTTATCATGTGTCACTAATTCCAGATTGGAGTGCTCCATTGGTAGAATTCATAAAATCCGGGACACTACCCAATGAGGCTAGTCTAACAAGAAAATGGAGCATGGAGCAAGAGGCTCAAGAGGGCACCTTAGTAAAAAACAACGTATAGAGAAGAGGCAAGGATGGTTACTTAAGATTGTGCGTTCACGAATCAAACTATTTGAAAATCTTAGAAACTGCACATAGCAGTGTTGCAGGTGGACACTTTGGGTCGGATAGAGTAACCAAGACCATTCTATTCTCATGACTTTGGTGGCCCACTCTGCATATGGATGCACATACGTATGTGAAGAAATGTGACACATGCCAATGTGCCCAGTATGCGATCCGAAAAGACGAGATGCCTTTGCAGCCAATGATGGGATGCCATGCATTCTCGAAGTGGGGTCTAGACTTTGTAGGTCCTATTAACCCCCCAGCTAGGAACTTCCATGCAGAATACATCATTTTAGCCATTGATTACCTTACTAAGTGGATGGAAGTAAAGGTGACGACAAAGAATGATGCTCAAACAATGATCAAGTGTTTATTCGAGAATGTATTCACCAGATAGGGGTACCAATAGAGTTAGTAAGTGATAGAGGTACACACTTCTTGAACGAAGTCATTGAAAACCTTCTCCAAGAATTCTTGGTGATACATAAGAAGTCTATCCCCTATCATCCACAAGCTAACGGACAAGCCGAGAGCACAAATAAGATCCTATGTAATGTATTGACAAAACTGGTCAATAATAAACGCTCTGATTGGGACAAACAGCTTCATCATGTTGTTTGGGCTTACCGAGTTTCCTATAAAATGGTACTAAATGCCACCTTATTTCAGATGGTCTTTGGACAAGCTAGCATTAGATTTCCTAATCCCAGCTTTAAAAGTAGCACAAGAGCACGAGTGGAATGGACATGAGTTGTCCTCTAGGATCTTTGATCTAGAACGCTTAGGTGAGATGAGGCTACGAGCAACAACAAGTATTTATGCTACAAAGAAAAGACAAAAGGCATACTTTGATGCACACATCAAGGATAAAGGATTGAAAGAGGGAGACCTAGTTTTGGTTTATACACTCAAACAACATGCCTAAAAATTAGAGAAACGAGGATATGGACCCATGATCATTAATAGAATTTCCACTAGTGGTGCGGTTCAATTGGCCATGCTAGAAAGGTGACATGTTGCCAAACTATATTAGTCAATGTAGAGTCAAGCTATATCAAGAACCTCTTAAAGAGGATATGTTAAGGAGACTCAACACTGCTAAGAAGAGAAAAGAAGAAGAGGTAAGGGTTAGAGAAGAAGCACAGGCACAGGCCAGAGAGTGCATTAGGAAAAATAAGTTAAGGCGATTAGGCCTAGATGCCAATCCTGAAGCCCCACGATATCCCATGTCCATGTGCCAAACATCAAGTGCAATTGGTTCTCGAATCATTGATCGACGTCCCTTTGTGACCGTAGAGGTAGGACAAGGAAAGAATTTAAGGACTATGAGAGCGTTGATTTACCCAGGTGCAACAAATAGTGCACTATGACTCTCATACTGCCAAGATCTCCACTTGAACATCAAGCCCATTGAAGCCTATCTCATAGGGTTGGGAGGTGTGGAAACCTCATGTTTGGGTGAGGTGGAACTCCCGATCTACCTTCAATTTGTCCAATGACGGTCAAAATGCTAGTGTGTGAAGATGAGGACCTTACGGAACCACTTTTCTTGGGTCAAGTATGGATCTATGACAATGCAGTCAACTTAAACCTTAGAAGTCAACTTCTTCAAGTTTGGATACATGAACAGTGCATTACATTGGAATTAGAGAACTGCATGCTCACAGATCATGGTGTCGCACATTATCTTAAGACTAATCTTAGAGAAGACGATGTTGTATGTGCCCAAAGCTCTATAAAGCTGAAGGATGCTACCTTTAACAAAAGAGTCGGAGACCCATTGAGACATCCTTCTTGTACGACATCTCAGCCATCTATAGCAGTTCAGCCACAAAGGCAAGCACAACATCTCAAGAACACTCCTATATCAAATAGAAAGACACCATTTGCCAAGGAAGTAGTTTTGGGCATGAAGCAGACATGGGTACAAAAAGGAGGACAACCACCAGCCTTGCCTCCATAATTCCCTTCCATGCAAGCCAACCAGGCTAGAAGACGAACGAAGAAGCTAGGAGAAATTCAACCACAAGGTATCCCACAAGTTTGGGTGCCTAAGAAATTAGCTGCATCTCAACAAGGACAATTACAATTATGGGTACCCAAGAAGCTCTTACATGCACAACAACCTATGCTCTCCCACATGAGAAAAATCTCAATAAAGAAGCCAAGGCAAGGCAAGGGTCAGAAGCAAATACCAAGACCAAAAGCAGACCAACTCACCTCTTCAACAAGAGTCAGAAGACCAACAACAATGGTATGGGTATGGAAGCCAAAAGCATTAGTTGTCCTCGCAGATCCAAAGAACCAACCACATGAGATACAAAATTTACAAAACCATCTAGAGATGAAGAAGCCCAAGGTGATCTCGATGCAACCAAACATGGTTCTCAAATGGATCCCTATAAGGAGGAATGATCAGTTGTCACCTCAAGATCCAATGGATACCTCCAACAAAGATGGCATCAACATCTGCAAGTAACATCGAAAGCCTCGACGAACGACAACCATGTGCTCCTTGCACAACCCTGTCTTTTGCACCATTCAGGTCATGCATTTCCAAAGTATGCATTAATATAGGGCCACATTACACGGTAGTGCATAGACACCTTTGAGAGTCCCATGCATAAGAGCACATTGACATATGTCAACTATTTTTACTGTTTCTAACCTCTTTCTTCTTGTTTTGTGCCATTGTTCCTCAAAGAGAGAGAGAGAGAGATATATTGTTCCCATGTTTGGCTCATGGACCATGAAGGAGTCATGCTTCGTTGAAGGTGGAACCGTTGATTACTGGGCATTTATCAGTCTTGATAGAAGTGTGTCTCGGCTAGCAGATGATATTATTGCTGCCTTATCCAGTAGATGTCTAGAACTTGGCATGAACATGGCATCCACAACTAGTGTTCCCCCTTTCCATGGTAGGAGGAAAGAGCTTGAAGGTCCGCAACTTGAGTGATGCTTAACTATTGTATGTACGAGAGCATCCAAGGAGATATCTACAAGGGGTAGTTTTGATACCTTGTAAACTCTTAAAGGTATACTAGATGAGAAGACTCCTACTTATGGTGAGCTAAAGAGAATATTTTTACATTTGTAAATCCCATTTTACCACATAACTAACCTTCTTAGAAAATAAAAGAAACTTGTCATATAGTAAGGGCACTTTAGAGCTTCAAAAAGTTAAAAAGAAAAGGGAAACTTTGTTGGTGATAGAAGGATACTTCATCTCATTTGGTAGAAGAATGATAAGAGAATTCTTTGAAAATATGAGTAACCACACTTATACACAATTCTTGATAGAGGTAACTAGGAGCTTCCTATAAAAGAAGTTGCGAATGTGGAATTCAAGGTAGACTAAAGAGGTTCCATGAAGGGCAGTAGAGAGAAGACAACCTAATTTTTGGAATTGTTGTGTAGGTGTAGCTCTTCATTGTTAGTGAAGACCAATTTCTCTTGAATTGTAATAAATATATTTATAATATTAATATGTGTGGTTTTCATTATTTTTCCATCCATTCATGTGCTTCCATTCTTTTGAGCTACATTGTAATGAGTTTTTTGTTCATATTTGTTGTAAAGTGTGGCCATAGAAGGATGATCTCTAGTAGTATGTAGTCTTGCCTATGTGTTGTGACTTGTGTGTCGGAAGGATTGTTTATGTAGCAAGTGTGTAGAACATATGGTATAAGACAAAAGATTTACTCTAAGTTGGGTACAACCATCTACTAGGGAGCCCGGTTGTTTTGTCCCACGACTAAGCCTCCATAGACCCCTCGAATTGTGGGATAGCAAAACCCCCAATTGGCTACCATTATGGGATTGATGTGTTGATGGTGTGTGGAATACTAGCAAGTAGAAGTAAAGGAAGTGGCACTCAGCAAGGACCAAGCGAGAAGCTAAGAAAGGGAGAGTCGGATGGAGGTTGCAGAATGCCCACAACACACTCTAACTTGATATATTCGTTGCACTCAAAATAACAACCCAGTATCCGAGATAAAGAGAAAAGAAGAGCATGCAACAAAGTTACATATCCAATATGCCCAACAAAAGATAGCTCACCTTTAATCTTTAATTTGATACGATGAAAACAAGAAGTTCCACCCTTTGACCGAGTGACCAAACCTTTACACTAGTCAAAGAATTTGCCTCAAGAACTCCATCTTGAATTTCATTGAACTCACCCTACACTTCATTAACGTCAATCTAAAACACATTGCACTTCAAAGTATTTAGCATCCACATTGGCCACCACTCTTTCAAAAATTAACATTGATCATGCTTTTCACTAAACTTATCCTAAAGCCCATCGAGTTTCCTTAGAACCCAGCTTCAACAATCAATCAGAAGAAGACTCTACATAATTTATTGTCAATTTTTAGGGCATTACTATTGCACCCCTTTCTTAAAATCTAGATAATTAGGTGCTGATTTACACAAGCTTTGCATTTTAAGAGCCTAATCTCGGCATCAAACAATGCCAAACCCCATATGGTGATAATCACAGAGTTTCGATGGTAGCTTTGGGAGGAAATAGTATTGTTTAGGGCAATTATGGTGATAATCACAAATAAGCCCCACAAACTCGGATAATCTATACAAAAAATATTGGTCATTATAATGATGACCATGATCCTCATGTTAGAATGTTTGAAAATCATTACAATAGATCCGATGGACATAGATATCCCATCCACAAGTATCGAGTTTTTCTAGCCAATCTTATAGAGGAGTGAGTGAAATGTTTAACACAATTCAATCCCACTCATTTCAAGGACTATAAAGTCATGAAGAGGGGATTTCTGAATTGGTTCAAAACGACTAAATCAAACGTTCAATTGCTACAAAATCTAGAAGCACCCATAGGTAGTTCCTAGTTGACAGTCATCCTCTACCATATGTGGTGGAATGTTGTTTCATAAATGGCCTCTTGCCATGATTACATAATATCATATGGATTAATGGAGTAGGGGAGATTATTATTCCCATTGCACTGAAGCTAGAAAACAAATTGGGATCGGCCTCTACTAAGGATAAACCAATGAATGAACTAAATATCTATAACCCTTGGAGAGATAATTGGATAATGTATGAATGAAACATGTAGATCCCCTTAGACATGTATATTACACTCGTTTTTAGAATGCAAGGCAATAGTTCTTCTGCTTTGAACCAGATGTATTGTGCCATTCGTGACACCACCAACCATACTACGGCCAATTGTACTCATAACGGAAAGGCACAAGCTCAATTTTCAGTTATTGATTAGGTAATTACTAATTTTTATAGTCATACTTAACCAGCTTATTATGTTCAATGGCCACTAGGGGGAGTACCGATGCACCTTCAAGGTTTTTATCAAAATTATCAGTATCAACCTACTCCAAATTATGCACTCTCTAAGCCTTATTGCCCACACATACCTCCTATAGTACATGTAACTCTCACTTTAAGCCCATTATCCACTAGTGAACAACAATTCTCGTTACCCACCACCACCATATGGACAACCACCTTTGAATCAACTACCACAACAACAATGGGATCAACCACAACCTCAAGGCCAACTATCAAATTTTCTTAACTTTTTCTTCACTAATCATAGAAACCAAGAGTTCAAAAATGAAGATGGCCCTCAAAGCATGAATTGACAATATCGATGACCTCTACATATCAAGGTTGTTCAATGGTTACCTAAGGAATCACCACAGTTCAGTCTACGATGCCTTGTATCAAGAGACAACTGAAGGGAGAAGGAACCTAAAAGGACACAAGAAAACCCAGTTTTATTACAACCAAAACCCATTGAGTTCCTTCAAGTACCAAACCTTGTACTGGATTTCACTAGACTTTCCTGAAATATCCCCCATACCGCTTCATCCACATTACAAATTGTCAAATTTATTCATTTATGGATGGATTCAATGGATATGAGCAGGCTCAAATGGCAGACTATGATATTCTAGAATTGGAATTCATCATCAACGAGGGGGGCATATGCTTGCAAAAAAAATGTGGTTTGGATTTAGAAATGCACCCAGTGCCTTTCAATGGTGCATGCAAGAAATATTTTCCCCTTATCTTATTGATTTTCACAAAGCATTTATGAATGAATTTTCTAGTTATGGTTGCAAGGATGCACATTTAAACCATCTATGGTTATGCTTTGAACCACGATCATTTGCACATCAAAAGCATTTGGAGTTACTATGAATAAAAGTAGGATTTGAATCATGAGTGGTGATACAAGTGGAGAGCCTCTTTGATTACAAACCTTGAGAACGTTTTCCATATTTGCACCACGATTGAGATTGCTTGCATCTAAAGTATGCATAATTAATTTGTAAACGCATGGAAGATTTTCATTCTACAGGTGCATGTCTAATTGCACATACTCTTGGTTGTAAATATGTGATGAAATCTTGAGTTAAATTTTTTAGTAGAGAAGCCTTGTCATTGGATGCAATTACCCTTTATGGTTGCAGCATGCTGTTTTGAGTATGCATGCGTGAGGGACCATTATAGGGCCATGCTTAGACAAGAGAAATTTTTTAAAAAACCATGTGCTTGATTTTTCTCACCATACTTGTGCTTTCACATCCTTTGTAGAAATATAAGACATGATTAATGTTGTTGCATTTGGAGGATGCACATATTTGGAGGGGACGGATGTCATGGAGATTTCATCTCCATGACTTCGAATTCAATATGATCACCTTAGAGTACATTTGACATGGAGATGTATGAGCAATGACATCAAAATGGAAGGGATTCAATTGAATGATTATGATGGAATAATAGTAGCTTATGAAAATATGTATGCCCATTACTCGTCTCTATCCTTTCGAGTAATACTTGGTTGAAAAGAGTGAAGGACGTGTGAATTGATTTGTGATATCTTTCTCCATGGGAACCTAAGCCTTCTAGTGTGAAATCGCATAATTTTGAAGCAAAAAGAGTAGATGAAAAAGATAATACTATGCAAATGTATTAAAAAATAAATAAAACGAGGTTATTTTGATCAAGAAGGGAAACCCTAAACCCTAAGCCTGCCCATTCTATACATGACGGAGTTGATGCAATTATGTGATGGTTACCATGTACTTATGGTTGCACATTCATTTTGGTGGAGCTTCGAATCATATATTAAGTGGATAGTGCACATAGAAAGAGCGAAGTGCAAGTGAGAACATTGTTCAATTGTTCTATATGCAATGTTCAGAAGTTTGGATGCTTCAATGCGAAATAGAAAGAGAAAAATTGAGAAGTTTGCAAGTAAATATTTTGGCACGCATTTTGGCCCTTGCAACTAGGAATAGATTGGATGATGCTTTCTTATTCGTATGACGATAGGATAGATATGATGCTTTGAGACTATGTGGAAAATAAAAGTAATTCCGCTATTTGAATTCTACATATCATTGCTTCTATTAGAAGGTCGAACTATGGAAAATTCAATGTTGAAAATGGAGTAAGAGAATCGTGTGAAAATTAATGGTTTTTTCTCATCTTATGAGCCATAGAAAAGAGCCAAATGGTTAAACACATACCTATTCTTGAGTGATTAACATCATAATGAACCTCAGTATTATCTAAATATTGAGTTGATTCATTTATGCAATGTCCTTAGATTGTGGAAACAAAGTATCATGACAAAGTCAAGTCACTATTATGGCACTCTATGTGCATCCTTAGACACAAAACTTCCCAACAACATTTACAAAAAAATTAGCTTATAGGCAACACTTTCAACCTGAACATACTTAACTTAGAGTAAATCCTCTGTCTTATACGATATGGTCTTCTTTGGAATTCGACAAAGGACAACATTAAGTGGACTTTAACAACAACAATCCAAACAATTACATCGATGTAAGTGATTGTTTTGTTTTCGATTGACATAGAGTGAGAGAGAGAGAGATGAAATAAAGAGAGAGAAAGAGAGAGATCTAGAGAAACATAAGAGAGAGACAAAGAGAGAGAAAGAGATGAGAGAGAGAGAGATATGAAATAGAAAGAGAATGTGAGAGAGAGAGATATATGAAATAGAAAGAGAATGTGAGAGAGAGAGATGCATGCATACATACACACACATATGCATACACATACTCACATACATATTACATATACACATGCATATTACATACACACTCACATACATATTACCTACACACATGCATATACATACACACACACATACGCATACTCATACTCACATACATACATGTACACACACATGTATAAATACACACACATTTGCATGTACACACACATACATACATACACACATGCATATTACATACACACACACATATACATACACACTCACACATACATACATACACTCACACATGCATATTACATACACACGCACATATACATACACACATATGTGCATACACACATGCATATGCATACATACATACACACACATATGCATACACATAATCACATACAATTACACACATGCATACATATTACATACACACTCACATACATATTACTTTCACACATGCATACATATTAACACACTCACATACATATTACTTTCACACATGCATATACATACACACACATATATGCATACACACATGCATATGGATACATACATACACACATGCATATTACATACACATGCACATATACATACATACTCACATATACATATTACATACACACACACATATACATACACACTTACATATACATACACACACATATGTGCATACACACATGCATATGCATACATACATGCACACACATACTCATACAAATACTCACATACATATTGCATACACACATGCATATTACATATACACTCACATACATATTACATACACACATGCATATACATACACACACATATGCATACTCATACTCACATACATACATGTACACACACATATACATACATACATGTACACACACATATACATACATACATGTACACACATACACATGTATACATACACACAAGCATATGCATACATACATACACACACATTTGCATGTACACACACATACATACATGCACACATGCATATTACATACACACGCACATATACATACACACTCACATATACATACACACACATATGTGCATACACACATGCATATGCATACACACATATGCATACACATACTCACATACACACTCACATACATATACATACACACACATATGTGCATACACACATGCATATGCATACATACATACACACATATGCATACACATACTCACATACATATTACATACACAGATGCATATGTGTACATACATACACACACATTTGCATGTACAATACATACATACATACATACACACATACATATTACATACACATGCATATTACATACACACTCACATACATATTACATACATGCATGCATATTACATACACACTCACATACATATTACATACACACATGCATATTACATACACACTCACATACATATTACATACACACATGCATATACATACACACAAATATGTGCATACATACATACACACACATATGCATACACATACTCACATACATATTACATACACACATGCATATTACTTACACACTCACATACATATTACATATACACATGCATATACATACACACACATATGTGCATACACACATGCATATGCATACATACATACACACACACTTGCATGTACACACACATACATATATACACACATGCATATTACATACACACACATATACATACACATTCACATATACATACACACATGCATATGCATACATACATACACACACATATGCATACACATACTCACATACATATTACAATACACACTCACATACATATTACATACACACATGCATATACATACATACACATACTTACATACATATTACATACACACATACATATTACATACTCACATACATATTACATACACACATGCATGTTACATACACACATGCATATTACATCATATATATAATATAAATAATTAAATATAATATAAGATTATATTTAAGATTAATATAAATATATATGTAAATAATTATATATATATATATATAATTAAATATATAAAAAATAGGATTAATATTTATTTATATAATCATATCTATGAAATATAAATAACTTTATATATATATATATATATATATATATATATATATATATATATTAAATATCTAAAAATAGATCTTTAAATTTTTGGGGTATATATATATATATATATATATATATATATATATATATATATATATATATATATATATATATGTATATATATATATATATATATATATATATATATATATATATATATATATATATAATTAAATATATCAAAAATAGGATTTTTGAGTTTTTACACATAAACACATCCTAAATAAAGTTTTATGATTAATATCAATTTATACAATGAAATATATGTAAAAGTATCTAAAAAATAGATCTTTAGATTTTTTAGGGTTTATATATATATATATATATATATATATATATAAAAAAAAACCCTAAAAAATATAACACCTCCACATGGGATCAGATGGCATCCCCACGTACACCTTGGGGAGCTCATGACCATGACGACTCCAAGATGTATCGCATACATGATGGAGCTCCGGTGATGGATGCGGCCATAAAGTCCATGTATCAGTGCATATGAAAAGTTTGCTACATACAGTTTGGACATTCTATGATGATGAAATGGAGTGAACAGGATAAAGATTCCAAAAATTATATCACACATTTGATATATGAAGAGCACCGGAGAGCACCTGGGCATCCTATTGTCAACTCAGAGTGGATTCAGCACACGACACGTGAGGTGATGTCTCATCGACGGTCCGAGGCTCAGGATGCTTTTAGAGCAGACTTACCGAAGCTTGTATGGTTAGATGCTGAGGAGTGGGAATCGATTCACGATGAGAAGCAACATACTCCTGACCGATATCATCAGCAATGAGATGCGATGGCCACACGTCTAGATATGGTTTGAACATCACATTTGGGTAGCAGCAGATACAACACTATGTGTTACTAGTTTGTAAGTATCATTTTAATTATTGAATTTGTTGGTGTTAAGTACATCATGTATGTTCATCTAACATTTTGCATATTTATTATAGGATTTGGTAGCGGGTCGTCCTCCGACGCGAACCGAGGAAGCTTATGGATATCGTCATGGATTGGTTGCACTGTTGGAGGACTTGCAAGGATGCGGTACGATCATTTCATGGGAGCATCTATGATGAGGTGAACTTCTAGCTTGGTTTGATATTTTTAGTTGTTGTTTATAAATATTCATGCCAATTTGTCTCATTTTATGCATATGCTTTGTTGCAAGACTGTAGCTATAAAGGTTTTGATTCCTTTGAGCATATGTATGGTAGTGCTTTGCCACAATTCTGTATTACACTCATATATGGAAATGGTGCACCATAATTTTGTATTTGGTTCCTATATGGAAGTGCTTCGTCACATTTTGTATTCGGCTCATATATGGCAGTGGTTTGCCATACTCTTGTACATGCTTCATTTATGGGATATATATCTTTTTTGTACATGGTTCATGGTTCATTCTGCTCATCTCTTTTGTGTCCGACAGTATTTTGCTATATGAAATCATGTTTTGGTTGCCATTAGAGTACACATCACATGTACTCGATTTTCTTTGGGTAGAGTGTATTTTTTTTTAATGTAAAGGAAGTTCGGCATTAGCCTACTCTCCCGGACTTGAATTAAATAAAGAAAGAAAAGTACAAGAGAAGGGGACTAGTGCCCACGGGACCCCCCAAATCCCACAAAGGAGGGGAAGCTTTTACAGAGCTTAGATGGCATTACAAAGAAGGTTAATCACCCTCTCATCACCCTCATGAGGGGCCCACTTGGGTTTAAGCTTGTTATTGATCAAAAGGAGAACTTGATGATGCCTGAAGGGGGGGGGGATTTCTTACAGTTAACAATCCTTTTGCCAAGGAAGAACAACGATTTCTCAATTGACCACTCCTTGGGGGAGTCACCGAAGTTGAGAGCACATCTTTCCCGCCAGATTTTCCATAGGACCTCCCCTCTGATGGCGTTCCAGAGAGTCGCGGAGCAGCCGATCGCTTCTCCCAGCAGGGCCTGCTGCCAATTGAGATGTTTCTGAAGTCTAATTTTCTTTCCAGGTAAAGAAGATGTGTGGAACAGGTAGGGGCAGGTAAAGAAGATGTGTGGAACATCTTCGATAGACCGGTAGCAGTGTTTGCACCAGGGAGGAATCCCACAAAGTTTGCTAGCCTTAACGTTGGTCCAGATTCCATGATGAAGAATTTTCCATAAGAGGACAGACTTTTTGATTTCTATGAGGGGGTACCAGATAGCCATGAACTTCATGTCCCACCGAAGCCGCGTCCATGACATGCACCACTTCTTGTTGAGGTTAACCTGATAGTCAATTGTTTCTTTGATGTTCGGGATTTTTGATAGGCTATTCCCATTGTGCCATTTGAGACCTAGCGAGCTCGATGTGTCATGTCCCATGAGAAGGCGAGTTTTGTGTCGATCCCAGGCAAGACATCTGCTTTGCAAAGTGTTCCATTCTTCGAACGAAATGTTGACGCGAGGGTCAATATCCTCGAAGTTGATCCAGCAGTTGGTGTCTTGTTTCCAGAGATGTTTCCATTTTTTGAAGCCTTTGTTCCATAACTTCTTGGCATTTTGAATGTTCCAAGATTCCACACTCCGGATGCCATGGATCGGAAACCAGATAGAGTCGTTTTGTCTGATATCGGCAGCCCACTTCCAGTCTTCACTAATTCTTGTGTAGCTTTTGACTTTATTCCAACTCTTCCATAGGGAACACACAAGATTAGAGCCTTTCGGGAAGACAGGGATCGGGGAAACATCAAGGTCAAGATGTCGAGATTCTTCAGATTTGGGAAACCCATGAGCGCCAACTCGTTCTTGTTTCTGAAGATCAACTTGGCCCATGAGGCCTCCCCATTGCACCAAGCCTTAATCATCCATTTGGCTGCCAGTTTGTTAGCCATGCACCCAATGTCCAGGATACCAAGTCCCCCACTATCTCTATGGCTGGTGCAGACGGACCATTTGATTTTAGGCACCCCCTTCTATTGTGATCGCCCGTCCAAAGGAAGTTTCTACAAATACTATCCAGTTTGGACAGATCTTGCTCTTTCGGTCTCCAACAAGAAAGGAAATAAATGGTAGAAGAAAGGAGGAACGTGTTGATAACCATAGCACGACTAGCAAGATTGATTTGCATACCTCTCCAATAGTTAAGCTTGTTTTCGAGTTTGGCCAGCACCCAGTTCCACTGCTGTTCCATAGAGACGCCAAACCCCAAGGGGATACCAAGAAGCCGAAAGATTTGGCCCTGCGGAATGATTTGACAGCCATGATCAATGAGAAGGCCGGGCTGAGACCCCACAATAGCTCTAAAGGCGGTCTTAGAGTGGTTGATTATGGATCCAGACGCTTCACAAAAAGTATCAAGGCACCTCTAGAACATCTCCAGGCTGGTACTATCATTGTGAACAAACGCGTTCATATCATCGGCAAAAAGTCTCATGGTGAATTGGCTGTGGTCGTGAGGCAAACGGAGGGCTTTGATATTACCAGCTTCCACCTGGTGCGCCACAAGCCTGCTAAGCCCCTCTGTGGTGATGGCAAAGAGCAGGGGAGCCAATGGGCACCCTTGTCTGATAGATCTTCTAAGTTTGATCACCTTCGAAAGTTTGCCGTTAATGTTAATTTGGGTCGATGCGTTTCCAAAAAGGGTCGCGATCATCTTGGTGAATTTCTGACTACATCCAAGATCTTGGAGCGACTACAGAATATAGTCCCATTCTAGCCTGTCGTAGGCTTTGTCAAAGTCGATCTTGAGGAAGACCACATCTTGTTTAGACTCATTTGCGAATTCAAGACCTTCCCAAATATCTATAATGGTTTCCAAAATTGACCTGCCTTATTGTCTTTTGCTACACAACATCATTTTAATGTTGCTGCAGCAAGAGACAACACACTTTGCCCAAAAAATTTCTACACATATGGTCGTCAGTATGAGCGACGATACTTTCAACGGGTTGTCGGTATGCGCGTCAGTACTCCCAGAGGCACTGGTATAAGCATCAATAATACTGACGTGTATATTGACGCTTATACTAGCACTCATACCGATGCTTATACAGGCAGTTTGCTATTGATGCGCATATCGACCCTTACATTGATGTCGGGGCAAAAACACACCCGTTCATTTTCCTCGATAGAAGCCTCGTATACCCCTGATATGTTGTAGTGTAACTTCTCCTACAACTTTTCAATGATCTTGAGATTATATTTAGTCACTTGATGCATGTGAGTGTGCATGGTCTTCACTTCCGTGTCCTTCAATTTAGGAACCTTGTTTAGTTCTTGTATATGCTTTTGAAGTTTTGTGCTTCAATTCTAACCTCATGCAATCTTCTCTCATATTTTGCAATAGTGGTTTGTAAATCCGAAATTGCATGTTCATGTGTTCTAATTACTTTTTGCATCTACTTGGTCCTCAATAGTATTCTTCCTGACTCATAAATCTATTGGGATCAACAACAAGTCCATGCTTTGAGATTGTGTGACCTAATAATTTGCTACAAATGACTCTAGATTGTGTGACCTAATAATTTGCTACAAATGACTCTAGATACTGATTTTTTTGGATTCATTAAGACATGGGATGCTCTACATCATACCTACAAGAATCAAAAGCATGTGCTCATTACAAATTATAACACACATACTTAGAAATGCAATGCAACTCCAAATGCTGCAAAAAGAACAAGCTTGAATCAAGGCTACTAATCAAAGAAGCTCTCTCAAATCCATTCTCTCGTCGTCATCTCCATCATGTCCATTTGCATCATCTTTCTACAACACATGGAAACTTGAAGCACCATGAGAAATATGAAAACAGATCTATTGCATACTCTAACTTTGATATTGCATCTCGTTAGAATCCATGCTAGAATCTCAAAAAAATCCATCTACGAAGGAACATAAACAAACAAATCAAAAGTAGTTGCATTTCTTACAATCCATTCCGAAACTCTAGTTCAACAACTAGCTTTTGATCCACACCTGCATTCATGAACTCATAGCCAAAATCAATAGCATCATACTCGAAAGACATAGCTTCAAATGATTCATGCACATCATATTGCTTATTTAAAGCATTCATTTCAAATGGAGTAGTGATGAACTCATCATGAAAGTAGGAATCAATCAGTTTATTTTCTTGTGCACTTTCTAGCTCATGTTCTTCATACACACCAATCACACTCTCCCCTTTCTCATCATCAAATTCATGCAAATCAGACCTTATGTACATCAAATAAAAAATTATATCTTGAGATACAAAATCACCCATGGAAAAAAATTATTTGCAATATCATCATGTAACTCATCATCAAACACTTCTTCATTTCAACAACTCATTCTCATAAGAAAGATCATGCTTGGGAGCCATATCATCATGATTTTCATTCACATCTAGATAGATCCCAACTCTCTTAGCCCCTCTGAATTTCAAAGAAGTGTTGGTGAGAATATCCTCAAATATAGAAATTTTAATGATCAATGCCCCATCTTCATCACTGTGGAAAGCCTAGACACTTGATTCACTTAGGTAAATCAGGTTCTCAATGTCCCGCAAGACTATGTCATCATTTGAATCACTTGACTCCTCTTACCAAACACTCTCTTTCTCCTCAGTTATCTCATCACATTGTTCTCCTTTCTTCAATCTAGACTTGATGGACACAAACCAAAAAATCATCATCGTTCTCACTTGGTAATGTCCCATCATGGCATTAGTGTGAATAGTGATGGTAATATGCAGATAATAAAGTGTTCTAACAAAAGAATACTATGGACTAGCCTATGTTTCACTTGGACTTTTTAATGGACCTCCTAAGCTTCAGATATATGCAATAATATCCCTATGGTATCTTGGAACATGATTCTCGAAATTTAATGTCAAAATAGATAACTTATGAAATAGTGTACATGTAGAGAAAATCTTTTATTTATGGAACAAGGCACTCAAAGATTCGGTCAAAGCTCATAGCCTGCTAGGAATCGACACAAATCCTTTTTCACAACTTTAAATGAAGTGATGAGTGAACTAACACAAGTTATTTCATGAAGTTAGGTAGACTATATTTTGAGCAATAAGTATAAGAATTCAAGGGGTTGATATAAGAAGTCAAGGGGGTGATCCTGACTTTTCAGGGAGATCATGAAGATGCACAAAACAAGTCACATAGATCTATTCATATCTCAGTGCACACAACTTCAATGACCACACAAAATTTGTAGGCACACTTATAAGAGCGATAAATTCATCCTCAAATCTATAAATAAGATAATAAAATCATATATACACTTCAATAACCCAGAGAAGTTGAGAGACGCATAAGAGTGTACTTCAATGAGCAATGTAGATGTTGAAACTTGATGTAAAGGTATTGCTAAGTAATGTACGACCCTTTAGAGTTGTTGGAGAACTCCAAGAGCTTCTAGGTCAGCACCATGTAGACCCCAATGAGTATGTTCTTACTGATTATGTCCTACGACCAAGTAGAGAGTGTATAACTACATTTTTTTCAAAGATGATCGTTGATAGGTCTACCTTATTTTTCCATGCTTTTAGAGCTACATTTGAATTTGAACTCAAATACAATCATGGGACTCGGCTCTCAATACATGCACGTGATTCTCTCTTAAGTTACCCTCTTAATTTTGGAGAAGCTAACATCCTATTTTAACTTTAGAAGTAATCAAATAATGCATGTGTATATATAAAGCTTATAACTCAATAATTCAATGACGTCAAATGTTATGGTCAAGCACTTAGGCTCGCATATATGCACCACTAGTTATTAACCTCACATTGATATTTCTCCTCATCTCTAGCAATGGAAATGTTATCTTCACATGTATCCTCTCTAATCCTCTTTTCTTTCACTCTTGTGGGATCTACTTTCTCTATAGATGTATTTGATTGATCTAGGGACACAAGATTAAGTCCAAGGTCTTTTATACCCTCACCATCACTTCCATAAAAACCAATGAATTTGAAGGAGACGTTGAGAAATTTTGAGTGTACTCAACTATATCTTACACTATATGTGACCTTCATCTCCTTCGTTTCACAAGCATAGAAATTGCCTTTTGAAATCTACTCCACTCTCTAGTCAATCCCATTGGCTAGATCAAATCCTCCAACAAGTCACCTAGCTCTCGGGCCAAATCAAAATCTACACTCTTAATAAGGAGCTCCACTTTCTCATCTACTAAAACTTCTTGGTCCCTCTTATCCAAATGGTCAAATCGATCTTCAAACTCTCAAAGTACCTCACTCACATCAAGGCCTTTATGTGGAGTAGCGAGTCACTCTCAAAATAAATTTCATGTGGGTATGACCAAATCCTCCAAGTAAACTCTTCTTGTACCCTATGTTTGAATTCATTAAATGTATGAAATTGCTCTCGAAGAGCAGGAATTCTAGGCTTCATATTAGGTAATAAGTAGACACACCATAACAATCCATTTTTTGTCATAGACTTGCAAGAACTTTATGACATCAGGTCCACTAAAAAATCCGTGTTCTTTCAAAATTGCTACTACGGCTTGCATCAGTCTATCATTATTTGCAACAAACCTATGGGATATATTCAACGCTTGAAATAGAGTGCTAAGGGTTTTCATATCTAAGCCTGAGGCTTCCATGGTAGTCAACTCTTAGTCAAACTTAAAGTCTCATATGATATGTGGAGTTCAAATGGTGGAACTACTTTTATTCTCTTTATTCCTACATAGTCTCAAGGCATCATATCTCTCCTATCATCATATGAATAAGAAAGCATTGTCCAATGTATTCTTACCTACAAGGTGAAACTTCTTACCAAAATATTTACTTGTAGACTTTACAATTTTCCTCTTTCTATTTCACATTGAAGCATCCAAACTTTTGAACATTGCATATATTCAATTTTGAACAAAATGGAACAATGTTATCACTTGTACTTCACTCTTTCTATGTGCACTATCCACTTAATATATGATTTGAAGCTCCACCAAAATGAATGTGCAACCATAAGTGCACAGTAATCATCACATAATTACATAAACTCCATTATCTATAAATGGGAAAAATGCCACAAGATTCCCACTAATGCCATCAATACCTAAAGATAAACGGTTTGAACGATAATGTACTAATTCAATGTGTCCCTTTACTACACTAAATTTATTTTTGATATATATTCATGGAGCATTTTTCCCCCTATGTAAATATCAAATCACCAATCAACATCATTATTTCACTAAATTTTTTTATATACATTTGAATTTTTTTTCTCTTTGTATCGTTTCAAGACATCCAAACCCTTGGACATTAATCAGAATTTCAAACTAAACCCATAATTTTTTTATAGAAATCTTCCTCTAACAATAGTTCCTGACATACTATGCTGCTTCCATTTGAACATGCTTTGACAATGACATCTCACTCCTTATATGGAATAGAGATATTGCAAAAAAATTCCTATTGTCCATCTCTCTATATCTCTCTTTCTCTCTCTCTCTACCATCTACCTTCAACTCAGGTACACCTCTTATTTCATGCATTTAGTTAGATAATATTTTTTATTCACATGATCTACACGATGTTTATGCATTATTTGATTTAGATGCTCATCTGTTTTTTTAATGATTATGACATTTTAGATGTATCTTCTTTTGATTGTAATGTAACTAAGGATAGGACTTTCTATTATCCATTTTTGAAAGAATATATAGTTAAAAAGTTTTAAACAGATAATGTTTGAATATAAAGATGTATTTCCACTTGAGCTACCAAAAGGATTACCACTTTCTAGGGGAGACATTGGTCATGCCATTGATTTAGTTTCTGGTACTAAACACATTCAAAAACCTCCTTATAGACTTAGTGTATCTCAACAGCGAGGTCGAAAACCAAATTCAAGCCTATCTAGCTAAAGGGTTTATTAGACCTAATACTTCTCCATGGGACACCAATGCTCCTAGTTAAAAAGAAAGATGGATCTATGAGACTTTTTATATATTATAGGGCATTGAATATGATAAGTATTAAAAATAGATTTCCAATGTCTGGATCAGATGATCTATTTGATCACTTACATCAAGATCAGTATTTTAGTAAGCTTGACTTATGATCAAGATATTATCAGATAATAATAAAAGTAGATGATGCACCCAAGATTGCTTTTAGAACTAGGTATGGATAGTATGAGTTCTTAGTGATGCCATTTGGTCTCACTAATGCTCCAACCACACTCATGAATAGTGTCTTAAGGCCCTACTTAGGAAATTTTGTAGCTAAAATTCTTGATTATATTCTCATTTATAGTACGTCAGAAGAAGAACATTTGGAACACTTACACACAGTCTTCCAAGTGTCACAAGAAAATTCACTCTTTGCCAAAGAAACGAAGTGTAAATTTTTTAAATGAGAAGTTTGATATCTTGGAAATATCATCTCCAAACATGGAATTTAGATGGATCCTAAAAGGGTGCGAGCTATTATAGAATGGCTGCATCCTAGAAACCTGGAAGAACTATAAATCTTCCTTGTTTTATCCAAATTCTATCAAATATTCATCAAGAATTATGCAAAGATTTTTGTTTCATTGATGGAACAACTTAAAGGGAAAGGGAAAGCCTTTAATTGACGAGATGAATAGAATCAAAGTCTTGAGAAGTTAAAAGTAGCAATAGCTACAACTCCACTATTATAGATAGATAGTGGATCCCAATCAATTATTTTTGGTTGAGACTGACGTTGATGATTTTGAGATTGGAGTGGTTTTAGTTTAGGATGGTTGATTAGTGCATTTTGAAAGCAAAAAATTAGAACTGATTCATAAGAATTATGTGAGAAGGAGTTGCATGCAATTTTCCATGCTTTGAAGAAGTGGTGTCATTATTTATATTGTGCCAAAGTCATGATAGTATTTGATCAAGAGAGTATTAAGTGGCTTTCTAATCAAATAGACCTTAAAGATCATAAGGCCCATTGGATAGAGACACTTTGAGAGTTTGACTATGAGCTTAGGTATGGGAAGGAAAAGTTTGATGTGGTAGCTCATTCACTTATTCACATGCCTAGGTTCAACAGACTCAGTTTTACTTAGATCACTAGTGAACTCCTTGATTCCATTAGAGGAAAATATAGGCATGATCCTACAAATACCAAAATTTGGGAAACAATTGAGAAAAGGGATCAAGATACACGGGTTTCCAATAAAGATGGAGTATTGACAGGTACTCAAGAAGGATTCAAGTGGAAAATTACAATATCCATGATCGATATGTGTTGTATAAAGGTAAGCTTTGTGTCCCTAGAGATTTTGAGATGAGAAGGCACATATTTTATGAGTGTGATGAGACTCCTAGTGTAGGACACCCAAGAGTTAACAAGACTTTTGATCTTTTTAAGAGGTAGTTTTATTAGTCTGGACTATGTAAGGACATCGTAGAGTATGTGCTTAAGTGCACTTAATGCCAAGTCAATAAAGCTAAGAGGTTGAGGATTGGAGGACTACATCCCCCAACCCATAGGGCCGAGACAATAGAACTTCTCATCATGGAGATATTGTCAGATTGTATATTTTGTTGCTTATTTTGTATCTTTCAGCTATGTTTATGTATACCGAGTCCCCTTGTAAAAGCTATATAAGCATGGCACATGTGTAGCTTTATATAGCATTGTGCACTAGTAAGCCTTTCATCTAGAATCTATCTAGATCACCACCTAAGCTCCACATTGGGAGTGCACAAGTGGACAACACCATCTTTGTAGTTGCATCACTCTTGGCAATTTGAGACTTCTCTATCTCTCATTTTGCATCTCTCTTTTTCTATGTTATTTTCTCAAATATGTATACTAGTCTATTCCATTGTGCTATTATTTCTTACATGGTATCAAACTCAAGAGCTTTGAGTCATGCAAAAGTAGAAACACAAAGGTTGTAGAGGCTTGGAAAAGAGATGGAAAGGTGCACGTTGAATGGAAAGGGTTTGTCAAATCAATTTTGTGTAGAGGCTATCAATACTTCTATCTACATCTTGAATCGAAGCTATGCCAAGGCACTTAATGGAAAGACTCCACAAGAATACATTAGTAAAAATCTGCCTGTTTCCTAATTCAAAGTATTTGGAAGTGAATGTTATGTACATGCTCTAGACAGGAAGAGAAACAAGCTTCAACCAAAAAGCATCAAATGTACCTTCTTAGGGTACATTGATGATAAGAAAGTTTATACGATTTAGGATCCTGAGGCTAAGAAGATCATGGCAAGTTGCGATGTGGTGTCTAACAAAGAGTAGCCACATGCAATGGTGGAGGAAAAGAGAGCTTCCACTTTATCATCAGATAAAGGGCCAATCCACCATGAACCTCACCAAAGAGCTATCTCATCTACACAAGAGAAGGAAGCATCATCTTCAAGTGATGAGTCTAAAAGTCACCAACCTATTAACACCCAAGCGAAAAAGCCATTGCCACATTGGGTGATACAACTCTATGATTATGCAAACCCCATCCCACAATCACTAGAATAGGTTGTAGATGGACCAAAGTGATCACAAAGAATAGAGGATCAAAGAAGGGCAAGCACCCATATTGTAAATATGGCCCTGATGGCTGAGATGATTCCAGAAGAAGCAAAGGAGCCAACCAATGTGGAAGAGGCACTGCATGATCCAAATTGGGGGCTTCCATGCAAACAAAATGTGACAATATCATGAAGAACGGAGCTTGGGAGCTAGTGGATTGACCCCCTAAGCGCAAACTCATTGGCATCAAGTGGCAGCTAAGGTACAAGGCTAATGGCAATTTGGATAAGTACAAAGCAAGAGTTATTGCATAGGGCTACTCACAAGTTGAAAGGATTGAATTATGTTAATCATTTGCTTTGACTGCAAGGATGAATACTAGCCGAGTAGTAATAGTTGTGGTTGTGCATAAACAATGGCCATTCTATCACATGGATGCCAAATCATCACTCTTGAATGGAGACCTCAAGGAGGAGGTATATGCGTCTTAGCCACCAGATTTTGAGGTTCCCCATTGCGAGAACAATGTATGTAAGCTAAAGAAGGCACTAAATGGGTTGAAACAAGCCCCTAGAGCATGGCACCAATGGATAGATAAGTATCTCTTAGATTTAGGTTTTAAAAGATGTGCTTTTGATGCTAATTTGCATGTTCTAAAGAGAGGAGGGAAGAAAATTGTGCTTGTTATCAATGTGGATGACCTTGTGATTATAGGAAATGATGATGCTCTTCTTCAACAAATGAAAGATGCCATGAGTTTAGAATTTGAAAAGACAGACTTGGGTATAATGCATTATTGCTGAGGCCTTGAAGCATGGCAAGAATGAGGGAATATTTTCATCTCTCAACAAAAGTACGCAATATAAGTTTTGAGGGCATTCAACATGGAGGATGGCAAGGACATTTCTACACATGTGGAAGTCAACACAAAATGATCTATTGAAGATACTTCACCTCCAATGGATATTAGAAGATACAAGAAAATATTTGGAAGACTCATCTACTTGTGCAAAAGCAAACTAGACATCTCCTATGTTGTTGGAGTAGTGAGCAAGTTCTCTATAAGACTTGCCAAACTCATTGGAAGGCAAGCATGCAGATACTCAGGTATGTGAAAGGAACCATTGATTATGGAGTTCTCTATGAAGAAGGATATTCTCTGGTTGGATATTGTGATTCAGATTGGGCAGGAGAAATCGACACTAGAAAATTAGTTTATGGATATTGCTTTTCTTTAGGATCTGGGATTTTCTCTTAGATCAGTAAGACCAACCGACTACATCATTGCCTTCTAATGAAGCTGAGTACAAAGCAGCATGTGTTGTAGCATGTGAAGGAGTATGGTTTAGAAGGATCCTATGGCACATAGGAATACAAGGACAAGAGGCTACAATGTTGAAGTGGGACAACATTTTAGAATCTTGTGCTTGGTATGTTGCATGGTTCATCACCAAGGATCTTGTTTTATATGCACATACCAAGCACATAGAAATTTAGTATCACTATGTGTATGAATTGATCAAGGATGGGGTCATGGAGACAAGCTATTTTCCAACTAAATAAAATGGACTAGACATCTTCACAAAAGCTCTTGGGAGAGAGCAACTTCATCGACACTTTCCAAAGCTTGGCATTGGACTAAGGAGGTAATTCAACACAAGGTGGAGATTGATGGGGGGTGCTAGATATACTCAAGACTCCATCCTCAAGTGACCACAAATGATCTGTGGTGCTCTAGTTTGTAAGGCCCCCATTATGAGGAGAAGCCATTGTGAGAGACTGGACATTTGTGAAACCCTAACTTCCAAGTTAGATAAAGTCTATATGTGACCCTTGATGGTAATAGATGATCTTTGTGAGCCTAATCATTAGGTTGAATAGGGCATAAACTTCTAGGCCATTGGGTTGCCATTCAAGGCAAAAATAAAGGTCTTGTGGTTTTGTGTTTCCCCATAGAACCTCATTGGGGGGAGTGCAGAGGGGGGGCTTTCCCCCTTCTATGGGGTTCGGGGGCCCTATTCCCCTACCTATAGGACCGAGATGGTAGGACTTCTAGTCTTGGAGATATTGTCGGATTGTATATCTTGCCGACTATTTTGTATCTCCCAATTGCATTTATCTATACTGAATCCCCATGTAAAAGCTATATAAGCATGACCCATGTGTTGCTTTATATAGCATTGCTCACTAGTAAGCCCTTCATCTAGAGTATGTCTAGATCTCCATCTAAGGTATAGATTCAGAGAACACGAGTGGACAACACCATCTCTGTAGCTACATTACTCTTGGCAATTTTAAAATTAGAGTTCTCTATCTCTTAGTTTGCATCTCTCTTTTCCGCACCATTCTTTTCTCAACTCTGTCTACTGGTCAATTCTCGTGTGCTATTATTTCTCAAATGCTCCACCCATTGGATATTCGCAATGGGAAATGGGAGAGTATCTCCATGGATTTTATAGCAAGATTACCTAAGACACAAAGAGGGCACAAATCACTTTCGGTAACTTTGGATATGCTAACCAAAATGGCGAGGTTTATTTTGACACGTAGTGCAATGAAGACACATGAGTTGGCTAAGCTATTTGTCAAAAACCTATACTGGTTGTATGGACTTCCCATGAACTTTGTTTTTGATCGGGATAGGAAGTTTACAAGCCACTTTTGAAGAGCATTCTTCAAGAGGTTGGATACAAAGACTAGCAAGAGTACGGTCCAGCATCCAAAGATGGATGGACGAATAGAAAGGGTTAATAAAATCCTAGAAGATATGCTTCGATTATATGTTAATGAAAGAAAAACTAACTCGCAAGAGTACTTCCTATACTAGAGTTTGCATATAATAGTGCGAAGCAATTTTCCATTGGGCATAGTCCATTCATGCTTGTGTATGAGTTTCAGACAATAGCTCCTTATGCTATAGGATAGCAACATGAGAAAGTCCAAGCTGCAAATGCCTTCTTGGAAGAAATGAACCGCATGCTTGGGCTTGCTAAAGAGAGCATTAAGAGAGCTCAGGATAAGGCTAGGGCCTATTCCCTCAAAGAAGAGAAATCAACTTTGAGGTAGGAGAGCAAGTCTATCTTAGAGTACCCTCTAGGTCTGAAACCATGAAGAAGGGATCTTGTCCAAAACTATCTATCTCCTAGGTATTGTGGACCATTCCTTAAGAGAATAGGTCAGATGGCTTACTAGCTCCATCTTCCCAAGAGTAGTTAGATCCATCCCGTATTTAGGCTTAAGAAAAAACTAGGTGAATTTGACAACCACATTCTAGATATTGAGGTAGTAGAGCCTATTTTTGTTCAATATGTTCCACATGAGCCTGAGAGCATACTATGTACTCAAGAAACATGGACAAGAAGTCATTTATATAAAGAGTACCTAGTAAACTGGAAAGATAGTTTAGAAGACAGTGCTACATGGGAGCAGGTTACTACCCTTTAGGCGTGGTTTCCCACCTTTATGAGGACTTCAAAAGTGTCTTCTTAAGGGGAAGAATATGGGGAAACGTTATGGAGAGATGACCATGTACATCAGGTACATGGGGTTCATTGGGAGAAACTATTATATTCTTTCTCTTTCTCAACTATGCCTTCCAACATCATTTTGAGGACAAAGGTGATTTTAAGGGGAAGGAAAATGTTATGTTAATAAGTTGGGAATCAGCTCTTCTTTATATGAGGAGCATGAGGCCATGTGGCACTCATGCATTAGAACACATGAGTGATTGCATGGAGATAGAGAAGAATAGTTTATAGTTGTGTGGTTGGGTGGAAAGGTGTAAGAAATCTCTCATGCATGTTTATTGGTTCTAGGACTTCTTCTCGAGATTTGTATGTGGCTATCCTTTGAGCAAAAGCAACTCAGAATCATTGGGAGAGGTACAAGCTTATCACAAGTACTATGGCACTCTCATAATACTTAAGAAAGTTGGACATTTAGCCTCTAAGTTGAAGGTTCCTAAAGAATCCCCAATCCACCTAGTCTCTCCCATAAACAAATTTTAGAAGAAGTTACATGAGTTTGTAAATTTGATATTTCAAGATGTTTCCATCCAACTTTTTCCTTTACATAATGTTCTCCATGATTCAAAGAAATTTTTTGTACACACATGAGAAGCATATAAGGAGTCACTTTGTACTAAGAGTGGCCGATTAAGTAGAAAGATGGGATAGAAAAAGGTCCACTTGAGAATGAATCACAGCTTCCATCCAAAAGAGATTCCCCTCATTTCGATCTTATAATCCAAATTTGAAATTAGAGGCGAATCTAAAAGAAAGGTGATGACCATAATGTATACAATAGATCTTGGGTTCAAAGGGAATGCCCTTATAACTCTCATACATCAAAGACCATTTCCAAGGACTAAAATATTCTTCAAGGGGAGATAATGTTATGAAGTGATTTGGACTAACCTAATGATTAAGAGAAGTATTAATCCATTCAGTATCTAAACAAACAAAAGGATTGGTCTAGTTTTTAAGTTCTTGGAATGCTAAGGAGGAGATCTTGGGTTGAAATCCTTCTCAGTTCATAAGAGGGTGTATTTTATCATAACTCCTCCCAAGGGTTCAGCAAGCTTCCAATTTGAGTTAATTCCCATTAACTCCTCTCAACTAGGACACATGATTGGATGTGCTTGAATGTGCACATGCTAATGCCAATGAATTCTTTTTTCTATACCTTAGCCAAGGGCTATGTAAGAAGGTTATTTTGGAGGCAAAGAAGACCTTTTTTAGGTTTTTGGAATGATGTAATCAGGGTTAACTGGGAGGCAAAGAACACCTTGTTTAGGTGTTTGAAATCCATGATAGAGGAAAAAAGAACTTCATATGGCTTGTTATCTTCTAAAGAATATGGAAATGTTCAGTTTAAGAAGTTAAAGAAAGGAAGCACTTGGTGTGGTAGATCGAAGTTGTAGAATTGTTGTCTCATATCTCTTTTTATTGCTCCCATAGCATAACACTCTTGAAAGAAGTAGAAAGTGTTGTCTCTTCATAAGAAAAAATCCCTCTCTTAGCATTATGGTGAGAGGCAATAATATGCTCATCAAATCTCTAGAACATGTTAAGGGAAGAGGCTTTCAAGGAATCTGTAGAGGGCAATTAAACTCCTCATCTTGAAAAGACGATAAGCATCCTTACTAATGAGAATAAAAATTCTCTTTTTTGAGGCATTCCAAAGAATCTTTATAGCCATGTAATGCACAAAATATGACATGAATCCTCAAGCATAATGTTTTCAAACCCCAAATGTTGTTGTCACGAACAAAGAAGAACTCGATCTTTGTTTTCAAGTCTATCCTTTTGCCTAATCTTTGAGATAATCAAATTCCCAAACTTGAAATAACAGGATGGATGGGAGTAAAATGGATGTTCAACAATCTGAAAGCTCATCAAGTTGAAGGCCAACCAGAATTTGACACGAAAACTAATATGAGCACTAGATTTCTATTCAAAAGCCCAATAAACTCGAACCATAAGACTCACTGGGTCCCAAGCCGCTTGGTTGGGTGGTTGGGCCTTTGGCCTCTTGAGGCGGGGGCAAGGGTTCAATCCCCACCAGCTACATGTAAGGAACATGTTATCATGGAAAGTTGTATCTTGTGGCTGATGTGCCACCATTTGTCTTGCCCCGCGGTAGTTGTGACGACAGTCTAACCCAGCTATGTAAACCCCTATTCTTGTGGAATAAAGGGGGTCCCATGGGTACTATGCCCTTCCTTGTACAGTTGCATTTTCAAAGTTAAAGCCTAGAGAAGTAGACCTAAGCCGAACCTCCATTAAAAGAAAAAAAGACTCACTAAGTTATGACCAAGAATTCCACATGAACATGACCTCTCTCTCTCTCTCTCTCTCTCTCTATATATATATATATATATATATATATATATATATATATATATATATATATATATATATATATATATATATATATATATATATATATATATATATATATATATATATATATATATATATATATATATATATATATATATGACAATGTGGAAGAGGCACTGCATAATCCAAATTGGGGGCTTCCATGCAAACAAAATATGACAATATCATGAAGAACGAAGCTTGGGAGCTAGTGGATTGACCCCCTAAACACAAATTCATTGGCATCATGTGGCAGCTAAGGTACAAGGCTAATGGCAATTTGGATAAGTACAAAGCAAGAGTTATTGCATAGGGCTACTCACAAGTTGAAAGGATTGAATTATGTTAATCATTTGCTTTGACTCCAAGGATGAATACTAGCTGAGTAGTAATAGTTGTGGCTGTGCATAAACAATGGCATTTCTATCACATGGATGTCAAATCATCACTCTTGAATGGAGACCTCAAGGAGGAGGTATATGCATCCTAGCCACCAGATTTTGAGGTTCCCCATTGCGAGAACAATGTATGTAAGCTAAAGAAGGCACTATATGGGTTGAAACAAGCCCCTAGAGCATGGCACCAATGGATAGATAAGTATCTCTTAGATCTAGGTTTTAGAAGATGTGCTTTTGATGCTAACTTGCATGTTCTAAAGAGAAGAGGGAAGAAAATTGTGCTTGTAATCAATGTGGATGACCTTGTGATTATAGGAAATGATGATGCTCTTCTTCAACAGAGGGGGGGCTTTCCCCCATCTATGGGGTCCGGGGGCCCTATTCCCCTACTTGTAGGACCGAGATGGTAGGACTTCTAGACTTGTAGATATTGTCAGATTGTATATTTTGCTGACTATTTTGTATCTCCCGATAGCATTTATCTATACTGAATCCCCATGTAAAAGCTATATAAGCATGGCCCATGTGTTGCTTTATATAGCATTGCTCACTAGTAAGCCCTTCATCTAGAGTATGTCTAGATCTCCATCTAAGGTATAGATTTAGAGCACACGAGTGGATAACACCATCTCTGTAGCTACATTACTCTTGGCAATTTGAGAATTTGAGTTCTCTATCTCTCAGTTTGCATCTCTCTTTTCCACACCTTTATTTTCTCAACTCTGTCTACTGGTCTATTCTCGTGTGCTATTATTTCTTACATGCTCCACCCATTTGATATTCCCAATGGGAAATGGGAGAGTATCTCCATGGATTTTATAGCAAGATTACCTAAGACACAAAGAGGGCGCAAATCACTTTCGGTAACTTTGGATATGCTAACCAAAATGGCGAGGTTTATTTTGACACATAGTGCAATGAAGACACATGAGTTGGCTAAGCTATTTGTCAAAAATCTATACTGGTTGTATGGACTTCCTTTGAGCTTTGTTTTTGATCGGGATAGGAAGTTTACAAGCCACTTTTGAAGAGCATTCTTCAAGAGGTTGGATACAAAGACTAGCAAGAGTACCGTCCAGAATCTAAAGATGGATGGACAAATAGAAAGGGTTAATCAAATCCTAGAAGATATGCTTTGATTATATGTTAAAAACTAACTCGCAAGAGTACTTCCTATAGTAGAGTTTGCATATAATAGTGTGAAGCAATTTTCCATTGGGCATAGTCCATTCATGCTTATGTATGAGTTTCAGACAATAGCTCCCTATGCTATAGGATAGCAACATGAGAAAGTCCAAGCTGCAAAGGCCTTCTTGGAAGAAATGAACCACATGCTTGGGCTTGCTAAAGACAACATTAAGAGAGCTCAAGATAAGGCTAGGGCCTATTCCCTCAAAGAAGAGAAATCAACTTTGAGGTAAGAGAGCAAGTCTATCTTAGAGTTCCCTCTAGGTCTGAAACCATGAAGAAGGGATCTTGTCCAAAACTATCTATCTCCTAGGTATTGTGGACCATTCCCAATACTTAAGAGAATAGGTCAGATGGCTTACTAGCTCCATCTTCCCGAGAGTATTTAGATCCATCCCGTATTTAGGCTTAAGAAAAAACTAGGTGAATTTGGCAACCACATTCTAGATATTGAGGTAGTAGAGCCTATTTCTGTTCAATATGTTCCACATGAGCCTGAGAGCATACTATGTACTCAAGAAACATGGACAAGAAGTCATTTATATAAAGAGTACCTAGAAAAGTGGAAAGATATTTTAGAAGACAGTGCTACATGGGAGCAAGTTACTACCCTTTAGACGTGGTTTCCCACCTTTATGAGGACTTCAAAAGTGTCTTCTTAAGGGGAAGAATATGGGGAAACGTTATGGAGAGATGACCATGTACATCAGGTACATGGGGTTCATTGGGAGAAACTATTATATTCTTTCTCTTTCTCAACTATGCCTTCCAACATCATTTTGAGGACAAAGATGATTTTAAGGGGAAGGAAAATGTTATGTTAATAAGTTGGGAATCAGCTCTTCTTTATATGAGGAGAATGAGGCCATGTGGCACTCATGCATTAGGACACATGAGTGATTGCATGGAGATAGAGAAGAATAGTTTATAGTTGTGTGGTTGGGTGGAAAGGTGTAAGAAATCTCTCATGCATGTTTATTGGTTCTAGGACTTCTTCTCGAGATTTGTATGTGGCTATCCTTTGAGCAAAAGCAACTCAGAATCATTGGGAGAGGTACAAGCTTATCACAGGTACTATGGCACTCTCATAATACTTAAGAAAGTTGGACATTTAGCCTCTAAGTTGAAGGTTCCTAAAGAATCCCCAATCCACCTAGTCTCTCCCATAAACAAATTTTAGAAGAAGTTACATAAGTTTGTAAATTTGATATTTCAAGATGTTTCCATCCAACCTTTTCCTTTACATAATGTTCTCCATGATTCAAAGAAATTTTTTGTACACACATGAGAAGCATATAAGGAGTCACTTTGTACTAAGAGTGGCCGATTAAGTAGAAAGATGGGATAGAAAAAGGTCCACTTGAGAATGAATCACAGCTTCCATCCAAAAGAGATTCCCCTCATTTCGATCTTATAATCCTAATTTGAAATTAGAGGCGAATCTAAAAGAAAGGTGATGACCATATTGTATACAATAGATCTTGGGTTCAAAGGGAATGCCCTTATAACTCTCATACATCAAAGAACATTTCCAAGGACTAAAATATTCTTCAAGGGGAGATAATTTTATGAAGTGATTTGGAGTAACCTAATGATTAAGAGAGGTATTAATCCATTGAGTATCTAAACAAACAAAAAGATTGGTCTAGTGTTTAAGTTCTTGGAATGCTAAGGAGGAGATCTTGGGTTGAAATCCTTCTCAGTTCATAAGAGGGTGTATTTTATCATAACTCCTCCCAAGGGTTCAGCAAGCTTCCAATTTGAGTTAATTCCCATTAACTCCTCTCAACTAGGACACATGATTGGATGTGCTTGAATGTGCACATGCTAATGCCAATGAAGTCTTTTTTCTATACCTTAGCCACGTGCTATGTAAGAAGGGTTATTTTGGAGGCAAATAAGACCTTTTTTAGGTTTTTGTAATGATGTAATCAGGGTTAATTGGGAGGCAAAGAACACCTTGTTTAGGTTTTTGCAATCCATGATAGAGGAAAAAAGAACTTCATATGGCTTGTTATCTTCTAAAGAATATGGAAATGTTCAGTTCAAGAAGTTAAAGAAAGGAACACTTGGTGTGGTAGATCGAAGTTGTAGAATTGTTGTCTCATATCTCTTTTTATTGCTCCCATAGCATGACAATCTTGAAAGAACTAGAAAGTGTTGTCTCTTCATAAGAAAAAATCCCTCTCTTAGTATTACGGTGAGAGGCAATGATATGCTCATCAAATCTCTAGAACATGTTAAGGGAAGAGGCTCTCAAGGAATCTGTAGAGGGCAATTAAACTCCTCATCTTGAAAAGACGATAAGCATCCTTACTAACGAGAATTTTTTTTTTTTTTTGAGGCATTCCAAAGAATCTTTATAGCCATATAATGCACAAAATCTAACATGAATCCTCAAGCATAATGTTTTCAAACCCCAAATGTTGTTGTCACGAACAAAGAAGAACTCGATCTTTGTTTTCAACTCTATCCTTTTGCCTAATCTTTGAGATAATCAAATTCCCAAACTTGAAATAACAGGATGGATGGGAGTAAAATGGATGTTCAACAATCTGAAAGCTCATCAAGTTGAAGGCCAACCAGAATTTGACACGAAAACTAATATGAGCACTAGATTTCTATTCAAAAGCCCAATAAACTCGAACCATAAGACTCACTGGGTCCCAAGCCGCTTGGTTGGGTGGTTGGGCCTTTGGCCTCTTGAGGCGGGGGCAAGGGTTCAATCCCCACCAGCTACATGTAAGGGACATGTTATCATGGAAAGTTGTATCTTGTGGCTGATGTGCCACCATTTGTCTTGCCCCGCGGTAGTTGTGACGAAAGTCTAACCCAGCTATGTAAACCCCTATTCTTGTGGAATAAAGGGGGTCCCATGGGTACTATGCCCTTCCTTGTACAGTTGCATTTTCAAAGTTAAAGCCTAGAGAAGTAGACCTAAGCCGAACCTCCATTAAAAGAAAAAATGACTCACTAAGTTATGACCAAGAATTCCACATGAACATGACCTCTCTCTCTCTCTCTCTCTCTCTCTCTCTCTATATATATATATATATATATATATATATATATATATATATATATATATATATATATATATATATATATATATATATGACAATGTGGAAGAGGCACTGCATAATCCAAATTGGGGGCTTCCATGCAAACAAAATATGACAATATCATGAAGAACGAAGCTTGGGAGCTAGTGGATTGACCCCCTAAACGCAAATTCATTGGCATCAAGTGGCAGCTAAGGTACAAGGCTAATGGCAATTTGGATAAGTACAAAGCAAGAGTTATTGCATAGGGCTACTCACAAGTTGAAAGGATTGAATTATGTTAATCATTGGCTTTGACTCCAAGGATGAATACTAGCTGAGTAGTAATAGTTGTGGCTGTGCATAAACAATGGCATTTCTATCACATGGATGTCAAATCATCACTCTTGAATGGAGACCTCAAGGAGGAGGTATATGCATCCTAGCCACCAGATTTTGAGGTTCCCCATTGCGAGAACAATGTATGTAAGCTAAAGAAGGCACTATATGGGTTGAAACAAGCCCCTAGAGCATGGCACCAATGGATAGATAAGTATCTCTTAGATCTAGGTTTTAAAAGATGTGCTTTTGATGCTAACTTGCATGTTCTAAAGAGAAGAGGGAAGAAAATTGTGCTTGTAATCAATGTGGATGACCTTGTGATTATAGGAAATGATGATGCTCTTCTTCAACAGAGGGGGGGCTTTCCCCCATCTATGGGGTCCGGGGGCCCTATTCCCCTACCTCTAGGACCGAGATGGTAGGACTTCTAGACTTGTAGATATTGTCAGATTGTATATTTTGCTGACTATTTTGTATCTCCCGATTGCATTTATCTATACTGAATCCCCATGTAAAAACTATATAAGCATGGCCCATGTGTTGCTTTATATAGCATTGCTCACTAGTAAGCCCTTCATCTAGAGTATGTCTAGATCTCCATCTAAGGTATAGATTTAGAGCACACGAGTGGAGAACACCATCTCTGTAGCTACATTACTCTTGGCAATTTGAGAATTTGAATTCTCTATCTCTCAGTTTGCATCTCTCTTTTCCACACCTTTATTTTCTCAACTCTATCTACTGGTCTATTCTCGTGTGCTATTATTTCTTACATGCTCCACCCATTTGATATTCCCAATGGGAAATGGGAGAGTATCTCCATGGATTTTATAACAAGATTACCTAAGACACAAAGAGGGCGCAAATCACTTTCGGTAACTTTGGATATGCTAACCAAAATGGCGAGGTTTATTTTGACACATAGTGCAATGAAGACACATGAGTTGGCTAAGCTATTTGTCAAAAATCTATACTGGTTGTATGGACTTCCTTTGAGCTTTGTTTTTGATCGGGATAGGAAGTTTACAAGCCACTTTTGAAGAGCATTCTTCAAGAGGTTGGATACAAAGACTAGCAAGAGTACGGTCCAGAATCTAAAGATGGATGGACAAATAGAAAGGGTTAATCAAATCCTAGAAGATATGCTTTGATTATATGTTAAAAACTAACTCGCAAGAGTACTTCGTATAGTAGAGTTTGCATATAATAGTGTGAAGCAATTTTCCATTGGGCATAGTCCATTCATGCTTATGTATGAGTTTCAGACAATAGCTCCCTATGCTATAGGATAGCAACATGAGAAAGTCCAAGCTGCAAAGGCCTTCTTGGAAGAAATGAACCACATGCTTTGGCTTGCTAAAGACAACATTAAGAGAGCTCAGGATAAGGCTAGGGCCTATTCCCTCGAAGAAGAGAAATCAACTTTGAGGTAAGAGAGCAAGTCTATCTTAGAGTTCCCTCTAGGTCTGAAACCATGAAGAAGGGATCTTGTCCAAAACTATCTATCTCCTAGGTATTGTGGACCATTCCCAATACTTAAGAGAATAGGTCAGATGGCTTACTAGCTCCATCTTCCCGAGAGTAGTTAGATCCATCCCGTATTTAGGCTTAAGAAAAAACTAGGTGAATTTGACAACCACATTCTAGATATTGAGGTAGTAGAGCCTATTTCTGTTCAATATGTTCCACATGAGCCTGAGAGCATACTATGTACTCAAGAAACATGGACAAGAAGTCATTTATATAAAGAGTACCTAGAAAAGTGGAAAGATATTTTAGAAGACAGTGCTACATGGGAGCAAGTTACTACCCTTTAGACATGGTTTCCCACCTTTATGAGGACTTCAAAAGTGTCTTCTTAAGGGGAAGAATATGGGGAAACGTTATGGAGAGATGACCATGTACATCAGGTACATGGGGTTCATTGGGAGAAACTATTATATTCTTTCTCTTTCTCAACTATGCCTTCCAACATCATTTTGAGGACAAAGATGATTTTAAGGGGAAGGAAAATGTTATGTTAATAAGTTGGGAATCAGCTCTTCTTTATATGAGGAGAATGAGGCCATGTGGCACTCATGCATTAGGACACATGAGTGATTGCATGGAGATAGAGAAGAATAGTTTATAGTTGTGTGGTTGGGTGGAAAGGTGTAAGAAATCTCTCATGCATGTTTATTGGTTCTAGGACTTCTTCTCGAGATTTGTATGTGGCTATCCTTTGAGCAAAAGCAACTCAGAATCATTGGGAGAGGTACAAGCTTATCACAGGTACTATGGCACTCTCATAATACTTAAGAAAGTTGGACATTTAGCCTCTAAGTTGAAGGTTCCTAAAGAATCCCCAATCCACCTAGTCTCTCCCATAAACAAATTTTAGAAGAAGTTACATAAGTTTGTAAATTTGATATTTCAAGATGTTTCCATCCAACCTTTTCCTTTACATAATGTTCTCCATGATTCAAAGAAATTTTTTGTACACACATGAGAAGCATATAAGGAGTCACTTTGTACTAAGAGTGGCCGATTAAGTAGAAAGATGGGATAGAAAAAGGTCCACTTGAGAATGAATCACAGCTTCCATCCAAAAGAGATTCCCCTCATTTCGATCTTATAATCCTAATTTGAAATTAGAGGCGAATCTAAAAGAAAGGTGATGACCATATTGTATACAATAGATCTTGGGTTCAAAGGGAATGCCCTTATAACTCTCATACATCAAAGAACATTTCCAAGGACTAAAATATTCTTCAAGGGGAGATAATTTTATGAAGTGATTTGGAGTAACCTAATGATTAAGAGAGGTATTAATCCATTGAGTATCTAAACAAACAAAAAGATTGGTCTAGTGTTTAAGTTCTTGGAATGCTAAGGAGGAGATCTTGGGTTGAAATCCTTCTCAGTTCATAAGAGGGTGTATTTTATCATAACTCCTCCCAAGGGTTCAGCAAGCTTCCAATTTGAGTTAATTCCCATTAACTCCTCTCAACTAGGACACATGATTGGATGTGCTTGAATGTGCACATGCTAATGCCTATGAAGTCTTTTTTCTATACCTTAGCCACGTGCTATGTAAGAAGGGTTATTTTGGAGGCAAAGAAGACCTTTTTTAGGTTTTTGTAATGATGTAATCAGGGTTAATTGGGAGGCAAAGAACACCTTGTTTAGGTTTTTGCAATCCATGATAGAGGAAAAAAGAACTTCATATGGCTTGTTATCTTCTAAAGAATATGGAAATGTTCAGTTCAAGAAGTTAAAGAAAGGAAGCACTTGGTGTGGTAGATCGAAGTTGTAGAATTGTTGTCTCATATCTCTTTTTATTGCTCCCATAGCATGACACTCTTGAAAGAACTAGAAAGTGTTGTCTCTTCATAAGAAAAAATCCCTCTCTTAGTATTATGGTGAGAGGCAATGATATGCTCATCAAATCTCTAGAACATGTTAAGGGAAGAGGCTCTCAAGGAATCTGTAGAGGGCAATTAAACTCCTCATCTTTAAAAGACGATAAGCATCCTTACTAACGAGAATTTTTTTTTTTTTTGAGGCATTCCAAAGAATCTTTATAGCCATATAATGCACAAAATCTAACATGAATCCTCAAGCATAATGTTTTCAAACCCCAAATGTTGTTGTCACGAACAAAGAAGAACTCGATCTTTGTTTTCAACTCTATCCTTTTGCCTAATCTTTGAGATAATCTAATTCCCAAACTTGAAATAACACGATGGATGGGAATAAAATGGATGTTCAACAATCTGAAAGCTCATCAAGTTGAAGGCCAACCGGAATTCGACACGAAAACTAATATGAGCGCTAGACTTCTATTCAAAAGCCCAATAAACTCGAACCGTAAGACTCACTAGGTTATGACCGAGAAGTCCACATGAACATGACCTCTCTCTCTCTCTCTCTATACATATATATATATATATATATATATATATATATATATATATATATATATATTATAGAGAGAGAGGGGGGGAGAGGGAATAAACTTTAATCACATAATTAAATTTGTACAAGGAGAAAGCTGAAGTTTTCGATTGTCCCACATAAGATACTCTCTCTCTTTATAGAGAGAGAGAAAGAGTATAAACTTTAATCACATGATTAAATTCGTACAAGGAGAAAGCTGAAGTTTTCGATTGTCCCACATAAGATTTACAACATTTGTAACCGTCTACGTTTTTTATCACTCACAATCACTATACAATGTACACACACGCACGCGTCCTCTCTCACACACACATACACACACATATATATATATATATATATATATATATATATATATATATATATTCACTCCGCGCGCGCACACACACACATATATATATATATAAAAGAGAGAGGGCGCGCTCGTTGTAAAGAAAAAGGTCATATCAACAATTATGCAATAGTATACGATACTTTTTTTTTAAGGAAGCTTGGGCGGATGTCTACTCCCCAAGCTTTAACTTGAAAGTATAGCTCTATAGATAAATGAGCATAATACCCGTAGAACCTCTCATTTTCAACAGAACAGAGGTTAGAAAAGATTAAATGAGTTACAAACGTTTTAATCATGCCAAAGCCTTAACATGTGCAGCCAAAGATTGAACTTTGAACCTCCGCCTCAAGAAGTTAGAGCCAAACCACTTGAACTACGATGATTAAATTTCTTTTCACATTCTTTTATAAATTCCATCTTCTTTATTTGCTCTTCGCTTCTCTCGAAAATACACACACACACAATTTTTATCCATGCACCCTCTCCTTCACCCTTTCCCTCTCGCCCTCGGTTTCTCTATGTCTTCCCTCCCTAAAATATTATGAGATAGACAAGTGAGCACAATGTTAACTTTGTTGTATGGGATTCTAGGTCCCTAGTTACTATGTCTTACCATTGCATAATTGTTGTTCCTATTAAAGGAGACCAAAGCATCAAACTTAAAAGAGAGGAATATAGAATTGCAGAAAAGCTTGCATAATGTCTTGATGGTTCATCTTGCCCTTAGGGTGGTTGGGGGAATCAGACCATCTTTACCTATATGGAACCTGATGAGAGTGTTTAAAAATAGGGCCACTTTTACCACTTATCTCTCCTGTAGCCCATAATAGAAAGCCATAACATGCTCATAATGGATTATCTGATGCCTCATAATAATAAAACAAAGACTTGATGACAAAAATTGGTTGATGCATCTCTATAAACAAGGGCAAAGATGACCAAAGAGCAGCTCTCTTGTGGGTACTCCAATTTTGGCTTTGATAGGGGGCTTCTTCATTGTGGCTAGCCCATGTTGGACCATCTTGAATGATTGACATTCATTGTTGTACTTGGCCCTAGTGAGGCTCTAGCTAGAGAGAAATAAAGCTTACCTATCATGCAAGTGCCTTAACCAGCACAACCACCACCCTAGGTTTCCCATGTGATGCCTTCGCATGTGATGCTACTTTAAAGACATGACATGATTGGGAAAGGCATTTGAGCAATAGGCTTCTTAGCATGCCCCTACAGAAAGCCCCCCAAAAGGATAAATGGCTGAATTTCCTCTTCCACGGGTTTGTGATGTCATGGCTTGCAAAGGACATAGAAAAGTCTCTTTTGTACCGAACAAGTCAATAGTGAGAGAGAAAAAGAGAGAGAGATTATAGCTCCCCACATCTTTGTAAAAGGAAAAGGAAGGAAAATCAGCTATGCTGTGTCACTAGTTCATGCATGCCCACTCAGAAAATTTCCTCATGTGGTCACGGAAGTAAACACTACTATTGAATTCAACTTGTGTGTGTGAGAGAGAGAGAGAGAGAGAGAATGTTTGAAAATTCATCCTGATTAAAGCGAAATTGCAACTTTTAAACCGATGGAGAGGAGGTGGTGATATTGCTTATGGGGATATTTGTGTGAGTAGACAAGGAGATGAGGATTTATCCTTTATATAAAAGGGATTTGAAAAAAAAAGGCTTGATTGTACATGACACATCATATTATGCTCATCACTCTACCTTATAAAGCAAGTGTGAGGGGACTCGTAGAAAGGATGAAGGGCAATCCCTCTCGGTCTTGTCTATGACCAAGTCACTACATTATTGTGTCACACCATGTGACCTTAGGATAACACATTGTCTTTGACCCTTTGCTTTATTTTCACCTACTTGCGAACAACATGACTTAGAATCCATACACAAAGATCTTGCTATGCTCTAATGGTTCTTTTACAAAAGCTTGTATGTAGCTTTCTATGGATTTTGTTGGACCCTTGTTAAATGAGGTGATTTGACTCATGGCTAAAGTAGCACACACCTTTTGCTAGGATAAAGCATGCCACAATTGAAATTATGTAAGTTGAGATACTTGTTATTCCTGATTTTGGAAGCATGGATAATCCAATTATGAGGCAAGTTGTCAGCAATCCAATTACTTGAATCAATTTTGGAAAGGTGCTCCTGACCTAGATTCATCGTCGTCGTAGCTAGGTGAGTGGATCGATCACTGTATGTGGTTCTCACCTTTGGAAATAGTGAGCTATTGGGAGCATTATAATGTGCTCCATGATGCAAGGTGATGCAATGCTTGCAAGATAAATGCCCAAATTGATTTTTTTTTATTTTTATTTTTTAAATTTCGTAGAAGAGAAGATGGCAAGGAAGACATGTTGCAAGGTGGCGGCTTGATTTGCGTTGGGTGTGTGCCAACAACTTTCAAGTGTGTTTTTTCCTTAACCGTGTGCTACCTTTCCACTATAGCTCACATAGTGGGGTAAAGGGGATGCCATTGAAGAAAGAAGGAAAATGCCTTCAAATTGAATAAAGTTGCATGCTTCCAAAGTCTTCAACCTTTTGGGGACATGTGTCCAACATTATAAGTTTGAATTCATCAATATGAGAGAGAGAGAGAGAGAGAGAGAGAGAGAGAGAGAGAGAGAGAGAGGGGTCCCTACATACCGCCAAATTGCCAACCCCTTTTATTTGGAGAATCTAGACGCATCTAACATTCTGTAACATGAGACAAGTCCTCCATTGAGACAAGTCCTCCATGGCTCATGTAGCCAACAATAGGGACATAGCTAACCAACCAAGTTTACATATAACCTCCTTCATCATCACAACTCAATCAGATAAGCTGAATAGGCACACTTGCAGTAACAAACAATCAAGATAGCCCTTCATCCGACCGAGTATCATGAACTCTGGACTCTCAATAGAGAATTGAGAGTGTCCCTTATATGGATTGTAGAGAAGACCTTCAAGAACGTGTGGTGATAATAGATATAAGGACATTCCCTATAATTTGAACACATTCCCTAGAGGTTCATTGATAATTTCTTTATTGTTTTGGTTGAGGAGAACCAAAGAATCATGTGTATCTCACAAGGGGAGGCTCTTTTGAAATGATATGGTGCATCTAAAGCTACTTCTCAATGGAAGCCAATCCATGTATAACATCTTTGCACAAGAGAAAAGAGAAAGAGAGATAGAGACAAAGGTTCAAGCGAGTGCACAAAGAAAGGTAGAGAGAAGGTATCAAGAGAGAGAGAGAGAGAGAGAATAAGTAGCTAATTCTCAAACAAACATGCTCTCTTTCATCTCTTTCATGCGTTGCTTTCCACTCCCATGAGAATCTCACAACACACGGTATTCTATACGTCAAAGTGCAGTCCTAGGGAAGCGATCACCGGCACAACCTTGCTATACGAGAGATTTGCTAGGATTGTGTCTCGAGAGCCGACCTCACTTGAGAATCGATACCTCCTAAAAGCTTCACATCAAGAAGAACCTTTGGGTGGATCTCTCACTTTCACATCCATACACACTTTAGTCCTTCTATGCTTAGGAATGGTTACCACACACAGGCATATGTGTGTGTGTGAGAGAGAGAGAATGAGAAAGGAAATCTTTCTTTTGTTACCTTCTTCTCCCCTCCCCCCTCTCTCTCTCAAGGTAGGTTCACTAGTACCTCTAAACTTCTCTTTCCATATAGACCATTGACAGTGATTTGGACATGTGAAAAAGGCAATGGAGAAAATGTGCTTGGGCTCTTTTCCAAGGTACCCCTTTCATGGATTTCCTTCAAGCATGGTTCACATAGTTGTCATTTTCAAGAGAGCATATTCCCCATGCTTTTCTCACTTCAAAGCCACACAAGGATAGTTTTCTCCTCACTTCCTAGCTAAAGTATCCCCCATTATGGGAAACAGGGAAGTAACCAAAGGGCTCAACCAGAAATGCTTAACTCAACTAATCACTATTTTAGGACTATAATTGCAGTGTCAATTATTCTAGGGGTGTCGCGTATCGTACACTCTAGCTGAGGACCTCGACCTCGACAACTCTCCAATGTGCAATGCAATTCTAGAGTGTGCCATTGGATATGAGATCACATATGCAAGCTACAATGCTCCATATGAAGATATCCTAATGAGTATGGCAAGTATGAAGAAGTGCTGGATTTGAATTTGTCATTCAATTACCCCTTAATCAAGCTCTCTCGAAGGGGCCTACAAGATTTTCTTAGCCCCAATACTTCATTAAGACCGAGTGAGAAAACGTAAAGACAAAGAATTGTAAAGGGACGCTAGACAATAGAGAGAACATGCTTGACTTTGAGTTGGTACAATTGTGCTCTACACGGTCATGATTAAGGGGGGGTAAAAAGATCACTAGCAAAAGTGTCTTTTTTCTTGGCCCACCTCCTAAGGCTATGCATCTATGTAAGATATGTGTGTGATTGCGCACACACAAAAAGCATAACACTATGTATGTGTGTATGATGTGTGATTGTGTGTGCGTGTTCACACACATAAAGTATATAAGAGGGCTATGTGATCAACAACTCTAGCTAATACACCCCGAATGCTATATTGCATTACATTAATGTGTATGTACATATTTCTGTCTATATAAATTCTATATCTTTATACTTCTTTAAGAAGTTCGATCTTTGAGATGTGCTCTTCATCAATGCTTGAATTAATTAGAAAGGAAGGACGTGCATAACACCCATGGGATGCTCCAAATTCCACAAAGCAAGGGTTTCAATGCCTAACAACTATTAGGATAGAGAGTTCGAAGGTCCGCTAAGGTAGAATGTAAAGCGATGGCCCTAAGGTCAGTTGAGGAGACTAGTTTGAATTAAAATCAACTCTACCATAACGAACATAGTGCAGCAACTATTAGAATACAGAGTTTGAAGGCCCGCTAAGGTAGAAATGAGAAAGCGATGGCCCTAAGGTTAGATGAAGAGACTAATTTGAACTAAAATCAACTCTACCATAACGAACATAGTGCTTGCCACTAGTGACATTGTCCATCGAAAGTGGCCGAAGGTCAACGGTTCCCCCCTAAAGGAGATTACTTTATCATCCCATCATATCATGATGAGAAGTGTGGTGTGAAATGTCCTCAATATAGCCAAAGGAATTTGAACCCATGCTCCCTTCAAGAAAGACTAAGAACTCACCCGCTAAGCTAGCGGTGCTGGACAAATATGTCTGAACTTATGTAACTCAAATATTCCAAGGGTTATTCACAACTTAAAGCGGCAAAGAACAAGAACAGGGAGCTCGCTTCTTAAAACAAGCTTTTTGGGTTCCATTGATCGCCTGTGATGCACCACACTCTTACCTTCTTCAAGATAGACAAGTGTGGGTCAGGATTGAGTCTGTGCGGGCCTTTCTTTTTCCTCCCAACCACAATTCCACTACCTCCTGCTTTTTCTAAGAATTCAAGGAGGTGAGGGGCGCATAACAGAGAGGGGAGAAGAAAAATATATATTTGTGGGCTGTCTGTCGTTTGCAACCTTGCTTCTGTTGTTGCTTCCTCCACTTGCTTTCTTTTAACCGCTACGATTTTGAACAACCCCACAGAGGGGAAAAACAAAAAACAAAAGCTACAGTATACCACGAGCATGACGGCACTGTGTGTTTAAAGTTTGCTTTGATCATCTCGAGTTGGAGTGAAACTTGAAACCCACTGGCACGAACGGGGTTCCTTTCTCGTGCACATACATTCCCGCTGCATACGTACACACGCACACATACACACATAGGCCATCCGCTTCTGCCCTTTTGACGGTTCTTTTGAGGTCAGGACCTTACACAGACAATTTCCCCTTAATGAGTGCCTGGCTTCTCGGGAGAGCTTTGTATGTAGGGAAGACAAAAGGGCTGCCGCCTCGTCTTGCTCGGACTAGTGTCGGCAACCATTGTTCAATTATGATTGTGATGATTGTGTTTCAAGAACTGCCCAAATGATAGTAGTCATGATTTGGTTAATCGGGCGCATTCTGCGAAGTGGACAGTTCACCCTTTGACGAACTTCGACATCTGTGCGAGGCGGACATTGGTCTGGTCTGCCAGTTTAGCGTTGAGGGAGCGAAGTGGACAGCCGTTAACCCGATCGACATGCCCATTTTGATGAAGTGTTCAGTCAGGTTTCTTGCGTGAGATGGGTTCCAGCAAAGGGGGGAAGGAGGTCAAGCTTATGGGCGACTCAACCAAATACGCACGCTACACGCCGGAACAGGTCGAGCTTCTGGAACGCGTCTACAATGACTGTCCGAAACCCAGCTCGTCTCGTCGTCAGCAGCTAATCAGAGATTGCCCCATTCTTGCAAACATAGGTCAGAAGCAGCTCAAAGTCTGGTTCCAGAACCGACGGTAGGCTCATGCCTTTGGTAGATTCTGTCTTTCTTTGCATCACCATTTAGTACCGTCTCCTCCTTGTTTTTTGTCTCTGTCTTCCTCTTCTCCTTCTCCATCCTCTTATAGATCCTTTTCTGTGCCGCCTCTCATCGTGGTTGCTTCTATAGTAAGTCTGTATCTTGTATCTACGTGTGTGCTTCCATTACCAAGCAGCTTATCCGTGCCAGACTCCAGTATTTCTTACATGGACTCCTGTTGACGGGAATGCTGAATTGTAGAAGCGTTAAGGGTAAGAAATGTAATAAAAAAGTTTCTTTTTATGTTTACACTCCACTACCTTATTTCTTTGACCCTTTTTAGATGCTTCATTCATTCAAACGGGATGGTTTGGGATACTAGGTCTCTGTATACTGTTCTGTTATCTGTGATCTTTATTACCTGCTTACAGGCTACCAGCTTGTTTCTTCGGCCCTATATTGATGTTTTATTTATTCAAGCGGGATGGTTTGGAATACTAGATCTCCGTACACTGTTCTTTAATCTGTGCTCTTTATTGTCTGCGGGAAAAGAAAAAGTATCCAAGGATTTCACTTGTATATCGTAGGCGATCTCTTTGTTGTAGCTTTGCATTTTCATGGCCGTTGTTCATCGTCTTTTTGGCCTTGGATTTCAGGTGTAGAGAAAAACAGCGGAAAGAAACAGGTCGTCTGCAGCACTGGAACTCGAAACTTAATGCCATGAACCAGATGTTATTGGAGGAAAATGAGAGGCTGCAAAAACAGGCTGCTCAACTTCTGGTAGAAAATCAGTATCTGAGGCAACAATTACAGCTTCAACATCCTCAGGTGGATTTGAATCAGAGGGTAATGGAAACTTTCAGAGGAGTGATTTTTGTTAAAAATACGTTGTTTGACGCATGTTATCATTTGTGTTATCTTATTCGTGGATAAACCAGGCAGTACTGCACACCGCTGATACCAGTTCTGAATCTGTTGTGACAAGTGGACAGCATCAACACTCTCCATCACATGCATCTCAAGAATGGAGCGTTTCTCAGTACTACCCCAACTTTTGAGTTTGAGTTCTTCTCAATCCCTCCCCTGTAGGATCTTTTCTTTCGCAGAAGGTTGTGGGATAGTACTGTAACACCTATCTGCTTCTTGTGGCAATGTCAAAGCAGGTGGTCTGCTCTAGCGGAGAAAATTCTGACTGAGTTTTTAGCTAAAGCTTCAGGGGGTATGGCGGGTGGGATCCCCTTACCTGGGATGAAGGTGATTTTTGCTGAGCGGCTTTTGAGCTATTGCGACTATCATTCTTATTCTTGTTATTACTCCCAATTATCAGCTTGTGAATATTTGGATCTCTTACATACATGCAGCCTGGTCCGGATTCCATTGAAGCTATGGTCCGTCCTTCATGTGGGGGACATATTGCTGCACAAGCATGCAGTTATGTGGACTTAGGAGTTTACAAGGTGAATTTAAGGAGGTTCCCAATTTTTCTCCTTAATATTGATCTATTTACATCCGATAATAGGCAAATAAAACTTTGGGCACAGGTAGCAGAAATTATAAAGAATAGGCACATGTGGTCCTATGATTGTAAAAAACAAGAGATCATGACATCATTCCACGCAGATCATGGTGGTTTTATAGAACTGGTCCATACACAGGTTATCACAGCAATGCCCTAATTTACATAATCATGTACCATTGTATCTTTGAAGAAGGGTTTACTCAAAATTTTTCTACGTCCAGATGTATGCACCTTCCAAGCTGGTAGCAGCATGGGATTTTCGGACTTTGAGATATACTTGCTTATTGGAGAATGGGAACTTGGTGGTGAGCTTCAAACTCAATGACTGTATCCTAGCTGTTTGATCACATGGGAGTTATAAAGTGAAATACATATCTTTGCATAGGTCTGTGAAGGATCTCTAGCAGCAGGTCAAGGTGCCCATGAAATTGCCCCTTTGCCAGGTTTTGTCCGTGCAGAGATGCTACCCAGTGGTTTTCTTATAAGGCCATGTGAACAAGGTGGATCCATAGTGATGGTGGTGGACGACATTAATTCTATGGTATGATCATTTTTCCTGAATGATGGATTTCACTCTTAAATAATAGAATTTAATGGAATTCAAACAAGTATGTTCTTGCTACTGTCTGTAATAGCCTAGCACTGCTGCAAACAGTCTCCGGCCTCTGTATGATACATCAACTCTTCTTGCCTGGAGATTGACTTGTAAGGTTAGATTTTTCTGAAGTTTCGAAAATGTAAGATAAATATTTCTTTTTAATTAATTTTTTGACTGCTTAAAATTTTCCATATCCTAAGGTCTTGAACCATTTGCGAGCACATCCTAAAGACAAAGGGGAAGCTGGAATGTTGAGTAATCCCATTTCTTCTGTGCAAGGATTTAGTCATCGGCTTGTCAGGTTTGTTTACATCTATACTGACTCCTGAGTGTTGGTTAAGTGAGGTAAAACTTAAGTTCAAAATGTTTGGGCTTCATGGTTACTTAAGTATTGTTCGCTAACCATGTAACAAATGGTCTTCTCGAGGAATAAAATATCAATATCAAAACAGTGAAACGTATGGAGTCTGCTGATTTTGAGTTTCCCTCTTTTTCCCTGGACCAGGGGCTTCAATGATGCTGTCAACAGTTCTCCTGATGATGGGTGGGTTCCTCTGTCAAGTGAACTGTCCTATAGCAATGTCACTATTCACATCAAGCCATCACACCACTCCATTGAGTTTGGGGCAAATGATACTGAGGCAGCAACAAGGGGAGGCATAATATGTGCCAAAGCTTTCTTGCTTCTCCGAGTTAGTCAACTTGTGCTGTCTAAGATTTCAAAAATTTGAATGTGTGAGGGGATCTTATGTAATATGCCAGAGTTTTTTGCAGAACCTATCATCAGCTGCACTCATGAGCTTCTTAAGAGAGAGATGGGTTGCTTGGATGGATCTTGATGCGGACTTAAGTGTGAGAGATTCGTGCAAGACAACTGGCAATGATAACTTGCTGAAGAGGAAGTTCAGCTCTGTGAAAATTTCTGAGTCGAGCTCAGAGCAGAACGAGGTAATTAAAATCTGGAACCATTAGTGGCATTAGTTAAACTATATGTACAGTGCGAATTGGATTGGACAATGCAGACTGGATTGATAGTTCTGATCAATGATTCAGGTTCTCGAAGTTGTGAGATTGCAAAAGCCCCAGCCTCTAAAAGGAGAAAATATTCCTGATTTCGAAAGTTTCATGCTTCAGGTAGGAAAGATATAAGATAGATTCTTCTCTTTATATTTATGTCAATCGAATCACCATTTTGTTTCTCCTGGATGTGTAGTTCAGCAGCAGCATGGAAGATACTTCAGCAAGTGCATACGCTCAATTATTGTTTGCTCCTATTGATGCGTCAGTTCCAGATGACAGTTCCCTTCTTCCATCAGGCTTCCGAGCTATGCACCTTAATGTCTGCCCTGTGAGTGCTTATCTTTTTGGAATCTGAATTCTGGGTGATACTTTTGATAAACTTGATGGATAGTTGATCTTTCATTTCAATACTCAGGAAAGGCTAGTCTCGTTGCAAACTTTAGATTTGGCCTCTTCATTAGAAGATCAGCCAAGGCTACAAAGCCAGTCTCCTCACGAAACAGGTTGTGCTTTGACAATAGTTTTCCAATATGCTTACAAGGCAGAGAACCGGAGCGTTGTGACAATCAAGGCCCAGCAGAATTTGCAAACCATAGTTGAACTTCTTCAGCAGGCAGCCGTTTCTTTAAAATCACATCCTGCACCACTTATTTCGAGCTCTCAATTCAGCACTGAGGCTGTGTTATTGGTACAGCAAATGGTGGACAGCTATAGGTAAAATTTTTTTGGGCCTTATCTGCCCACGTGAAAACAAAGATCGAGATATATGCATTGCGCTCTAAGATGTTGATATTGAATTTTCCAATTCCTTCTCTTAATGTTATTGAATGTTCATTTCAGAGCTCTTTCAATTGTGCAGGCTCTGACCAAAAATAATAGTGTGTTTGAGGCATTCATTCACTTTTGAATAGTTTAGTTAGTTTTTAGACTGCCAGGTGTGGACCTTATAGTTCATGCATAGCGATTCAAGTGCAAGTGGAACTGGATTATGATGACCTCTGCCTATCTTACGCAGGAATCATTTGGGTCAGGAGTTACTGATTTCTGCTGATGGAAGCTCAGAAGGATTGTTCAAGGCATTCTGGAATTTTCAACATGCTGTTGTATGCTGCGCATGGAAGGTGACTTTTATAGTCTATATCTAGAGGCTCCAATGTGAACGGTCAACGATTGAAAAATTGAAAATTTGAAATATTTGTCTTCCGCAATTTAGGGAAAAGAATGAATCATTCGTTCACCATGTTTGTGTTTTTGGTTTTTTCGTGAAGGGTATCAATTATTTCATGGGTTTTCATGTTGACAGCCCTTACCTGAGTTCATATTTGCCAATCATTCAGCCTTGGCAATGTTGGAGTGTAGCTTGTTTGCTCTGAAAGAGATGTCGTTGGAGCGCATGTTCAATGATGGGTGCAGTAAAGCAGATAATTCTCAGCCTCCACCTTTTCTCCAGGAAGAGGTATAAATGGGAAAAGAGTAGAGAAAAGACTTGCGCTTTGAAAAATTCATGGTGATTTAAAATACTGGTGTTTTTCTTACCCTTAAATTGACCCGATGTACCTGCAGGGTTTTGCTCGTTTACCGCGAGGAGTTTGTCTAAGTAGTAGAGGCCATCCTGTCTCATTTGAGAGAGCCATAGGATGGAAAGTAACCACAGTTGATCCGACTGTACAAGTAGCAGCACTCATGTTCTGTAACTGGTCATTTACAAGTGTACAGCTTCAATAGCACTCGCACTAGTCCTGCTTTGCTGCTATTGCAGAGGTTCTGAAGCCAGAGGAAGGTGAAAACTATTCGAAACCCCTTACGAGAATGGCTTGCAGTACTACCTTCTGTACAGTTAGGAGAGAACTCCGTGTTAATCACGAAGGTACTGCAGCAGTGCAGTTCTTCGGACATGAAATGAGGGTTGTAATACATGACTCATGGGGTACTCTATGTGGACCAACCAAAGTATATGTCATTGAAGATGGCAGATCACTTTGCAAACTTCACTGTTTTGAGCCAGCAGCATGCTAATTGAAGAATGCCGCAATGCATGCGCGCGCGCGCACACACACACACACACACACACACACAGAGAGAGAGAGAGAGAGAGAGAGAGAGAGAGAGAGAGAGAGAGAGAGAGAGAGAGAGAGAGAGAGAGAGAGAGAGAGAGAGAGAGAGAGAGAGAGAGAGAGAGAAAGGATTATTATTATTATTATTATTATTATTATTGCAAGAAAGTAAGGATTACAAGTCCCCAAGAAAGATGTGGAGAAGAGACCCATCTTTATATTGAAGTAATCATAGATGGGGAATATGGGATAGTAGCCTGTAGCATATGGTAGTGGCCTAGCAAGCTTGTTCAAGAGTAAAGTAACGTCCATCTATATAACAGAGGCAGGTGGGACATATAAGCCCTTCTGATTACTGTGAAAGGAGCGGGTAGGAAGATCAAACGGGAAGGCTTTTTTATGACGGCCCAAGTTATTTTATGTTGTGGCCAAATATTCATCAGGGATAGCTCTTTATCTCACACCTTTCTTCGCTTTCTGGAATCCCTTGGTCCGGAGGTATTGAGGCGTGAAGGAGGTGGAAATACGTCCTTAGGTACTAGAAAACAAAGCACCATTCCTCTTTCGACATCTGCGTTGCGTTTCAGAAACTCTTGAGGATGAAAGCTCAGAATGGATGTAACTCTGACAATTCAAAAAGATGAGATGAGGTCTTCTCGATGAGAAGGGGTCTAAAGTCTACTCCAATCTTACGTTGAAATGTTGAACCAAGGATTCGGTGTTGTATTGTCAGTTTTTAAGAGAGAAGTTGAAAGAAAACAGGATTCGTTACAATATGTAAGTTGAAGTTCCAAACCCCTCAAAATTGTGAAGGCAAACAACTGACATGCTTCTTTAGAGAAGATCTGCAAGCTCCTCTAGAGAGCATCTTCAAGCTGACAGGTCATATTATTCAGGGCGAAAAGCAACCTCTTGTGGGTTTGCTTTTGACAAAATTATGTATTTCGACTTACTCTGAGTTCATACAAGTACTTGAAGGCTTTGAGTAGCATCGAACTATAGATCGAAATACATAAAGTCTCTAACATTTGCGGTATTAGAATAGATACAAAATTGAAATGAGCAGTTTGTGATACATATTGAGGAAATTCTTTTGGAATAAGAGTTAGTATGAAGTTTCCTTCTTGTATTTGGTATGGTGTTCTACACCTCCCATGGACAGTCTACTCAAACTTCATACTAATGCAAAGATGGTGAGCTTATTCCGATTGGAAATGGATCATTTTATTCACCTACTGCTCGATGAATAAATGAAACCATTCATTTCATTCTTGAAATTATATCCATTTGTATTTAAATCATGAGCTACTAATTCAGATAGTATCCTTAGGAGCGAAAACACAGTGAATTCATCAATTGTTGATTTGTTTCTAGAAGGTTCCACATACTAGTAAGAAGGGCACAAAGATTTGCCTTTGCACATTTAATTGAAAATATAACCAGTTCCCATGAGAAGTTGATATTTTATTAGTTAGAGATGAAAACTCAAAGCCCTACTTTCATAGAAATCGTAAGCAAGTGAGCTTGTTCAATTCCCAAATAGCTTGTCTAATAAACCAAACGCCTAGTATGAACAAATATACATTCTTAATCACTTGCATGGAGTAAGCAATACCTTAAGTCATCAAAAGATGACACTTTGGACATGGGGATTGTTATATGAGACACAAAATCTCATGTGGACGAGTACATGAATTCATCTAGGATCTTTTTATTTCGGAGGTCATCAACCGTTTGGATCCTTGAAGTGTCAACCTTTCATCATGATCCTTGTACATCTTTGGAAAGAAATATGTTCATATTTTCTAGTCTGTTAATTGTTATTTAGGATGAATAGAGGTCAAACGGTGTGATATTAGATCTTTTTTATGCACATTGTAGGAGATTGGCTGTTCAACATCCAAGAAGAGTGTCTCAACCTCTTGAGGAGAATGTGACAAGCAAGGAGGAAGCAATCAGCTTGCGTCCCTAGTGGAACATCCACGAGGGATGCACATCCTACATACAAGGAATATGTTCCTAGATCAATCAAGAAGGTATTGTTTACCTCTTTTTTACATCACCATATAAGCTTCATCGTGGGATTTCTTGGGTAGCTATAATGTGTGAGTGATCTTTGCTTTTATTATAATAATAGTAGTATTAAATTCTAGTACCAAATCATTGTCTTTACTTCTTTACTAGTTTTAGTACTACGTATATATTTGATGCATCATTTGACAATAATCTTGGTATAAACTATTTGTTACATGGTTCCAAAGGTTAAGGCACTAGATAAGAGGATATGAAGGTTGCAATCGTTGATAGGGGTGTTTACTTGTGGAGCAATGATAGGGGGAGTTCTTGCACTTGAGCATTGCGAATTGAGCATTTGGTCTTTACAAAGTAGTGACTCTACAATATCAGTTACTTGTTTTGAAAGTTAAAATCACACCAATCACTAGTTGTTATGAGGTAATTGAGACCATTATGGAGGCTTTGTATTCAAATCATATGCAAATATTGGAATTATGTCTACCATGGCATTGAATTTGATGAGATTGTTGCTTGAAGTACTTGGCTAAAATTCTGGTGTGGTTAAGTTTGATCTCATTGTCTTTCAATTGTATTCATGATTAACAAAAAGGATTGTGAAAGTTTAGAGTGATACATTTATTCACATCGATTTTAGCTACCATCCTATTTTCTTCTTTAATGCAATCATCAAGCATTCGTTAGGGTTAGAACTAAATACCTATCATATGTAGGAAAACTATAAATTCTTTGGAAGCTTATGTTTGGAACTCCCGTATGTTAATGATGCAAAGAAACAACCAATAATGACAATCCTCCTTGGAGTTTTGCTAGAATAGGGGAAATTACATAAATCCACATATAAAGACAAGGAACTTCTACCAAGATTTGGGAATGCTAACCAAATAGAGGAAGAGGTGGAATCTAGAACACCATCTTTGATGGGATTGAACAAAATTCCATAATAACATTATGGATTGAAAATATCCTTAAAATGTAAGGTATCTCTCATTTACTTCTTGGAGTAGATATGATTGAGCACCATGGGCATGTTGTTACAAGCTAGAGCTAAGTGAAGAGTAGGAAAAATACTAGGTTACATCATTATAATTATATGTTAACTCAATGAGATTTAATAGATGTCATTTCATTAATCTTCTTTAACAATTTCTTGGTAGTCCCAATTAATGAATCTTTAAATGCATTATGGAGAGGATCTCTATCCACTCAAGGATGGCAAGATTTTTGGGATATATAATGTTTTTGGTTCAATATGCCCAGAGTTTGTTGTACATATACCAAGAGTTCAATATTTAATTTCTAGTTTTTTGTTCTCTGTAGGACCCACTTAGTTGTTTAAATAATTCAGTTGGTGCTCTCTTTCATATAAGACTATTGTGAAGGGTAAGGGACTTCCAAACCAAGCTTGGTTGCATAAATCTAGTTACAAAGATACGATCATAAAGTTCCATTTCATGCCTATCTATCCAGCACTTGTGGCACCTTTTAGTCCTAGATATAGATGAAAGATTTAGTCTAAGAGATTTGAATATAAATCCATCGGCTAATTGCACTAACATGGGTTAAAGAAGATTGTTTCCACTTGTGATGTGGCATTCAATTAATCACATGCAATGATGGAGAAAAGGAAGACCTTCCATTTTATATTCTTATGTAGAGGAAAGTCATTAGGAGTGCAATCTGAAATTCTTATCTATTATGGGTGAGAAAAAAATATCATATTTGGACAATGAGGTTGAAAACCATTAATGTGTTGTTAGTTGGATGGAAAACTCACTTCATTGGGTGAAGTATCCCTAGCAAACTAATTATCATAGTTTCAAAACACTAGAGAGGAGTGTAGATGGACCAATTTCTTAAAGTATAGAGTTTAGGGAGTTGGAGGCAACCCAATGCGTAAAAGTTGAACCCATGAAAATATTTTTAAAAAGCAAGCAACAAGAGCAACATAAGAGGAGAGCTTGAATATATGAATTAAAAGGCATGGTTTTAGGGACAATAAAAAGTGATATTAAGAATGAGACCCACGGTAGTAATTATATGGATATAGGTGTCATAATTATTGGAGTTTGAGGTCTATAGAAACCTGTGAAGAACACGAGGAAGAAGAAGAAGCTTGGAGCACAACACAACATTGAATGAATTACCAAGAATGAGACCCAAGAATGAGACCCAAGGTAGTAATTATATAGATATAGGTGTCATAATTATTGGAGTTTGAGGTCTACAGAAACCTGTGAACAACACAAGGAAGAAGAAGAAGCTTGGAGCACAACACAACACTGAATGAATTACCAAGTGGATGTACAAAGACATGTTAGGGTTATAGGCATATATACAACCTAGGGGAAAAGCCTTTGAAAGAGGGAAAAAGTTGCCCTGGCGATCCTAAGTGTGTTTGCACACATTACTTCCGAAATATATCAATAAATCCCCCTTGGGAGTGATGCAATGAACAAAGAGTTGGTTCTCAGGTATAAGGAAGTGCAAAGTTATGTGGAAAGAGAGCAAACCGCAAAAGGAAGTAAGCCCAAAGCTTTTGTGGAAAGCTTCAAAGTTCTCCCTAGGTAGAGCCTTTGTGGAAAGGTCTCTCCAGTGTTATCCTATGTGGGCATATATACAACATTGATCTCTCCAGTAGAGAACCTCTCCTTGAGATAATGATATCGCACCTCAATGTGCTTTGTATGGGCATTGAACAGAGGGTTCCTTGCAATTGCCCATGTGCTCTTATTGTTAGAGAAGATGGGTGGTGGCAAGAGATTGACCAACACCCAAATAAGCTAAGAAGCATGTGGGCCAAACACACTCAACAATAAGTGTGAAAGTTTCTGTCCATAGTATGTTACTTCTTGCTCAACCAAGATATGCATCAACTATCTAGCATGAAGCAAAAGCCACTAATGAACACACCAATGGAATAGCAACCAATGTAATAGCAACCAATGTAATAGCAACCAGTTGTGTCTTAGTCTAAAAAAGCATTTGGTGGTCATGATCCAATGGGTTAATACAATCCAAGTAGCCGGGTACCACTCAAGTAGGAAAAGATGCGCTTAATTGCCTGTCAATGCTTGACACCTGGGCAATGCATAAACCTACTCATATGAGAGACAACAAACTAAATATCAGGATAAGTTATGCATAAGTAAATCAAGGACCCAATAGCCTGTTGAAAGCAAACATTATGAAATGCATCACTAGCATCACGAAGACTCAACCCTAAAATTGTTTCTATAGGAGTGGAAATATGTTTGCAATCTTCAAGGCCAAAACATTGCAATAATATGTCAATATATTTTGTTTGGCACTGAGCTATTCCCCCATCAATTTGCATAATTTGAATGCTCAAATAATGATGCAAATGCCCCAAATCTAACATCTCAAATGAGTGTGCAAATCATCTTGGAATTCAACAATATGCTTCTCATTAGGACCAATGACTAGCTTTTCATTAACATACATAACAAATCAGAAGGACATTTGCATGCTTAACATAAAAGGTGATCTCAACTGGACTGTTATCAAAACCATGTGCTCTCATGCTTTGTTTTAATGCCCTCTCGGCACAAAACCATGGGGCTAAAATATATAAACCTTTTTTTAACCTTCACACTTTGTTTTCATGCCCTCTCGATAGAAAACCATGGGGCTAAAATATATAAACTTCTTCATGCAAGTCACCCTATGCTAGGAACAGTGGTCATTCAGCAAGTGGATGCAAAGGTCTCATCAAAATCAATGCCTCTCTATTAAGCATGACCTTTTGCAACAAACCTAGCCTTATACTTGTTCCATTAGGCTTATGTTTTAGCTTGTATACCCATTTAGTGCCAATGGCCTTTTTGCTTGGAGGCAAATCACATAAAGAACAACTATCATTCTTCATAATAGCATCATATTCTAATTGCATAGCAACCAATCAATGTTCTAATTTTTGTGCTTCATCAAAAGAAACATGCTCATTCTAATCACAAAGACTAGAGGTAGCCATTGCAAAGCAATGTGATGCAAAAGAAGTGCTATGAGAACTTGAATGAGTATGATATGATAAAGGTGCATCTAATTTGCTCTCTCTCAAAGTCTACACCAGCCATTTAGGCATAGTTTTTGCCCGCTCTATCTCAATCCACTCATCAACAAGTGCATCATGTAAATCTACATAAGAAATCGAATGATCTACATCATCATGTGGAACTTGTAAAGCTTGAGAAATTCTCTAATTTGGAGCACTTGAGTTTCCACCTATAAAAAGAGGTATCAAAGTGTCACACACATCTCTAGAGCTAACTTAAGTCTCCTTGGTATATGAAGGTCTAAATTGCATTTTCCTCAAAAACAACATCACGGCTAATCAAAATGCATTTGTTCTGTGGATTATACAAATGATAGCCTTTGCTTTAAGAAATGTACCCAACAAAAATGTATATCCCTGCTTTATCATCCAATTTCCTACATTGTTATTCATGCACTAATGCATATGCTAGACAACTAAAGACACATAGATTAGGAACATATGGCTTGCGACCATGCGAAGCCTCACATGGAGTGATAGATTGCAATGTTTTGGTGGGACACCTGTTAAGTACATATGTTGCATACATAATAGCCTCAAGCTAGAAGCTATATGGTAATGCTTCATTTTTGACCATACACCTTACTATCTCCATGAGAAACCTATTCTTTCTTTTAGAAACTATATTATTTTGAGGCGCATATGGTACTATACACTGGTGCTTTATCCCATGTTCATTAAGAAATGCATTAAAATTGGAACACATGTATTCTCCTCCTTGATCATAATGGATGATGCCCAATGTACATGCTAACAAATTTTAAGCCATGACAAAAAACTGTTTGAAGCACAAAAACTTTAGACTTTGCTTTCAATGGATACACCCTTGCATGCTTGAAGTAATTATCAATAAAAGTCATGAAGTAAAGGTAGTTCTCAAAAGAAGGTGTTTGCATAGGACCACAAACATAGCTATGAACAAGTTGCAATTTATGAGTAGCTTGAATTGAACCATCTTTCGGAAAGGATGAATGTTGCATTTTGCCCAAAATACTACCTTCATAAACATGTTTACAAGGTGGCTCAAGTTTGGGCAAAGAGAACACCATTTTAGATTGTTACAAGCATAGCAAACTAACAAAATTCAAATGAACAAAGCATGCAATGCAAAAGCTTTGCATGTGAGATGCTTGAGAATCTTGAACTACACATGCTCAATTATTCACAGAGTTTGGATAGTCTATAAGCTTATACAACCCATGACATAAAATGCTAGAAGCAATAATAACGTTGTCATTTGAGAGATCATGATCTGTATATCTGTCATCAACAAATTGGAGAACCAAACCAATCTTGGCTAATGCTATAATTGACAATATATTTTTCTTGATCCTTAGTACATACAAAGCATTTGACAATGTGAAAGAACTACCATCAATAATAGCTTGAATGTCTTACGAACTCCCATTACAGGATAAGAGGAGGTGTTAGCATATGTGATAATATTCATTGTAGGGATAGACTCAAGTGAACTGAAGAAATTGCACTGCGAGGTAATATGTTTGGTTGCCCCACTATCAAAGTACCAAACATCTGAGTCTACTGCAGACATACACTAATGAGAAGATGGGTCATAACTGCATACAATAGTAAACATGTAGCAAACTTCAACATGCTTGTATTGGCGAACCAAACTTTGTATATATGTTTGGCACAAAAGGACCAAATTGCTTTTGCAAGCATTGTGATAGTGTATTTGGAGACCGAAATGAGCTCATGTCAAAATTGCAATGCTAGATAGTGAATTTTTTTGAACTACTAATTGCCTTGAGTATGCTCAACAATTTTCATGCGATTTTGAGATTGTGATTGGAGGGGTATTGATGATACCATAGATGAAGTGACGACTTGCTTTGATATCAATTGTTGGAGTTTGAGATCTGTGGAAGCACACAAACAATTCAAGGAAGAAGAAGAAGAAGTTTGGACCACAACACAACACTGAATGAATTACGATGAATTTACAAAGGTTAGTAACCTGCTAGAGTTAGAGGAATATATACAAGCTAGGAAAAAAAAACCACCTAAAGAGGGAAACAAGTGCCTCCGCAATCATAAGTGTGTTTATACACATCATTATCGAAATATATCAACAATAATAATAAATGTTAACAAATCATTATTTAGAGAATGGAATATATAGATTGAAGAACTTATGAAGAGCCCACAATGATACTATATTTCACTAAAGCAAAGTAATAAGGCAAGATGATTTGGTGCCTGAGACTAAGTCAACTTTTATGACATATAGAAACACAAGCTTAAGTTGAAACATATTCCAAGTGAAATAAGCAAAGTTATTGCATAAAAATTTCCTAGGACAATGTATTCCATGAAAGAAACCATCACATTGAGATGCAATACCATTATCTATGGAAGTTATTGCTAATGGAACCATCCAATTACTTGATGTCATTAGAAAAGGAGGATGGACAGAACATATCTATGAAAAGATATAAAAGGAAAATAGATTCATCAACAATTGAAGTGCCATAATTTTTGGCCATTGTTTTTGTTGTGTCCACACAACAAGAACAAGCATAAATCTAACCACCTAAGGGATTAGTAAGAGTAGACTATCAAAATCAAAACTCAAAAGGGGTGAGAGATGCACATATCCACAATCAACTCCATCCACCCACACATGTATATGTATGTATGTATGTATGTATGTATGTATGTATGTATGTATGTATGTATGTATGTATGTATGTATGTATGTATGTATGTATGTATGTATGTATATATATGTGTGTGTGTGTGTATATATGTGTGTGTGTGTGTGTGTTTGTGTGTGTGTGTGTGTGTCTATGCCAAGGGAAAAATGTGAGAAGAGCTTACCAAGTGTCCTTCCCGAGATGGATGCTAATCCAAGGGTTTCTAACCTTAGAAATCACCTAGCCTCCATAGGAATTCTAAAAGGATATCTCTCAAGTTTGTACCTGCAAGTCCAAAGGCTTGAGAAACTCCCCTAAGGCCTAAATACCATACTCGTAGGAAAATCAATCCTAAGGGTCAAAACCCTTGAATTGGAAATACATAAATCCAAGCGTTCAATTAGAACCCAATAGTTATTTCCAACACATCCAACCTTTAGAAATATGTTTACCTTTTCAAATCCATGTGTTTATACAACATCCTTTCCCTCTTAAAATTTGTATGGCTTCACTCATTGGGCTAGCTTGTCTGAAAGATGCGGTTTCACTTTCAACTATTCTTCTAAAGTTAGCATGGACCAAAATTTTGTTTCCCTTAGGGATTCCATTGATGATGGCTTTGGCTCACTTCTTTTAATGCATCCTTTTCTTATGGTTGGAACTCTCTTGTATTCCGACTTGGCTTCATACTCCCCCATGTAGTTGCAAAGCATGTAGTTGCAAAGAGTGTGTAGACTTATAGAGTCTTTCTCATGAATACTGAGGTTCTAACCATCATTATACCAAGATCCTTCGTGAAGTTTGTTTTTTGTGTCACAACCATCTTAGGCATAGGTCGATTAGTCTGTTGCTCTTTCTTCCACCTAGTTTTGTGGGCTCTTTGTCATAGTTCATAAGGCATATCTTCATCCATATCTATGATGGTTTTCTCTATCTCTAGTTTCGTTCTTGGCACTCATGGTATATGAGGTTCTTGATGTGATCTAATGTGGACTTGAAATGGATTCTTATGTGCCACTTGTTGGATGAATTCTTGGAACTGAGGTTCTCGAATCCTCGAATTGAGTACTCATTCTAACATAGGTTGAGAAACCTCTTCCATTTTCTTGCACGAGGCTAACCTTTCCCTTTCTTGGTCTCTTGTAGGTTAACATTGCTCATGGTGCTATAAGCTGGGTCCTATGCTTATTCTTGCTTTATATGCCTTTAATAAAATTTCTAAGTCTTTAGGCATAGGGTCTCCTAGAACTAATTTTGCTTGTTGCTTCGTGTTATTCCTCCTAGGTTCATCTAGAACTAGCCTCACTTGAGCCAATGATTGCGCTTGATTTCTAAGAGATTTACTAAGCATTTGATTCTTTTCTTGTTCTTTCTCCAATTTTTTTGTAAGTCTCTCATTCTTTGTTTCCATTTCTTTTAAGTTTCTCTTTTTTAGATTTTCAAACTTAGGTTCTCTTTTTTAATGGTCTTTCACACTTGTCTACGGTGTTTTCTATGATTCTAGGGTTTTCCTCTTCATTTCCGTCGAAGGGATTAAAAATCTCAAACTCCATTTGGACTTCCCTATGTTGCGCTTGAGCTCTAGTCATAGCTTGCACTAGTATTGAGGTGTCTTGCCTTGTATAGGCAACCCGCCTATCTCTATGATGTTTATATTTTTAAGGCAATCCTCCTAGGGATGCTGTTTCCCACAACCTATGCAAAATCCATACTCAATTCTAATACTTGTCAGGGGAGCACTAGATTGTGCTCTTTGACTACAGTAGACAAGATTTTGGAATTATACTTTCGATTACAAGAACACCCACATAGGGAGAACAATACAAGAATATGTGATTGATACAAGATGTACCACAACCCTAGACTGATAGGTATGGAAAACTAGACCAGAGATGATACAGGAGATCCCACAACCCTGGATCGTAGGTATGAGATAAGATATCTGGATTACAAGAACTCCCTTCTGGGAGATGATCTAGATACAAGAAAGAACTTGACAAGATCTCATACTACGAAATTACAAGAGGATAAGAGAGGATGTCCAAGAACTAGACTAAACAAGACTGGAACAAGGAACAAGACAAGAACTGGAAATGAAATTGGAGAGTACTTACTTGGCGGTCATGACTCGTTGAGCTCCCAAGATTGGTATTCACAAGACTGAGAATGAATGTGGCCAACCCCTCCTTTTATAGGTGTTCAAAGGCGGTGCTATATGGCGGTTACGATTTGATGATGTCATCATGATATCATCGACTTGAAACAAGACCTCTCGGTGTCAGAATTCAGCAAATAGACAGTGGATCTTGGGGTTTTGGCACGTTTCGGATGCAATGGTAGAATTAGTTTCTCCAAACTCTAAACCAATCATGAGATATGTAAAGTCGCATGGAATCTGAGGTTCATGATGGTTTCCTTTGTGTCCATGATAATACTAGCATGATAATTGGATGGATGAGGACAATTGCAAATAAGAGGTCTCCTTTATATCTATAACAAGGCCCTCTTGCTGGTGGCACCCTTTTTCGGCTCATAGGAGGTCTAAGAATAGTGTACAGCACATCAGAGTAGCCTCCTTTAGTCCTTCATTCCAATTGAAATTCTGGCCATAGTACATCACATCATAAGAAGATAAGTGATCCATTTTTGGCTTCCTGTAATAATATTGCTCTCCTCCAAGATACTGAAAAGCAAGTTCTTGCACGTCTAGAGGAAGTACAGATGAATTAGGAACAATGTCTTGTTATTTATTTTCTTTCGGATTGGCCTATTTCATAGGCACACAATTTTGTGGTGGATGGGGTTGTTGTCCTAAAGAAGTTTGTGGCAAATTAGGATCTTCTTGACTCCTTTGGGGCTTAGCTGCCTTGCAATATTACCAACATTTATAGTCTCGTTGCGGACCATGAGGCACATAAGGATATGGCCTTGGTTGATAAGCAAGATATTATCTCAAATATTGAAAATTGTTATGATAGTCAATAGAGGTATGATTTGTTAGCTTTTACAATATTGACAATATTGTGGTTTACTTATGCAATCATCTAAATTGAATACTTGGATAATTCATTTGTGATTTCAAGTCCTCGCCAGGTGTGTGGTAGCATGAAGTCTCCTCCAAAAGCCCTAATTTTGGAGTCTCTCTATTTCTAAACATTGGGTAGAAATTTTGACTTTACAACCTTGTAAAAGAAGGGACTATGATTAGGATTATGCCAAAATTTCAAAAAAATTCATGTAAAAAACATGATTTTTGAGCATATATGATTTCATTGGGAAATCACAATATCTTAGAGTAATGCTATGGCCTTGGGCAATTATGAGGCCGAAGTGGTGAAGGGCAATCGTGATGGTTGCTAGCAATCACGAGGTTCTGCAATATGATGTTGATGCTCCTTGACATGATTTCCTATATTTTTTGGTTGTGGGAAATATTGATTTCTCTAATCATAATTCAGGATGTCTCTTGGTGCAATGGCCATGGGCAATCACAATGCCTTGATCAGGATTCTGATTTCCCAAACATGGTGGATTGGAGCAATCATGATGTTTCAACATGGAAATGGCCAATGTGTCTGTGCCCTCATGGTTCCTCAATCATGATGACAATGCCGCTCAGCAATCGTGATGTTTGCATGCAATCACAATGGCTCCTGTTCAACATAACAATGCCACTTCGTAAATAACAACGATGATGGTTCTGGTTTTTTTAATGCTTTTTGGTCCATTTTTTTGTGTTCCTTGCATGCTTTACTAAGTTTTCAAGTTGTTGGAGTAAGAATATGCAAAATTTTTTAGGAAAATCATTATTTTTTGAAAAATGACCTATCTCTAAGCTCGTATGTCCTTGCTCACACATCCTTTAGCCATGACAATTGCACAAAATTTAGTTCTTACCTCCAAGATGTCGTGTATGAAATTTCATGTAGAAAGTGGTTGAATGTTTGTTCTCTCCCCTCTCTCTATTGTAGCTATCTCTCTCACTGTCTCTTGCAAATGAAGTCAATTCGAGGCAAAAGAACATAAAAGAATCTTGATTTACTTGAGTTTTAGCAATTAGAAGCACTATTTGAAGTCTTTTTGCTTCTGAAAGGTCTCCATCTTCTTCCAAACCTTCTATATTTCACTCTTTAAGCTTCAAAGAGTTTAAAAAGACCTTAAAAAAATGATTTTTGTGAATAAAATGACAATTTACCTTATAGAGTTGAGATTTCTTGAAAAATCCTTGGTGTCCAAGCACTTTAAAGCATGGATTCTAATTCAACTCTAAAGGCATTCCCACACTATCCATGAACCTCAGAAGACTCTAGTGGAACCAAAACCCATCCCAGCTACTAATCTTCTTCCACAAGAGGATATTGTTGTAGTAGACATGGAGGGCTCTTGGCAAGGTGAAATTTGGGAGAGAGTTTTAGAACCCAAATTGAAGGAGGCCCACTCCTAAGCAAAACCTCCATTCTAAGAGTTCTAGACATGTGATGAGTCAATGCAAAGTGACTTACCTCTTCATTAGCGTGTAAGTAAAACTTCATGGAACTATGTGGAAACACATTTTAAATATCTACCACAACATCTTGGAGATGATGAAGAAGCGTTAGAGTGTAAGTAGACAAATACGTTGAAGCTCGATCACATTTTCGAAGGACAAAAAATGGATATAGATTCAAATTATTAGATTTTTCTTGACAAGATCAAAGATTATAACGAAGGTGATGAGAGGAATACTCTTTACCAATCACATATAATGGTGTGACTATTAAACCTGTACAAGAATAACTATTGTTGCCCAAATATTATGGGAGAAGTGGGGTAAGCCAACCTTATGTCACACTAAGATTCTTCTAAAACTAGCTGATGGACGTATGGAGAGACCTTTAGGTCTCCTTGAAAATATTTTCTTGACCACATGTGCTATTGAATTTGAACACACCATTGGCATTCATGAATTTGGCAAAAATGCTATACACAATGATGAGGGAAAAAGCTCGATAAAGACTCAAAATTTGAGTGAGCATTCTTAGATGCATGAAGACACATGCCTTTGGTTGCATAAAGCATGAGAAACTAAGGCACATCAACCACCAAAAAGATCAATTGCAGATCCATAGTATATATCGACTTCTAATTTGAGAGAGGATGAATCTGATCCTTTTGACTAGACTCATATTTTGAGTGCCATTAAAGTAGCTATAAAGAACAAACACTCACACATCATTGTGATGAAGCTGTCTATGACTTGAATATGTTTATGGTGAGTGGTGTAGAAGCTCGAGTGGTTGAGCTACTGAGATGTGTTGACATAATTCCCTACCCACCAAGTGGTGTAGGATCAAACATTAATGACTATCCAAGTATCTACATGGAAGATCCTTGCTCTAATAGAGAGGATTACATTAAGGATATGAGGCTCCAAATTGATCCTTCTAACATGCAAGAGCCTACATGTGTTATTTTTTGAGTCCATGAACACAACATTGAGATTCAGGAAGCGAGAGTCTCGAGCCATAAGTCAACAAAGACATAAGATTTTGAAGTTCTTGAGCACTTCAAGAAGTATCAAGTAAGGGAATGCAAACTAGTTGCTTCAATGTCAAAATAAGAAAAGAAAAAGGGAGACAATTATGAAACTAAGGAAGACACAAAGAAACTGGTCATAACAATAGAAGATGATGAAAAAATGTAGTCATATATTGCAAATGATTTGTCAAGTTTCAAAAAAGAAGATATACACTCTTTATGAAAATTTTGAGATGTATTCGCTTGGCCATACAAGGACCTAAAAGGAATTAATCCAGACATCTGTGATCATCAAATTCCCATGCCACCAGATGCTCAACCATCTAAGTAGATACCATACACATACAGTGTGACCTACTCTTCCAAGGTCAAGGAAGAAATTTACTAAATTTTAGCTCTGGATTTCATCCATGAAATCAAGCATACCGAATGGTTCTCACCTATAGTGGCTGACCCAAAAAATAATGGTAAATGGCATGTTTGCATCAATCTCAAGAAAGTGAATCATGAATATCACAGATAAATATCCAATACCAATAGCAAATAATTTATTAGAAAGGGTAGCTTGAAAAGAACTATATATCTTAGATGGTTTCTCTAGTAACAATCAAGTTTCTTTAGTGCTAGAGGATCAACATGAGATTGCCTTTGCAATCGAATGGGGCATACATGCTTTTCACATAGTGTCATTTGGATTAAACAATGCTTCAACTATGTTTTAAAGGAAAATATGCCATATCTTCAAGGAGTTTATTTAAAAATTCCTAGAAGTATACCTTGACCTATGTGCATATTTTGATGAACAAAAGGAACATGTCTTGGACTTCAAGAATGTTTAGAAAAATTTCGCTTGTATAAAGTGTTCCTAACTCTTGAATAGTGTGTTTAATGCACCAGAAAGGTAAAATCATTGACCACATAGCCTCAAAGAATGGCTTATCAACATATAAGGAAACATTAAGAGCAATGCTAGAGCTATCAAGACCACAAAGTTTCAAAGAAGTCCAAGCTTTTATGGGACATTATGGGTATTATAGAAGGTCCATACAAATGTAGAGCAATGCTAAGCTGATGTACAAGCTTGTAAAGAATTTTAAGTTGGTGGAAGAGTGTGAAAAATCTTTCTAGGAACTAAAAACATGTATCATATTAACACTTATTTTGAAGGCCTTGGATTGGAACAAGCTATTCCACATCCATACAAATGCTTCTAATTTGGTATTGGTTGCATCTCCATGCAACCTACATATGAGGGAAATGTGAACTTCTTGATAGCATATGCCAACAAAAAACTCATCACTACTCAGAGAGATTACAAGACTACCAAAAGAGAAGGATTAGGCATGATCTATGATGTAAAAAAGTTTCAGGCACATAAATTCAAGATCTTTGTAGACCACTAAGCCCTACTTTACTTTGTCAATAAGCCTTGTGTTGCAGGCAGGTTAGTACAATGGTTCCTTCTACTTATGGAATACAATTTTGAAGTGGAGATAAAAAAGGGTAGTACACATTTCATGACTTCTCATTGGTCAAGAATCAAAAGTTTTGAGTGAAATTAAACAATCAATGGTGATTTATCTGACACTTGCTTGTTCAATGTTGAAATGGTACCCCAATGGATTGAGCTAGAAGTACCCATTTTATATTTTAGCCTAGTTGATCCCTATGTGCAATTCACCAAAGAGGAAGTAATGAATGATAAGAACATACATACCAATGATGGTTGCTTATACCATCGAGATGCACATAGAATCCTTTCTTGTTGCATGCTAAAAGAAGAACATTTGACATTAATAGCTGAAGCTCACATAAATGCTTTTGGCAGGAATCTTCAAAATCAAGGAATTTGTGGAATATGCAAAGAAATGGCATACATTGGCCACGTGTGGAATGAACAATACATGAATATGTCAGTGCTTGTTCCACCTGTCAAGTCATACCGACAATCGAGCATCCTACTCTATACTATGTATCTGCAAGCCCTTCATGGAGGAAGAACAAGTGTAACTTATAGAGTCTTAACACTTATCCTTTAGGAATGAACATAACCAAGAAGAGGGCTTTACATGAAGAGAGTTAAGACTATGGTTTCATTGGAAACATGTTATACAAGCAACTATGCCTCAATGCATGGCTACACTAGGGGCTATTCCTTTCAATACCATATATGGACAACATGCAATTTTTCCTATTGCCTTCCTTGTATTGCATCACAAACTAGCACGAGATTATGAATGGAATGGTCATCAATTATCTGCTTGGGTTGATAATTTGACGTACTTCAAGAAATATTCCTCAAGATTATAGTGGGAATATATGATCAGAAGAAAAGAAAAATAGCATATTCAATGCCCATATAAAGGATAAGAAATTATAGGGAGAACACCTTGTACTTGTCTAGATCCTAACACAATATGCCAAAAAACTACAAAAATGATTAAATGAACCTTGTGTGATACATTGTATCTCACCCAATGGGGCCATCCAATTAGCCATTGTTGCCATCATAGGTCAAGTAGGTGATTCAAACACCTTAATTTGACAATATGAGTTCCTTATCCAATTGGGGCCATGGAAATCAACATAGAAAGCTCTGGAGGAGAGAGAAATGAGAGAAAAGAAAGAGAAGTTGGAATTGAAAGTGTTGCAGAAATATTGGAGAAGATATCTCTTTGCGCTTCGGAGATGCTTCAGCTTTTCAAATCTCAAAATGTGTGAAATTGGGTGTTCTATGTTGGGAAAGATGGATGGATGCTCCAAGAGACTGAGTAGGTACTGCTAAACCTGCTTTGTACCAGCCCTCTTTTGCTTCAGACTTGATAACTAGACCTCCTTAGCCTTCCAATGACACCATAAAATGTCCTATGTCCTTTGGAAATGATGTGTGCAATGATTGAATCAAAACAGATAACTTTGGAAGTCACAAACTCAAGAAAACCTTCTATTGATGGCTTGACACCTGCTGGGTATTTTGTTCAGTATGACCAACACAGTAGGAATTGAAAAAATTCCTTTTAGGGGTATCTAATTAACTTAGTAAGCTACCTATTCCAAGGGGAATGATGTAAAATGATAAACTATGCTAAGAGAAATCAATTTAGCAAGTTAAGCTATACCCCCGACTTTTTAGGACTGTAGCAGAAAATGACCAGAGATCACCTCGTCCTATATGTTAGGAGATATTCTTTCAATCAAACAACTAATTTTTCCACAAATCCTTTTGGTAGGTGATTACAAGAGATTCCAAGTCAATTTGACTTTTACAATGAGATAAAGTGGTAATTAACCACTATCAATGGTTCCTATGCTTCTTCACATATGTAAGATCTTCAAGATATCTTTCAAGCCAAATGTGTAGCCTTGTGATTTACACCAACAGCTCCCCCTCAAGACAAACATTTTGGCTTAAGTCTTCATCTTCAATCTTCAAGTATATCCTGCAATCCAATCATGGATTTGAACCTGCAAAGTTTGGTTCCATCCAAAGCTTTAGTTAACAAATCTGCACATTGCATGTTGGTTGATACATAGGTTAGTTGAATGTCCTTGCTTATCAACTTCTCTCTCACATAATGGTAATGAACCTCTATGTGTTTGGTCCTAGCATGATAAATAGGATTAGCTGCAAGGTGAAGAGAACTTGTATTATCTCCAAAGATTATTGGAGACCTAGTAAATAAACCCAATTCTGTATACAAAAGCTTAATCCATATTGCTTCTTGTGTGGCATTAGCTAGTCCTCTATACTCTGCCTCTGTGGAAGACAAAGCAACAGTGGGTTGCTTCTTTGAAGACCATGAAATTGGTTTGTCACCTGCAAAAGAAATATATCCAAAAGTGCTCCTCCTATCATCCTTGCATCCTGCCCAATCTGCATCTGAATAAATTTTGATATCAATATCTGAAGTGTAAGGGAAATACAAACCATGGTTCTGTGTACCCTTGAGATACTTCAAGATTCTCTTGGCAGCCTCTAAGTGAGGTATCCTTGGCTTGTGCATAAATTGACTTAGCACACTAACACCATATGCAATATCTATCCTTGTTAATGTAGCATAGTTCAAGCTACCCACCATACTTTGATAACCTGTAATGTCATTTACTTCATCATCTTCATGGGCACTTAGTTTTAGGTTTACCTCCATTGGAGTGCTGGCTACTTTAGCATCCTGCAAGTGAAACTTCTTCAACATATCCTGTATATATTTTTTCTGAGTGATGTATATCCCTGAATTAGTGTAGACTAATTCAAGTCCCTAAAAATACTTCAATAGACCAAGATCATTGATCTTGAACTCCTTCATCATTTGACTTTTGATATATCTGATTCCATTGACATCATTACCTGTAATGATGATATCATCAACATAAACACAAAGGTATATTACCTCTGAGTTACTTCTCTTAATGAACAGAGAAGTATCTGCCTTGCTCATGACAAAACCTTGGTCTTGGAGGTATGTAGTTAACCTGTAATTCCATGCCCTAGGTGCCTGCTTCAATCCATATAAAGCCTTTTTTAATTTGCAAACATATGTTACCTTCTTGGGGTCCTCATAGCCAGGAGGTTGTGACATATATACCTCCTCTGAAATCCATTCATTCAAGAAAGCATTCTTGACATCCAATTGGTACATATTCCAATTTTTTGATGCAGCCACACTTACCAACACTTTGATGGTTGGCATCTTGGCCACAAGTGAGAATGTCTCCTCATAGTCAATGCCTTGGGTTTGTGCAAAACCCTTGGCTACCAATCTGGCTTTGTACCTATTAATTGTGCCATGAGAATTCCTTTTAAGCTTGTAGATCCATCTGGATCCTATTACCTTCATTGAGTCCTTCTTAGGTACTAACTCCCATGTGTCACTCTCTTTAAGTGCATCAATCTCCTCATCCATAGCTTCTTTCCATTCTGATTTGGTTATTGCTTCTTCATATGATCCTGGTTCTTCATTTGACAAATCTTTGGCAAGATAAACAGAATGTTTAGTAACACGAGATGTATCATACCCATATCTGATAGGTGTTTTGCTTTCTCTTTGGAGTTGAAGATTCAGGTATGTCTTCAAGCTTCTTCATCTTCATTTTGCCTTTGGACTTCCATGCTTTGAATTCTTCAAGATTGATAGTAGTCTCATCATCTGAACTTGAGTCTTCATTCTGAGTAGGTTCCTCCTTTGTAAGTTTTGGAAATTCCTCTTCCAAATCATAGGGTGACTTAACCTTCCTGCATTCATTCTCATACCAAGAATCATTTTCATCAAAGACAACATCTCTGATTACCATGAATCCCTTATTGGTAGGATTATAAAACTTGTAACCTTTTTGATTTAAATCATACCCAATAAAGATGCATTTTTCAGCCTTTGGGTCTAGCTTACCTCTTATCTGAGAAGGAATGTGTACATATGCTACACATCCAAATATCCTGCAATGGTCTAGTGAGGGTCTCTTACCATGCCATGATTCATAGGGTGTCATGCCATCAAGAGACTTAGATGGTAACCTGTTTATGAGGTAAGTGGCAGTAGAAACACTTTCTGCCCATAGATAATTAGGTAACCTTTTCTCATTAAGCATAGATCTAGCTGTCTCAACAATTAATCTATTTCTTCTCTCAGCTACCCCATTTTGTTCAGGAGAATACCTTGTGGTTATTTCTCTTTTGATGCCTCTGTCCTGCAAGAAGTCTTCAAATTCATTGGAGAAGTACTCACCTCCTCCATCTGACCTTAGCCTTTTCAAATTCCTTCCTGTCTGATTTTCAACTAGTGCAAGATATTTTTTAAAGCAATTAAATACCTCATCCTTGTGCTTCATGAAGTACAATACAGTCCATCTGCTATAATCATCAATGAAAGACACATAGTACCTTGATCCTGAGACTGAGGGGTCTTTGCTTGGTCCCCATACATCTGTGTGTACAAGCTCTAGGTAGTCTTCATGCATGTATCCTTTCTTTGAGAAGGGTAACCTGTGAGACTTCCCAAATTGACAAGCACCACACTTATAAATCATATGTTGCTTGGATACATTGGGTATCCCAAGCACACATTGGTCCCTGCACATTTGTTTCAAGGTTCTTTCTCCTATGTGTCCTAACCTTTTGTGCCAAATCTCAAGCTCTGAAAGTGTTTGATCTTTATAACTGTATAGTGCAATATTCTTTGTATCTTCTAACTCAAAGGTGAAAAGTCTACCTGATTTTTCTTCTTTAGCAATCCTCTTGAACTCATGCCTTGGATCCTCCACAAATGCTCCATATTGGTTGAATCTAACCTGCAAACCTTTCTCCACAATCTGACCAACACTCATCAAGTTTTTGGTAATGGTTGGTACATAGAGTACCCTAGTCAACAAATTCTGATTTCCATCACAAGTCTTAACATTCCAACTTTAACTACAGAATGCTTTGTGTCATCACCTGTTTGGACTTGATGCTTACCTTTTGGTTCCTCAAGATCAAAGAGTAGTGCTACATTGCCAGCCACATGATTTGAGCATCCTGAGTCAATGTAGAATAGGTACCTGGTCATCATTTGTACCTGGTTTTGAAGTCATGTTCATGATTAGAAGAGAGTCATCCTTCTCCTTTGTGTAGTTGTTGTAATCCTTCCTGGATTTGAATCCTCCTTGGTAGTTGCCATTGTAATTATTGTTGTAGTTGTTGTTGTAGTTATTCTTGTAGCCTTGGTGATGGTTGAATCTACCTCTTGACTGTAAGTATCCACCTCTTTGATATCCTCTTCCTCTCTGATTCTTGTAATTCTTGAAACACTCATCTGTAGTATGATTTGATAAACCACAAATGTTGCATGGAGAGGAGTTATAAGATCTCCCCCTTCCTTGCTTACCTCCTCTGCCCCTTCCTCTTGATGATCTACCTCTTCCTGCATAGTTGGCTTGAGAGGTAGAGCCTTCATCTTCCACCTTCTTGCTTTTGCCTTTATCTTTAGACTTCTTATCAGTGTATAGGGCAGAAGATTTATTACCTTTGGAAGTATCTCCATTCTTGTTGAGCTTTGCTTCATGTGTAAATAATTGTCCCATGAGAGTTGTAAGATCTGGAGTGTGCATGTCCATGTAAAGATCCATAGCAGTGGTAAAGCTTTCCCATTTGTCATCAGCCTTGATCCCATTGATCACTTGCCTTACAATCTGTTCTTCTTCAATCTCTTCTCCTATGCTTGCTAACTGATCTGCTACATCTTTAATCTTGGTTACAAATTCTGAAACAGCTTGCTTAGGTTGCTTCCTTAATGTTATGAATTCAATCCACAACTGATTTTTCCTAGCCCTTGTGTTGGAGGAAAAATAAGATGACAAGGTTTCCCAAGTCTCTTGGGATGTCTTACAATTTCTAATATGTGGCAAAAGAAAATTGGAGATGGAGTTGAGTAAATAAGACCTTGCCAATGCATCCTTAGCACACCATGTGTTGAGCCTTTCATGTTCTTCCTTGGTTGGTAGTCCTCTTGTTTTGAATGAGGGCAATTCCTCATCTCTTGAGATGTATCCATAGAGACTCCTTCCTTGTAAGTAGGTATTCATCCTTAGAGATCATGCTCTCTTGAGATGCATCCATAGAGACTCCTTCCTTGTAAGTAGGTATTCATCCTTAGAGATGGAGTTGAGTAAATAAGACCTTGCCAATGCATCCTTAGCACACCATGTGTTGAGCCTTTCATGTTCTTCCTTGGTTGGTAGTCCTCTTGTTTTGAATGAGGGCAATTCCTCATCTCTTGAGATGTATCCATAGAGACTCCTTCCTTGTAAGTAGCTATTCATCCTTAGAGACCATGCTTGATAGTTGTTCCTGTCTAATTTGTCAATAAATGAAGGAAAACCATCTCCCATTTTACCTTGACTTGCTCTGATACCACTATTGGGAAAGATGGATGGATGCTCCAAGAGACTGAGTAGGTACTGCTAAACCTGCTTTGTACCAGCCCTCTTTTGCTTCAGACTTGATAACTAGACTCCTTAGCCTTCCAATGAAACCTTGTCCTATGTCCTTTGAAAATGATGTGTGCAATGATTGAATCAAAACAGATAACTTTGGAAGTCACAAACTCAAGAAAACCTTCTATTTATGGCTTGACACCTGCTGGGTATTTTGTTCAGCATGACCAGCACAGTAGGAATTGAAAAAATTCCTTTTAGGGGTATCTAATTAACTTAGTAAGCTACCTATTCCAAGTGGAATGATGTAAAATGATAAACTATGCTAAGAGAAATCAATTTAGCAAGTTAAGCTATACCCCCGACTTTTTAGGACTGTAGCAGAAAATGACCAGAGATCACCTCGACACATATTTCTCCAAAATGGCTGAATAGAATGTCTTCAAACTTTGACAGCATGTAGATGACTTCAATCTGAATCCAAGAAGCTTTGAATCACTGAGTTTGGTCACGAATTGACCGAGATATGCCCTTGACAAGTTGACAGACTTTTGAGTAGACTAACAAAGAACTCAAAGATGGACAATGTGAATGTATGTATTTATAAACACTTGTATACAACTCCATTGGCATGAAATTCATTGCCAAATGGTGTAGAGAGGTGTGGGCTAGAGTATAGTCCTCACACACACTCAGAAATCAGTAATGATAGGCTCGTGAGTGCTCTCTCTTACGTGCGACTTTTCATGTCCATTTTTATAAGGAATGAGTAAAAATTTGAATTCAAATTCAAACTTTTGGCTCCCTATGATCGAGCTCCTATATGTTAGGAGATATTCTTTCAATCAAACAACTAATTTTTCCACGAATCCTTTTGGTAGGTGATTACAAGAGATTCCAAGTCAATTTGACTTTTACAATGAGATAAAGTGGTAATTAACCACTAGCAATGGTTCCTATGCTTCTTCACATATGTAAGATCTTCAAGATATCTTTCAAGCCAAATGTGTAGGCTTGTGATTTACACCAACATTCTACATGTTTGGATACTCACACCTATAAAAAGGACAACATAAAGAAAGTAAATAGCTTCGAAAATCTGGTAAAAGTGACCTTACCTCACATTGGAGATCCCCGCATGTGTATAAATCCACCAATGCATGGAAGAAGTCTCTCAAGACCTGCATCCATTGGGACACATTTCTCACCACATCCATCTCGAAAGAGCAAAGAAAAGAGAAAAAAGTGCATGAGAAGAGAGAGTTATGAGATTTCTATTCATCAATGGAAAAAAGTCTACAAAATTGATCTCTTATTGAGGTTTATACACAAACTAGTGGCATTGTCCACACCCAAAAGTGGCCACTCTAGTTAAAAATATCCCTACTCTACTTGTAGAGCTATTCCAACTAGTTTATTGAGCCCATATAGCCCATGGTTAAGAGAGCTAATTACATTGGTGAGCTTTCTCAAACTCTTGGGAATTTCAAAATTTAATAATATCTATAAAAATAAGGTTCTAAGTTAAGTGGGAACATTAAAAAAAAGTATGGGGATTCCATTTTTTTTAAATCTGAGCCTTTTACATGACTTTCCTTCATCTTGCACTCTTTTCCATGATTGTTCATTACCAAATCTTTAATTTTTCATTTGATCTGCAACACTCCACCCTTCCTAGATGTTGTCATCCCCGGCAACACCAAGATGTTTTGTAGGTTGTATTCCTCCATGAATTTGAGATACTTCTCATGTTCTTCTTGTCTAAATTTTTTGGTGAGCTTCGAGATAGTGTGATTTCATCTTATTGTGGTGGTATTTCTGGTTCAAGTAGTCCGAATTTCTTCTTTTGCATGACTTCAAAGGAAAGCAACCTTGTAGCAAATCCAAATGTTTATCTTGCATAACATTTCAAAAAGCCTCTCAAAGAACACTGTTTGAAAGGATTACTTGAAGGTTTGCATAAAATGTATCAATAAACCCTTTAATCTATCATAAAATGTTGTGATGATTCCAAATTTAGGTGTCTTTCTCAGATTGTAAACCATCGGCATGTTTCCATGCTTGAAACCTTGTTGGTTGAAGAAGGGTGTTGGGTTCCCTTTGAATGCTATAAAACAAGTTTGCATCACAATGAATATATTTCTCAACTAGATACAAGAGAGATATGGGATGTTGTGAGTCTTTTCAATGTAGTATTCAAAGGTGTATAATATGTACTCCTCATTAGGTGTTGACCCCTTAGGTGGCCTTACTATGAAGAGATAATTGAGCCATTGTTTTTTTGTTCTTATGATTGGTCCACATAAAGTGGTATTGTGCATTTATCATTCATCTTGAAAATGGAGCATAGATAGGGTTATACTATAAATGCTTTGGTGTTGCTATTGTATTGAGGAATTAATGGAGATGTAGGTGGTTGACCAAGAATTGATGTCTCCATTGTGGATGCATGGAATCTCGATATGGCTTGAAGAACTTTGAATATTCTTTATCCACATGTAGTGTGAACTTGTTGATGGGTAGAGACTCATATTCTTTGAGGACGCTTTCATTGATGGTAGACAATGGTTGTAGATATGGCAAGTAAATGCTATCGAGTCTTGTAACTTTGATGTCCTTGAGCAGATGATAGTAAAAGGTTGAACTCTCAAATTCCACACAAGTCTTGTATCAATTGATATCCGATATATTGGCCCATGTCTATGATTGCTATCTCTTGTTCTAGATTTAGTGGTGGTGAATAAGATGTTGTACCAAAAACATCTTCTTCTATGATAATATTAGGTTGAGCACTTGTAATTGTTATCGCTCTCTCTTGTAGTTCTTGGATTTTTTTCTTGTAAAGCTATAATGGTGGAGTCCTTATTGATATTTTCTTGTTAAAGTAGTTTGAAATTTTTTACATATTGTTGCTACTTGTGCTTGTAACACTTTTAGTCAAATGTTTTGTGGGAATGGTGAGTTTGAAGTTAGTGTTTGAAGTAGTTTATGAATTTCCTCTCTTAATCTATCATTTTCCTCTGTTAGATTCTGTATTGATAATGTGAATTGGTCTTTGTGTCTATCCGTTGGAGCCCATTTTAGCTTGACTTGTTGCAATTCTGCTTTTAGTTGGATGATACCATTGGTTTGTTCCATCTTGGCCTTGCATAAGGCCTCTGTGTCCATTATCACTAAATTGTAGGCTCTCTTAAAAAAACTCTCGAATTTTTGTTGAAAACCTTTTATTTTCTTCATGTCTTCTTCACTACTTGTGGTGGAATTCATCAACTCTAAATCTATTTGTAGGAATATGGTGGCCATGTGCCTTCCCTCTAGGTGGATCCCTGAGAATAATGCTAGATATAGGTATTTTCATGGAGAATAAGGAAACCAACTTGAACTCATCCTAGATTTCATCAAATTTTTTCATATCTCACTACTGGTGAATGAAGGAACTAATGTTACCATCATGTCCAAAACATGCTGAAACTAGATCGATTATCCTCTTGCTTGATTTTGACATTTGGGATCCTATTTTAGATTGCTCACATCATCAATTCATAACCATTGTTAAATACCTATATATGGAAGGTTGGGCCACATACATACTCCAATGCCAATCTTGAGATATCAAGGAATCATGATCACCAAGTAAGCACTTTCCTAGTTCTAGTTCTAGTTCTAGTTCTAGTCTTGTTCCTTGTTCTCGTCTTATCTAGTATATTATTCTAGACATCTTGCCTTCTCCTCTTGTTAATTTTGTAGTTCAAGATCTTATTCAATTATTTCTTGTACCTATTCCATCTCCCTCAAGGGAGTTCTTGTAATCTAGATATCTTTTTCCACACTACAGTCTCAAATTGTGGGATCTCTTCTATCCTTTTCAGCCCAATTAACCGTACTTATTGGGATCAGGTTGTGGGACTTCTTGTAATGGTTCTATATTCTTTCATTTTTCCCCTATGTGGGTGATCTTGTAATCATTATATATATATATATATATATATATATATATATATATATATATATATATATATATATATATATATATATATATATATATATATATATATATATGTGTGTGTGTGTGTGTGTGTGTGTGTGTGTGTGTGTGTAAAATCAAGGTCTAGTTGAAGAGCACAATCCATGGGTACCCTGATATTTTTGGCATGCCCACCTTCAACAAGACTAGGAATCATGGAGACTATTTGTGAATAATTTTCACTTAAAAATAAATTAATCTTCTTCAAGCTACCCCATGGCAGTTAATATGAATAAAAGTTCAAAAGTGAGCATGCTTGAGAAATTTGATGGGACAAGACTAAAGTTTTGAGTATTTCTATAATCGGTGAAGCTGCTTATAAGAATGCAACCACACACGTATCAAGATGATGCATTTCAAGTAGAAATAATAGGAATTCTATTATGTGGCCCTACTTTTTCATGGCTTACACCTATGCTTGAGAAGGATATGGATATTTTGTATCACTTCAAGGCTTTTGTTTGAGAGCTCATATCTTCTTTTGGAGATAATAATTGTAGAAAATAGACTTGCTTGTTTTTATGCATCAGAATCTAGACAAATCATTTGTGATCTTACATGGCATGAGGGTTATTTTTTCAACCAATTTTGATGTGGCTTATGTGATGATGTCACGGAACTCATGCTCACCATGCTGAAGGTAAACACTTTGAATGAATTCATGAATCAAGAACTTGAGTGATAATAGATTTTCGAAGAGAAAGAAAGAGAAAAAAACTTCTGTTAGAGATGGAGCATACAAGTTTACCTTTGTTCCTCAACAATGTATGTTGAAAGAAACTCAACCAAAGCCCATGTAGTTGGATAACATCAGGGTGAGATGACTTAGGAAAGAAAACATTGGAAGGATAATGGATTATGATTTTATTATGGAGATCATGACCACATGGTATTCATAAGAAGAAGAAATAAGTTGGGTTCAAGATTTGCAAAATCACCATCCCACATCAAAGGATCATCATCATATTCAAAAGAGGAACACAATCCATCATGAGAATCATGCCCTTGATTCTAAACTTGGATATACAAAAAATCCTTTCCAGTTTCACCATGGATGTCCATCATTATCATATTCCAGCATCACATATCAAGAACTCCACAAAGATCAAGAGCTTTGAAGATTCAAGTTCTAGAAGTTATCATAGTCACATGACCACTCCTCATGGAACTTGTCGCTTGAGGGGGAGGCGATGTGATGGAAAATAAGGAAAGTAAATTGAATTCATCCTCATTTCATCAAATTTTTCCATATCTCAATGTTGGTGAGCAATATGAAGAAACTAATGCTACCATCATGTCTAGAACATGCCAAAACTCTAAGATCGACTATCTACTCCATGATTCTAACATGTGGAGGTCTTATTTTAGATTGGTGAAATCATAGATGATATCATCAAACACCTATATAAGGAGAGATTAGCCGCATACATCCTCACTCTTTCCAATACCAATCTTGGGAGCTCAACGAGTCACGATCACTAAGTAAATACTGTCCAAGTTCTAGTTCAAATTCTTGTCTTGCTCAGTGTTTCAGTCTTCCTTTGTCTAGTTTCAGAAGATCCAACCTTGTCCTCTTGTAATCTTATAGTAGAAGATCTTCTTCAATTATTTCTTGTATCTAGTTCATCTCCGTCAAGGAAGTTCTTGTAATCCAGATATTTTTTTCTACACCTATGGTCCCAGTTTGTGGGATCTATCTATCCCATCTAGTCAAGTTATCTATAACTATCAATCTTGGGTTGTGGGGCTCCTTGGAATAGTTTTATATTCTTGTATTATTTTCCCTATGTGGGAGATCTTGTAATACAAAAGCATAGTTAAGAAATATTGTCCACTCTAGTCAGAGGGCACAATCTAGTGCTCCCTTGATAAGTATAGGGTGTATTGTATCTCTTGCATTGTTTTGACCCTGGATGTTTCTTCTTGTGTTGTTGTACTTAGGAGGAAGGGAATTATGGTAGTGAGCCATGTCGGTGATGTGAGTGTGACAAAAGTTATGAGAATGGTTGTGGTTGTAGTAGAGGATGGTGATATGTCCATGGGAGTAGGGGTGTTCATTTGTGCTATGGTGGAAGCTTGTAGACTATGGGTGGGGAGATGGTGGTTGTAATGTTACCATGTGATCTAAATCTACAATCTCAAATACAAGAGAGTGGGCTTCTCTAAATGGTGCTTGCACATGAGTTTCCCTCTCAGTGGATGTTGTGACTAGTGGTTGTGTAGTGGCTGTGCCAATGCTCTCTTTAGTTGGTGAAGGTAATGCACAGTCATACTTTTCTTCTTTGTCTATAGGTTGAGCTTGTGGGACTCCTTGAGTGGTGAGTTTGTTAGAGCCTTGCTCTTTCATAGAGGGATGAAAAATTTGTATCATAAGCAAAGATGGAGTTCTCCTTGTTGCTTTGTATTCTTTTTCTTGATGCATGATTGGTTAAGTAAACAATTGTGCTCTTTCTTATCATACCTCCAATAGTTCCCTTTGTGATCATGTATTTTCTACTTGAATTTCCTCTTCGTGCCTCTTGTGGAGGGTTTCCAAACTGATTGCTATATCCGAAATCTCCTCTCTTGAGTTGGTAGAGCAACTTAACATGGCAGGTTGAGTTTGTGGTCCTTTAGCCACACAACATCTTGGTACCTATAAGAGTCCTTTCAGATGAGGAAGTCACGAATTGTGAACTTAGGGAGGCTTCTTCTACTCTTTTGTATGTGGGCCTTCTATGCCTCAATCCTTCTTCCTCTTGTTGTTCCTCTACCTCTTTGTCATCATCTTTAAATGTCTTAGAATCTCTTTGAATCCTTAATCTAAATATTCGTGTGATCATTCCTTCCACTTCATCTCTCTTTTGTTTTTTTGTTGTTCATGTTTAGTGGTGGTTACTATTGAGCTATGCATTCCTAGTGTTATTATTCATATTAAGTATTCTTGTGTACTAAGGGTAGGTGTAAAGTTGCAATATTTGGAAATATCTATATGAATAATCTTGGTTAATGCATGTGCTCTAAAAATGGTTTTCTTTTCAGGCCATCTTTCATTTGATTCCCCAATATGATCCAATATACATTTGGTTATGTCTATTGTAGTTCCAAATAAGACAATGTGCATCAATCCATGCCAAAATCTCTAGTGAGGGATGATGTATATATCCTCACTTGGAAAATAAAAATCCGAATGAATCAAGTGTAATCTAAACTCCAACTCCTTACTATTTAAATCAGTGAACGTCTTCATTTGTTTCAACTTCTATGTGGAGGGTATTTCTATGTCATTCATGTCTTTGTGCCTTCAAAATTATGTACTACAAACCTTGGCCTCTTGTGTTTCCCTTGCTATGCCTTAGAGTTGTAATCATCTCCACAATTTTGATGAAATCTAGTTTTATGATGGAAAGTCTTAAGAAATAATTGCATCCAAGGAGACTCCATGTCCTTATAAACTAGAATGTTCTTTACAACTTCCTAAATTCTACTGATACAAAATGAATCTTGTAGTCATGTCTATGTATTTTTTATTGAGTGACAAAGGATATATGGCACTCCCTCAATGGGTGGTCACCTTATTTGAGCCAATTCCCCCTTTAGTGGGTTGCGTTGCCCTATGAAGGATCTTGCAATAGGACTGGTGGAGCTTTTGTTGGACCCTTGGAAAAATTTCAGAGCAGCCAATCAATTGTTCCTATCTCACTACACTTATGTCTGAGACCTATGTTCCTTCTTGGACCACATGTTTTCCTCTGTCTACTTGATGCCATGATAACTACAATTTTTTCCACTTAGAATGAATGATAAAAAGGAAGTGTGGTGATAGTGTTTGTTTTGCATTTAGAAGATAGCACCAAGATAGAGACTCGATTGATTGATGTTTCTTTACAACCTCATCTTGTATGATTACCTCCTTGTAATTGTGTCCCCCAATGCATTGTACTCACATGTATGTCTTCACAAACAAAGCATGCAATTGCTCGAAAGTATCAATTATTGAATGCTTGAAGACTTTGCCATGATATGGAAAGGTTACAATTGCATGCCAAATATGGTACCATATGGCATTGAGATGTAGTTTAATTCCCTCTACATGAGATAAGATTAGATAGCATGCATCCCTTCTAGATAATTGCACTTAGAATCTAGCACCCAACTACTATGGAGACCTTGTATCAACATGACCAATTGTGAACTAGATTTCTTGGTATCGGGAGGCATTTTTACTCTTCCTCTGCGACCTTGCACATCCACAAGTGAGTATCTTCATGCATCCAGGATGGATCAAAAGAACTTTAAGAATCCATAGAGATTGAATCGTCTTGTGCTTTGTGGAGAGGATTCCACTATAGGGGTGGTACATCTCTAAATGTATAATCCTTCAAATTCACCTTGGTTGTGACCCCTAAGTGTTGTAAGTACAAGGAATTGGTTCCCCAATCTTGCACTATTTGCAGTTGTCGTAGGAAGGGTCTTCCTAGGATCATCTCATAGACATTATTTTTGCCAAAGTCACATATAGCAAAAGTGTGTTCAAACTCTACACCACAAGTAGCTAGAGTTATCGATTCAAGCAATCCTAGAGGTCTTTCAATATGTCCATCAGCCATTTGAAGCTTCATTCTAGTTCTTCTTAATGCAGGTTTGCTTCATTGCTTCCACAAGGAGGTGGTAGCAATTGCAACACCATCACCTGAATCTAAGATAGTTTTGGTTGTGTAACCTTGGAAGATAAGTATTACCTTCTTCACGTTCACTCATGTCCCCTATTTTGTCGAGAGGTATCTCTAGAACTTTCTGCTTAGAGCCTGCTTTTGGCATATTGGAATCAAGTTCTGGAACTTGATTTGCCACATGTTTCCATAGCTCAGGTTTTACTTTGAGCAGCTCTTCTACCGTGAGATGATTGGAAGATAAGTATTACCTTCTTCACGTTCACTCATGTCCCCTATTTTGTCGAGAGGTATCTCTAGAACTTTCTGCTTAGAGCCTGCTTTTGGCATATTGGAATCAAGTTCTGGAACTTGATTTGCCACATGTTTCCATAGCTCAGGTTTTACTTTGAGCAGCTCTTCTACCGTGAGATGACACTGAATCTTAGTGTTCTTCATGACATCAGTGTTCCTTGAAATGACTGAGACTTCATGTCTTACCAATATTGTGGGAGCTTGATCTGAAGAGATTCAGATTCCCATGGGCCTGTGAATCGTGCCAACTCTTGTAAAGAATTAGATTCAAAATCTAATATTTCATCTTCTTGTTGCTCTACTTGGTCTCCGTAAATAGATGGAATGTCTTGGGGAAATTGATCATGAAGGTCGTCAATTTCAAGAATAGGAGGGGAATTATCCTTCTCCTTGGCCCATTTATCTTCTTGTATTTCTTGCAACAACTCTTGAGAGTATTCTTGAATTGAAAGGGGTGTTCCATCATCCGTGGAATTAGGAACATAAACTTCCATCGGTGGTGAGATTTCTCTTTCAACAACTGGTTGAGCCTGTGGAGGTAAAGAAGCTTGCGGCTTGTTTACCAACTGCTCTAATCTTTCTAGTAATCCCTAGAAATGCAAACCTGGTTTGATAGAATTTGTTTGGCTAAATAGCTGATTGGTCTTGAGCATAGCTTGAGCTAGTTCTACCATTTTGATGCATATTTTTGTCCATTCAATCTCTAAATCTGCTCTAGGGTAGCTCTTGTCTAGGTTTGCAACTGTTGGCCCTTCTTGAAGTCGAGCCTAGTAAGCCTTCAACATCATGTCCAAGTCCTTTGGGGTTGGATTTGCAAGAACAGACCCTAGTTGCGATCTATTTACAGTGACTAGTGGGGTGGGATGAGGTGGTGTGGGTGGAGCTTCAGCATGCGAGGGGTTTTGAGATGCAATGTCTTCTATTTTTGTTTTTGCTTCTTTCACACTTTCTTCTAGTTCAGATAACTTTTTATTCCACTTATGATTGGCCTTCTCCCTTGTATCATTCCATGTTCTTATTTTCCTCTTACTAGGCTCTCCTAATTCACTTGACTCTGATTGTTCAGTTGGTTTCGATTGTTGTAAGGCTTGTGCCCTAGTAACTGCCTGTATACGAGCCACATTAACACTAATCAGACTTGAATCCACCACTAGGTCTACCACATTAATGGGTGTAACCTTGGGTGCACTACAGGGGTTCCTTGGACAATCTCTGGGAGATGGTCTTTGCCACACTCAGGACAAAAGGCTTGTATTGTGATGTTTTGTCCTTGTCTGGAAGTCGATGGGTGGGGACATTCATGAATGAAATGGTTGCCCTGACACTGAAAACATGGTCCTCTAGGCGCTTGTGGTCTCACTTGTCTCAATTGGGGCCTGGGGTTAGGATTCATATACATGACATTGGAATATTCCGGCTCCCAATTTGTTTCCATAAGAGGTGCCTCATACTGATATGGATAAGTCTCACTATGCTCAGGTGACTCTGTGTAATAAGCTTGCAGACTATCTTCATGTGTGTAGTCATAGCTCTGAGCATGAGGGTCATTTTCTGAGACCAAAGGGGTCATTGGAAATAGTGCTCTATTAGGGTTCTCCTCTGCCACTGCATACTTAACTGGAATCACATTGGCAAGAGGTGGCGGTTGGTTTCCTAAGACTAGTTGTGGCCTATATGGTGTCTGGTATTGCTGTTGATAATTAGGTTGATATTGTTGTTTGTTGGAACATCAGGCTTACACTATGCTTGAGGTGGTTTTGATCTAGATCAAAGGCTATCGTGTCGAAAGAATATCCATTGGAGAGTTCTTTTACTATGCTCATTTATTGTATTTTTTAAAAAGATTTTTCATGGATCTTTTACCACTGTAAAAGCTTTGAGCTTTACACATGTAAAAGTAGAAACATAGAGCAAAAATACCACAAATTTGTGGTGGTTGAGTTGCATTCAATCAAGCAATCAATCACCTAAAAGTAGATCAAACTAGATCTTCACTTTTCCTAGATTGTAGGAAAGTGAATTGATTCCCTCCAACAACCATTCCCACCTTCATTTGAATTCAAAATCCACTTGTAGAAGTCGTGGAACACTCCTAGAGTCTATATAAAGACTTGAAATCACTTGTAAAATACATGGAAGCAATATACATACACTTGTGACCATCATTGTCTTGCTCCTTCAATTTTTTGCATCATCTTCTTTGCCAATAGTAATCTTGCAGAGGCTGCTGCTCTCTCTTCAGAGCTCCAAATTGAGTAAAAGATGGCTCATTGTAAAGGTATTATTGTCTAGTCTATTGTTATTAATTTTATAAACATTTGGTTCAGTATATTGGGAGAGATCTCAGTTTTTCGTTCTTGGGGTCAATCTCTGTGTATTCGTGAAAAATAGAATGTACCACCGTTGAGTATCTGATTCATTCCTATAGCATATCTTGCTTATTCCTTATACGTTTGTGCATTCTATAAACTCAACCCTATGTGTATCACTCCCATAAAAGGATTTTTTCTAATTGTAATCACCCTGTTCGCTATGGGCATTTGAAGTTCATTGTCTCTTCCATAGATAGTAAGTTTTTTGAGCTAGTCGACACGCGAACCTATCAGTTTTGTATCAAATCTTTCTCCTTGATGCTCCAAAGTACATAGTGCATTTCTTTGCACTTATCACATGCCTATAAGGTCTATGTGAGTCTCCATAAGCTCAAGGGCTGGTCTTATGCTGGTTGGCTGGACCAAACTTCGTTGCTTCGAAACACACTTTTCTACCTCCTACAAGCTTCTCCAAGCAAGCTTATGCCGGTTGGCTGGACCAAACTTCGTTGCTTCGAAACACACTTTTCTTCCTCCTACAAGCTTCTCCAGGAAAATCAGAATGCATGCCTATTTGCAAGGTAGAAATCTTTATGGAATTGTAGCAGGTGATGAAGTTATGCCTATTCCAAGATCCAAAGGAGGACCTACACAAGAGGAGACAGATAAGCTCACACTTTGGTGTGCAAGGGATGCTCAAGCAAGGTCGTACAACTAAACTCTATCTCTGACTTTCTATTACCACATATTAGAGGATGCAAGACATCTCAAGAGACTTGGGATGTCCTCAAGAATTTCTTTTCTGCTAGTACCAAAGCAAGAACGAATCATCTTTGGAACGAGTTCAACCAAATGAAGAAGACACCTAAACAAACCATCATAGAGTTTGTTACCAAGGTCAAGGAGGTTGCAGATCAGTTAGCATCCATTGGAGAGCTGATTGAAGAAGAGTTCATCATGAGGCAAATTCTCAACGACATTCGAAGTGATAAGCAATGGCAATCCTTCACGACAGCTTACGATCTCATCATGGATGTGCAGACCCCAGACTTCAACATCTTTCTTGGACAACTCTTCAATCAAGAAGCCAACAATAGCGTAAAGGAAGGTAACTTCTATCATGGTAATTCATATGCAGATAAGAAGGACAAGAAGTTGAAAAGCAAGAAGAAGGAAGAAGATGAAGAAGAGACTTCCCAAGCCAACTTCGCAAGCAAAAGCAAGTGGAAAAGGAAGAAGAAAGGGCCAAAGCAAGAAAAAGCCAAAGGTCAGAATGTTCAACCTTGTGCCATATGTGATAAGACCAACCACACCACTCAGAATTGCTGGTTCAATGGGAAGACCCAGAAAGGAAGTGGAAGATGTGGATATGGTAGCAATAGAGGCAGAGGTGGACACAACTTCAACAATAACAATAGAGGTTATAATAGAAGGGACTACAACAATTATTCAGAAGATCAACCACATGAAGACTCATTGCTTCTCATGAATCTAAGCCACAAAGAAGGTAAAGAAGATGATCATTTGTTCTACATAGATTCAGGATGTTCGAATCATGTTGCAGGCAACATTGCTCTTTTATCTGATTGGAAAGTCCAAAGCATAGACATGAAGTACAAACAGGGGATGAAATGAAGCACAATGTGGAGAAGATTGGTAATGTCAAAGCTTCCAATGGCAGGACAAACATTCTGAGTAAGGTTCTCTATGTACCCACTATCACTAAAAACCTAATAAGTGTTAACCAAATAGCTGAAAAAGGCTTGAAAGTTAGGTTCACCAAACATGGAGCTTTTGTGGAAGATCCATGTCAAGGCTTCAAGAAGATAGCCAGAGGTGAGAAGCATGGTAGGCTCTTTACTTTTGAAGTAGGTGAAACGAAGAACATGGCTCTATTCAATTTTAGGTCTCCAACCCTAAGTGAGCTTGAAGTATGGCATAAGAGACTTGCTCATGTGAATGAAAGAACCTCGAAGGATATAAGCAAGGATCAAAGTGTTCTAGGACTGCCGAACATATCAAAGCAAGACATGATCAACAAGTGTGATGCATGTTAGATTGGGAAGGCACAAAAACAACGGTTCAACCACAAAGGCTACATCCACAACAACTTACTGGACTTAGTACATACAGATGTATGGGGACCAAGTCAAGAACCTTCATTGGCAGGATCAAGGTATTATGTCTCATTTATTGATGACCATAGTAGATGGACTGTTCTATACTTTATCAAGCATAAGAATGAAGTGTTTGATTACTTCAAAAAGTATCTCGCACATGTGGAGAATCATACAGGTAGATCACTCAAGAAGTTCAGATCTGATGGAGGGGGAGAATACTTCTCCAAAGAGTTTGATGAGTTCTTGTAGGATAAAGGTATCAAAAGGGAAGTGACTACTAGGTACTCTCCTCATCTAAATGGAATCACCGAGAGGAGAAACAAGACATTGGTTAGATCAGCCAGAACAATGCTTGAAGAGAAGAAATTGCCACATTATCTATGGTCAGAAGCTATTTCAACTGCTGTGTACCTTGTCAATAGACTACCATCCAAATCACTTCAAGGTATGACTCCTTATGAAGCATGGCATGGAAGAAAACCTAGTCTTGGACATTGCAAGGTTTTTGGTTGTTTAGCTTATGTTCATGTACCATCACAAATAAGAGGTAAGCTAGATGAAAGGGAAACAAAGGTAGTGTTTATTGGATATGATTCAACTCAGATTGCTTGCAGGTTCTATAATCCTTCAACCAAGCAATTCACTACAAGTAGAGATGTTGTGTTTGAAGAACACAGGTCTTGGTATGTTGAAGACAAACAAAAGGTAACTCTACCATATGATCGTGATTTTGATTCTCATCAATTAGGAAGCAAGCATGATACACAGGTCCAGGATCCAAGAAGTGATACAGACGATGACCAAGATGAAAGAGAAAAGGATTACAAACTATGGAAGTCAAGAGACAAAGCAAAGATGCAAGAGGTTGGAGAATGCTCCAAACAAGCACCTAGAAGATCAACAAGAGAAGAAACAACCAGAAAGGTATGGATATGATTCCACATTTTTTACAAAGCATTCAATCTACTTGGCAAAAGACTCTGTTTCAGAGGAACCCTTAACCTATGAAGAGGCAAATGGAAACCCTAATTGGGAAAAGGCCCTGAAAGAAGAAATAGATGCATTGAAGGAGATGGATGTTGATGTATGAACCACCACAAGAAATGAATTAATGTGACACTAGAACACCTCTATGGTCATCATTAACTCATTGCCACTCCAAACTTTGAGAAATGATAGCCTAAAGTGAGAACTTTGCTTCTAAAGATTTTTCTAGTCACTGAAATGACATACCTTCAGTATTTTGCTCATTTCTCCTAGCTCAAGTATTATTTCTCCATGAAACTTTATAGACTGAAACTAGAAGAAAAGAGCTTTCCAACAAGCTATCATATGCATCAAACAGATCTCTAGAACTCAAGTTATGGCTCTCACAAGATGACCCTGTATGACCTTCCAAAACTCGAAATTTTACTTGTTTTAGTAAGAGCGCCTGTTTAAAACTAGAATTCGATGCCTAGCATCGACTTGCAACGAGAATTCGATGCCGGGCACCGACATGGGATGTTTTTGGCCACTTTTCAGCAGGGATTCGATGCCGGGCATCGACTTCCCGCATAAAGTCTTGATCTTTTGGACACCAAAACTATAGGTGATTTCATGCACACTTAGAATATGACTTATCAACTGGAATTCGATGTCAGGCATCGAGTTGCTCCAACAACATCATGTTTTTCAAACACTTCAGTACTGAATGAAAAATATAAAAGAAAATATGACTTATCAACAGAGATTCGATGCCAGGCATCGAATTGCTCAGAAAACATGAACTTTTGAATTCATCACACAGTAGGCAAGCATGGAAATGATGGAGAGAGGCTCATACACAGAACATTAACTATTTCTTCTCATAACTATGAAAACTCAGAAATTTACAGATGCTTTCTCACTCAGAGAAGCCCGACTATACTCAGTCGTATAAAATGAACTCCTTCTTCTACTTCTTCTCTCTCGCTCTCTCTCTACGTCAGTTGATACAAACTAACTTATATAGATTTTCTCATTCCCATGATTTTAAAAAACTTCTAGAACTAAAGTGAACTAACTTTACAAATATGATACATTTGTGAATTTGTCCCTTCACATAGGCATGGGGTTTTCTTCCTAAGATTTGACCTTCAAATATATGTCCAGTTAGTGATTGTTTCTCCAACAATGGACACTTGGCATTTGGTTCCAATGTCACCAAACCAAAAGGTAATTGGTTGCAAATGGGTGAATAAAGTTAAAAGAAATTCAGATGGATCAGTTTTCAGGTACAAGTCAAGATTAGTTGCCAAAGGATGCTCTCAAACTCATGTTATAGACTATGAGGAAACATTCTCACTTGTTGCAAAGATGACTACAATCAGGATAGTGATAAGTGTAGCTGCTGCAAGGAATTAGAGACTCCTCCAACTTGATGTGAAAAATGCATTCTTAAATGGTTGGATAAGTGAGGAGGTATAAATGTCACAACCACTAGGTTTTGAAAACACTAATCATGCATCTTATGTTTGCAGACTTAAGAAAGCATTGTATGGATTGAAACAAGCTCCTCGAGCTTGGAATTACATGTTGGTTACATATCTTCAAGATCAAGGGTTCAAAGCTAGCAACTCAGATCCTTCTCTATTCATCAAAAGGGATCATGATGAGGTTATCTATCTATGTGTATATGTAGATGATATTATTGTGACAAGTGATGATCTAAATGGCATTCAAAGGATCAAGAGACACATGCAAGAGGAGTTCAAAATCAGTGACCTAGGTGAGCTCACATATTTCCTAGGTATGCAGGTGACATACAGAGATGAAGGAATGTACTTGACTCAGAGAAGATACATTCAGGATCTACTTCTCAAGTTCAAAATGGAGAACACTAAACCTACAGGTACACCTTTGGAGATGAATCATAAACTTAGTGTTTATGAAGGTGATAAAATTGAAGACATTAAAGATTATCAAAGCTTGGTAGGTAGCTGTAGAGGAGGTACTGGGGTATCTACTTCCAGCAATATCAAATTGTATACATTTCCAGTACTCCTTCTACTCAAGGGGGGTTTCCTTAGGGAAGTATACCCTGTGACATTCCTGTGTGCAGGTACCTTCACTGACAACAAAGAAACCAATAGAAGTGAAAATGTACGGTTGAAGAGAAAGGATCAATAACTAGTGGGCTAGCATGCCATTCCAAAAACTAACTGGCAACAATACAAGAGTGAGACCAACAAAGTGAATACAATAAAGATGATGACTTGATCCTGAAGAAATTCACCGATGCATGCCAATGACTAGATCCAAGCCACTCAATCACCCTGTAATGCTAATCATCAACTCCACTAGGAGGCCCACGCTCTGTATACTCATCAAAGAGTGACCCCCAATAGTGTGCCTGTAGCAACAGAGTGCAGAGAGTAGACAAAAAAAAATAGCCTCAACTAGCATCAACAGATGATTGTAGTGATGATATGCAATAGTCCACACGATTCAGATTATATCCCAAATGAGTGCCAAACATTTGTTTATATAGACTCCAGAGTGGCCAAGGGTGGCCTTGCCAAATTCCAGCCTTAAGTGCCGCACACGCCAAAGTGGTGGTCAAAGAGGTGGAGGAGAGGACTAATTTTGGATTTGGTAGCCAACTTCAATTAGGCCCCCAATTTTAGCTTCCCCAATTTCAGCTTCTGACACTGCCAAAGCTTGGCGACGGTATTCCCTGCATTACTTTTCACTCTGACACTTTACTGACAAGATATACTCCACCCATCTTTTCTGCCCAAAGTAGCTCATGGTGGAGCCCATCCTAAGTCGGTAGTCGCCCCAAGGTAGCCCGTGGTGGAGTAGAGGACCATTTTTTTACCATGTCCAGAAGAGGAGGTGGTGGCACCCGATTTTGGAAAGATTTCTTTTTCGGCTAGAGAAGCCTTTAATTCCTCTCACTACCCTTCTTCACATGTCCATCTGATTACACCCCTAGAGTTTCAAATTTCTTACTTTAGTTGGAGAAAAACCTCATCTAAGTAATCAACCATCTAAAGAAGTCGGCTTCAAAAGATATTTTGGCCATGAAATACATTTTGGGGGTCGCATTTGTTTGATGTAGCGAGAAAGTAGTTGCCCTAATGATGCATACCAAAAGAATGGTGGTCGCCCTCCTTGTGTTGCCAAAACTTGGTAAAAGATGCCTGACTAGCGTCGCCCAAAAGGTGGGAACAAATAGGGTAACATTTATCATGGAAAGAATGGAGGTGAGGTCGCCCAACTTTTGTCGCCCCACATACTGCAATCTCTTTGTCTACTTATATAAATAAAATTGTGTCCTTCTTTATGTGTATGATATCAAAACTAGGCATTGCCCAATCTTGCAACAAACCCATATGGGTAGTCGACTCTTCCATGTCACAAGCCCAAGATGGGTGTCGCTTAATCATGAGAATTGCCTTGAGAAGGTTGCCTGATATGAACACCGTAGGTGGTTGCCCAAGCAAGTGAGGTGTAGCACAATAATTGGGTGGTCGCCCAACTCCATGTAGCACCCAAGATGGGTGGTCGCCCAATCAAGCTATTAATGCAAAAGGCGGTTGCCCTAATTTAGAGGAAGTGGTTGCCTTAATATAGTTGGCAATGAGAATGGTGGTCGCCCCACGTTATCTTGGTGGTCGCCCAACTTTGCAACAAATGCTTGGATTCTCCTTGAGATATGGCTTCACCTCAATATGTGTTCCCATAAAGGGCGTGCGTCGCCCAAGTTTGCAATAAGCTAAGTGAATGCTCCTTCCATTAAGGCGATGCCTATTTCGTATCTCACCACATGGGCGTCACCCCACACACCCACTTGCAAGTATATATGACCATTTGCAACAAGTACATACATGAAGCGCTCAACTTCGATACTTCTGGCTAAGTTGAAAACAAAGTGGTGTCTTAACGAATAAAGATTGGAGTTCTTTCAAAGAGGTTCATATGGGCAAAGGGGTGAGCAAATGGCTAGAGCCCACGTATAGAATACATTTTTTGCCACAAATTTGTAGGGTTAAGGACTACCTTAGTTGGTTGTCTTGCATCCATGTCCTCCCAATGCCTTTGCTTCAATTGTCTTTGCCCACACGTCAGGTTTTGATTTCAATTGCTCTTGCTATGTGCTCCTTTGATTTCAATTGCTCTTGCTATGTGCTCCTACCTCTTTACTTGTTACCTGTTCTTGATCTGTTTATATGTTCTTGATGTTGAGTTTTCCAACCCCAAGGTGTGGCTTAGGGAGTGCCTCCAAGCCCCTAGAGTGAGGGTTGCCCAGGGTGGCCCAAGACCCTCCCCAAGGTCCCAAGGTTCACTTTGGAAATATCCAGAACCCAAGAGGTATACAGAGGGATTAGTCCCTAGAAAAGGAACAAAGCATATTCCATCTACTCTAAAAGAACCCCACATCAAGACTTTGCACCGTCCCGGTGCAACAACGCCTTTATTCGCTTATTCCTTCAAAATGAACTATAGAAAATGAAAAGAACTATGGTATGTACAATGAGTGAATTCCATCTGCTTGCATCAATTCAAATAATTCTTCACCCTGGAGATGTTGACCAGGGGCATCCTTTCACCCTGCAAGTCCTCTAAATGAACTGCTCCTTGTGGTAATACCTTTATCACCTTGTAGGGCCCAATCCATTTAGGTGCCAACTTGGTGGATGTCGACGGGATCTGATGCACCAGGACCAAAGATCCTTCCTGTACCTCATTAGTCCTTAAATACCTATCATGCAACCGTTTGCGTTCCTCTTACTTTACCTGCAGTTTCCTCATTGCTGCTTCCCTATATTCTTCCAATGCCACAAGTCTTCTAATGGGAGGCTCAATTCCAATGGTTCTGGCTCCAATTTCCTTCTTGATAATAAATTTGAATGGTGCCAATGCCTCTTTACCATATACTAAGCGGAATGGACTCTCGCAAGTGGTTCCCCTTCTAGTAGTTCGGAAAGCCCAAATTGCACCGATTAATGCTTGTGGCCAAGAACTTTGATGATCAAAGTATAATTTGCGTAAGAGCCCAATCAAAATTTTGTTAGAGCTTTTCGCTTGGCCATTTGCCCTTGGATAGTAAGACATGACTTTTTGTGAAAGATTTTATACCTATCAAAGATTTACAAAGTGAGTGCCCCTATCACTAGTAATTTCAAGTGGGCAACCGAATCTGGAGAAAATACGTTTAAACAAAAACTTAGCCACTGTCAAGGCCATGCAATCTGTAGTGGCTTTAGCTTCTATCCACTTAGTTGCATAACATGTGGCCATCAGAATATATTTATTACTCCCAGGTTGACTAGTTGGACTGATCGGACCAATAAAATCAAGACCCCATCGTTCAAAAGGTAGCCATCCTGTGAAGACGACTAATGGTTGAAAATTCAATTTGGTTGGCTTAGGAGCACATCTCTAGCAGATGTCGCACTCCTTGGCGAATTTGATTGCATCTTTGTATATCTGAGGCCACCATAGTCCCTTGTGGATAATTTTGTGAGCCAAATCCTCTCCCTTCATATGCCCTTCGTTGTGTGCTGCTTCAAGCAAAAAGTTTACTTCTTCTGGAAAAACACACTTTCTCAAGATACCGTCGTGACAATATTTATATAAATTTCCATCTATGAGTGAGTAAGATTTGGATTTAAGGAGTAATTTCCTCTTTTCTAATGGTGTTAGATGTTTGGGGAATTTTCCAACTGAGAGGAACTGAAGAAGTCCATCATACCAATCAGTTTGCATTGCAACCAGAAAAAGAGTACTATCCACCAATTCATCATTAATACCTGTTGCCTTTTCACTCAGAGCAGTCCTTGATACCTGATCCTCCATATAGTGCTCTTTCCCTAGCTTAAAATGAATATCAAAATCAAATTCTTGAAATAGCAATAACCATCGCCAAATCCTTCCAACTACTCTAGGCTTGTTAATCAAGTACTTCAAAGGCTGATGATCAGATATGACAATAAAATGCACACCTAAGAGGTAATGCCGAAATTTTTGAAGAGCGAATACGATAGCCAAACCTTCCCTTTTGGTAGTGCTGTAGTTCCTTTCTGCTTTGGTAAGCAATCTGCTAGCATAGGCGATAGGTTGGTCTACCTTATGTGATGATGGTTGAGCCAAGACTGCTCCAACTGCATGAAGACTGGCATCTGTATGCACATGGAACTCTAATGACCAATTAGAAACAGTTAAAAGTGGAGCAGTACATAGCCTCAATTTTAGTTCGCAAAATGCTTTCTCAGCTTCAGGACTCCATGAGAAAGGAACCTTCTTACTTGTAAGCCTGGACAAGGGCTTAGCTATTTCTGAATACATTCTGATAAATCGTCTATGGTATCCTGCATGGCCTAAAAAACTTTGTAGTTCCTTTGGAGTTCGTGGAATCAGCATGGAGAGCATAGCAGTGATCTTTGCCGGATCAACAGTTATCCCTTTGACCGATACTATGTGACCAAGGAGAGTGCCTTTAGTGACCAAAAAATGACATTTAGCAGGATTTAACTTCAAACCTGTTTTGAGACACTGCTCAAAGATTTCCATCAGATTTTCCAAGTGATCATGGAAATCTTGAACTGTTGCTCTCCTATCCGTGCCTGAAAACACTGAAAAATCATCCATAAAAATGCGCAGAAAGGTGGTTAACCATTTTCCTAGTATCAGATACATTGTTCTATTAAAGGAAGCTGGTGCATTTTTCAAGCCAAAAGCCATGCAGGTATAAACATAAGTGCCCCATGGAGTAACAAAGGCCGTTTTGTCTCTATCTTCAGGATGAATCACTATCTGGTTGTAGCCACTGAAACCATCAAGAAAACTATATAGAGTGTGTCCAGCTACTTCTTCAAGCACGTGCTCTGTGAATGGTTGAGGAAAGCCATCTTGAATAGTCACCTTATTTAAAGCACAAAAATCAATGCATACTCTTATTTTGCCACTATTTTTGTTTGGTACAATGACCATGGAAGAAAGCCACCTTGAATGTTCTACTGGAACAATAATACCTGCCTCTTCTAGTTTTGTTATTTCTAGCTTTACTGCCTCTGCATACTTTGGATTGAGTCGATAAGGCCTGCTTCTTGCAGGTGAAGCTCCTTCAACTAAGGGTATTCGATGTAATCCAAGCTCCTCTGGTATCCCTGTTAGGTCTTTGTAGGACCATGCGAAGACATTTTTATAGGAAAAAAGTAGAGAAGTTACCTTCTGTAGTAAAGAGGGATAATGCCACAACCAAGAGGCCAAGTGAACTATTTGAGGGTTCTCTTCATCTCCAAGATTTACTTCTTGAACAAACGTTTCAAAATTGGACTCACTTGAAAATTCATCCCCACTGTATGCAGGAGCGGAGTTCAATTTATGATCCGCAATCTGTTCCTTGATCCATCCTAAAGGTATATTTGAAAATGGGAGTTCTTGAGGGTCAAAATTAGCCTCCTCAGATGTAGGCGCAACTTTGTCACTTTTTGGTCTTGCAAGCATAAAATCATTCAATTTTTCATGTTTACCTGTCTTCTCCTCACATATCATTGTAGTGGCACCTATTGTCAAATTTTGACTACCCAGGTCTAGTGGCCCAATTGGAGGTTTCAGTCCTTCGGGAGGTGCCTGCAAAAGATAAGCTCGACTACCTTGCTTCAGAGAAGTAATGAGTTCTTGAGAGAGGATTGGCCCATTTTGGCCACTATTGGCTAAGTGCACAACTTGGGCCTCATGGTGCCCACTTGGGCCACCACCAGCTAGGTGCCCATTTTGGGCCTTGTGACGCCTACTTGGGCCACCACCTACTAGGTGCCCAACTTGGGCTTCCTGGTGCCCCATATGAGTGAGGTGCCTGATTTGGGCCTCATGGTGCCCAATTTTTGCTTCTTCCTCTAGTTTCTTGTGATCACATACCTTACTGTTTTTCATACTGTTCAAGTGAAAAACATCAATTTCTTCCTCTTTCTGGCCTCCTTGTGCTGATTCTATAAAATCCTCATTTACTTCACATATCTCCATTGTACAACATTCTGCACTCCCCATCATCCAATTTAATAGGGCATCATCTTCAGAAGGCATTAACTGAGTGTCCATTGTATACCCAGTAGCCTTGTGGATGTCTGAACCTTCTTCCAAATGTATCTGTAATTGATTGTTAGTACATGTGGAAATCCATAACTTGTTCTTTCCCCAATCCTGTAGAGCCTTTGCTTGCCTTAGCCAAGGCCTTCCCAAGAGTAAAGGGTAGGAGGTCTCTTGTGGAAGGGCAATAACAACAAAGTCTAGAACAAAGTGACAATCTTGCACTATCATAAGTACCTTTTCAACAATGCCAAGTGGTGCAGCCTGACGTTGATCTGCTAATGTAACTGTGAAGGGTGCTGCCTTTGTGGGGTTCAATTTTAGTTTCTTCATGGTGAAATCTGGCATCAAATTGATGCCTGAACCTCCATCTATGATAACACCTGTGAGAGCTTCATCCTTTATTAAAACAGATAATCTTGAGCTCTGATAGTCAGCCAAGGGTGCAGGGAGAAAGTCAACCATAAAACCATCTATGCTAGGAGGTGGGCACAAGCATGCAGAGTGTATAATATTCAACAAATCACTTCTTACTTTTGAATCCATCTTTATGAGTTGGTACAGACTAATCTTATGATGAATACCTCTCAAGATTTCCTCAATGTTCACCTCTTGTGTGTCTTCCTGAGGACTTGTTTGTTGATCTTTTAGCAAAGTAGTCACCCTCTCATAAGCTCCTTCAATGTCTGCTTGGTCTGTCCATCCCGCCTTCTTTTCCTCATCTCTATCTTTGAGTCCTTGTTGTTCCTCCCTATAGGCTGTTGCCGTTTGCCTGGCTCTAGTCATCATTGGCATTGACGAAGATGAAACAACATAAGACTGAGTGGTCATACCTTCTACTTGTGGGGAGACTGCAATCATGTGAATTGGAGGAGGGCGGCTCCTTGGGCAATCTCTGGTATAGTGATCCTTAGCATCTGGACAATGTTGACAGGGAGGTGCACCTTCTGGTAAGGAGCACTTGTTCTGCATATGGCCATACTCACCACAACAATAACACATCAGTGGCCTATTATATCTAGGCCGAGTTGGACGGGTCTCTTCTCTATTAGGTGCATTTGACGTACTAGCATAATAAGAATCCAAAGCTTGATGGTTACCTCGTTGTTGTGCTCCCTTGAGGTAGTAGCAGTCTCTAGCTTCATGACCATCTTTGCCACAGAATTGACAACTGACCTTGTTAGGACAATTAACATTGGAATGTCCACTATTGCTACATATTGTACACCAAACTTGTCTTCGTATGTCCTGTGTAGTCCGCAAATCTTCGAGCTCACGATGAAGTTGAGCTACTTCATCGACATTGTGGGGTGGGGATGGCGGCATGACCTTCTCTTCTTGGCGACTTTGCTGCATTCTTAAGGCTTCCAACTCCTTCCTGAGTTGCCCGATAGGATCCAAGTCTGAAGCATAATTTGGTTGGGCCTCCCCTTCAAAGTGTAGTCTAGCCTCCTCAATGCGCGATGCAGTTGCAACAAAATCATCAAGTGTTGCATCCAATCTAAGAGATTCACGAAGCTTCTGCTGAGATGACTTGGGCAGAGCTTTCTCTATCCATTTTTTTACCAAGAAATCACCTGGAGCATGTGGTAGACGTGAAACAAGTGCTTTTGTTCTAGTGTGAAGTTCATGAAAGGATTCACCTGATCTCAATTTTAGGTTCTCTAGTTGATCTAGAGCTCTTTCAGAGGAGTTGCTTGGTTGGAATGTCTGCGAGAATGCCATTTTCAGTGCCTCCCACGTAGTGAAGTGTCCATCTGCATATTGACTATACCATTTGTCTGCAAGGCCTTCCAATGTAGATGGGAAGAATACCAACATTGCATCCTCTCGGTTCTGCAATCCTCGTCCACGACATAACGAGACGAATCTCCTCACATGGTCATCCGCATCCTCATAAGCCAATCCCTTAAATGTAGGGAACTTGATATTCAACCTAGAGAGTAAATGAGAAAGATCCTCCATTGGCACTGGTGCTTCTTCTGAAGTATCAGAGGAAAAATCTAATGTCCTCCTCAGCTTCTCTTTTGAAAGCGGGGTTGAAGCCAAATCGATGGAAAAATTTAAGGGTAGAGGGGTACTAGCCGAAGGTAGAGCTGACTTCTTGAGGCTCCTTTGTACACAAAGGGGCTCTCTGTCTACTCGAGTGTGGGTCATGTACCCACTCACAGAATGCAAAAAATCAAGAAATTAATGCAACAACAACTATATAGTGCACACTACATACCTCACACAAAAATGCAAGTGTCCCACCGGGTGTGCCAAACTATAGAGGAGGTACTGGGGTATCTGCTTCCAGCAATATCAAATTGTATACATTTCTAGTACTCCATCTACTCAAGGGGGGTTTCTCCTTAGAGAAGTATACCCTGTGACATTCCTGTGTGCAGGTACCTTCACTGACAACAGAGAAACCAATAGAAGTGAAAATGTACGGTTGAAGAGAAAGGATCAATAACTAGTGCTCTTGAGAGAGGAAACCACTTTGTAACTTTGAAAATGATTACAGAGAGCTAAAATACTACAAAAGGATGTAATAGTGGGCTAGCATGCCATTCCAAAAACTAACTGGCAACAATACAAGAGTGAGACCAACAAAGTGAATACAATAAAGATGATGACTTGATCCTGAAGAAATTCACCGATGCATGCCAATGACTAGATCCAAGCCACTCAATCACCCTGTAATGCTAATCACCAACTCCACTGGGAGGCCCACGCTCTGTATACTCATCACAGAGTGACCCCCAACAGTGTGCCTGTAGCAACAGAGTGCAGAGAGTAGAAAAAAAAACTAGCCTCAACTAGCATCAACAGATGATTTTAGTGATGATACGCAATAGTCCACATGATTCAGATTATATCCCAAATGAGTGCCAAACATCTGTTTATATAGACTCCAGAGTGGCCAAGGGTGGCCTTGCCAAATTCCAACCTTAAGTGTCGCACGCGCCAAAGTGGTGGTCAAAGAGGTGGAGGAGAGGACTAATTTTGGATTTGGTATCCAACTTCAATTAGGCCCCCAATTTTAGCTTCCCCAATTTCAGCTTTTGACACTGCCAAAGCTTGGCGATGGTATTCCCTGCATTACTTTTCACTCTGACACTTTACTGACAAGATATACTCCGCCCATCTTTTTCTGCCCAAAGTAGCTCATGGTGGAGCCCATCCTAAGTCGGTAGTCGCCCCAAGGTAGCCCGTAGTGGAGTAGAGGACCATTTTTTTGCCATGTCCAGAAGAGGAGGTGGTGGCACCCGATTTTGGAAAGATTTCTTTTTCGGCCAGAGAAGCCTTTAATTCCTCTCACTACCCTTCTTCACATATGTCCATGTGATTACACCCCTGGAGTTTCAAATTTCTTACTTTTGTTGGAGAAAAACCTCATCTAAGTAATAAACCATCTAAAGAAGTCGGCTTCAAAAGATATTTTGTCCGCGAAATACATTTTGGGGGTCGCACTTGTTTGATGTAGCGAGAAAGTAGTTGCCCTAATGATGCATACCCAAAGAATGGTGGTCGCCCTCCTTGTGTTGCCAAAACTTGGTAAAAGATGCCTGATTGGCATCGCCCAAAAGGTGGGAACAAATAGGGTAACATTTATCATGGAAAGAATGGAGGTGAGGTCGCCCAGCTTTTGTCGCCCCACATACTGCAATCTCTTTGTCTACTTATATAAATAAAATTGTGTCCTTCTTTATGTGTATGATATCAAAACTAGGCATTGCCCAATCTTGCAACAAACCCATATGGGTAGTCGACTCTTCCATGTCACAAGCCCAAGATGGGTGTCGCTTAATTATGAGAATTGCCTTGAGAAGGTTGCCTGATATGAACACCGTAGGTGGTCGCCCAAGCAAGTGAGGTGTAGCAAAATAATTGGATGGTCGCCCAACTCCATGTAGCACCCAAGATGGGTGGTTGCCCAATCGAGCTATTAATGCAAAAGGCGGTTGCCCTAATTTAGAGGAAGTGGTTGCCTTAATATAGTTGGCAATGAGAATGGTGGTCGCCCCACGTTATCTTGGTGGTCGCCCAACTTTGCAACAAATGCTTGGATGTTCCTTGAGATATGGCTTCACCTCAATATGTGTTCCCATAAAGGGCGTGCGTTGCCCAAGTTTGCAATAAGCTAAGTGAATGCTCCTTCCATTAAGGCGATGCCTATTTCGTATCTCACCACATGGGTGTCACCCCACTTTTCATAGATATAGTTGGGTCTCCCTAGAATGATGGCGTCGCCCACGCCCACTTGCAAGTATATATGGCCATTTGCAACAAGTACATACATGAAGCGCTCAACTTCGATACTTCTGGCTAAGTCGGAAACAAAGTGGTGTCTTAACGAAGAAAGATTGGAGTTCTTTCAAAGAGGTTCATATGGGCGAAGGGGTGAGCAAATGGCTAGAGCCCACCTATAGAATACATTTTTTGCCACAAATTTGTAGGGTTAAGGACTACCTTAGTTGGTTGTCTTGCATCCATGTCCTCCCAATGCCTTTGCTTCAATTGTCTTTGCCCACACATCAGGTTTTGATTTCAATTGCTCTTGCTATGTGCTCCTTTGATTTCAATTGCTCTTGCTATGTGCTCCTACCTCTTTACTTGTTACCTGTTCTTGATCTGTTTATATGTTCTTGATGTTGAGTTTTCCAACCCCAAGGTGTGGCTTAGGGAGTGCCTCCAAGCCCCTAGGGTGAGGCTTGCCCAAGACCCTCCCCAAGGTCCCAAGGTTCACTTTGGAAATATCCAGAACCCAAGAGGTATACAGAGGGATTAGTCCCTAGAAAAGGAACAAAGCATATTCCATCTGCTCTACAGTAGCTTGATATATGCTACCTATACAAGGTCAGACATCTCATATAGTGTGGGAGTGCTTAGTCAATTCATGCATTCATCGAGAAGACCACACATGGATGCAGCTAAGAGAGTACTTAAGTATCTCAAAGGTACAATCAATGAAGGTATATTCTATCCTTACTCTTGACATTTGGATATCAAAATCTATTCAGATGCAGATTGGGCAGGGGCTAAGGATGATAGAAGTACTTCTAGTTACTTAGCATTTGTAGTTTCAAAGCTAGTGTCATTGGGTTCCAAGAAGCAACCAACAGTTTCTTTATCCTCGACTGAAGCAGAGTACAGAGGCTTGACCATAGCAACTCAAGAGGCAATATGGCTAAAGGCATTGTGTATAGATTTGGGACTTGCAAGTTCCAAACCTCACATATTTGGAGATAATGTAAGTTCCATGCATCTAGCAGCAAATCCTATTTTTCATGCAAGGACAAAGCACATAGAATTCCATTACCATTGGATCAGGGAGAAAGCTCATGGCAAAGAAGATTGACATTTATTTTGTTCCTGCTGAAAAGCAAGTAGCAGATATGACGACGAAGACACTTGATGGAATAAAGCATTGTAGACTCAAAGCTATGGCAGGCATTCAACCTATTCGAGAATGAAGACTCAAGCATACTTTAGCTTGAGGTGGAGATGTTGGAATATCAAGATTACACTATGCTTGAGGTGGTTTTGATCTACATCAAAGGCTATCACGTCGAAAGAATATCCGTTGGAGAGTTCTTTTACTATGCTCATTTATTCTATTTTTTAAAAAGATTTTTCATGGATCTTTTACCATTGTAAAAGCTTTGAGCTTTACACATGTAAAAGTAGAAATATAGAGCATAAATCCCACGAATTTGTGGTGGTTAAGTTGCATTCAATCAAGCAATTAATCACTTAAAAGTAGATCAAACTAGATCTTCACTTTGCCTATATTGTAGGAAAGTGAATTGATTCCCTCCAGCAACCATTGCCACCTTCATTTGAATTCAAAATCCACTTGTAGAAGTCATGGAACACTCCTAGAGTCTATATAAAGACTTGAAATCACTTGTACAATACATGGAAGCAATATACATACACTTGTGACCATCATTGTCTTGCTCCTTCAATTTTCTGCATCATCTTCTTTGCTAGCAGTAATGTTGCAGAGGCTGCTGCTCTCTCTTTAGAGCTCTAAATTGAGTGCAAGTTAGCACATTGGAAAGATATTAGTATCTAGTTTGTGCCTATAAATTTTCAAAGCATTTGGTTTAGTATATTGAGAGAAATCACAGTTTTTTTGTCTCGGGGTCAATCTCTATGTATTCCTGAAAAATAGGAGGTACCACTGTTGAGTGTCTGATTCATTCCTATAGCATATCTTGCTTATTCCTTATAATTTTGTGCATTTGATTCACTCAACCCTTTGTGTATCATGCCCATAAAAGGATTTTTTCTAATTGTTATCACACTGGTCGCTATGGGCATTTGAAGTTCATTACCTCTTCCATAGATAGTAAGTTTTTTGAGCTAGTCGACACATGAACCTATCTGTTTTGTATCGACTCTTTCTCCTTGATGCTTCAAAGTACATGGCTTATTTGGGGGCTCAAACGGAGTCTAAAAATTATGAAAATTGGTAGGATGGTAGTTCTAATACTCCTCAAGCTCGAGGACTCCTCGGCTTGAACAAAATGGAGTTACAAAAATGGACAATGGTATTTACAATGGTTTTTAATGATAATAATCACTATTTTTATAGGGATTTCATCTGAAAATTTGACAGGTGCTTCTTGGAGCTCCCTACTTGCTCCTTCTTCTTGTGTGTCCACTTCCTTGATGCACTTCCATTCTTCGTCCTTGATCTTGAGTTTCAACACTCCCCCCCCTCTTGAGTCTGTCGTCCCTGATAGACCCTTGTTGTAGTGGTCGTTCCATGTAGTACATTGAGAGGTAGCGTCCTTTGCGTCCAACAGGGGCGATCCCTCTTTGCAATGTATCCTGGTCGTTTGTCGGGTTCTTCACTTTGCCACTGTTATCTCTTGCAGTTTGTAGTCCCTTTGTACGTACTTCTGCCTTGTATTCCATCTGGATGGTGCATTTGTGAGTTTTCCAAAACTACTAGTTGCTCAAAGGAGGTGTTCACTGTTGATTATGAGCAACTCTCAATGGTGGATGGCTCCTTTGTTCTTGTAGTGGTCACCGTGATGTCCGCTGATTCTTCCAAAGATGGCTTTCATAGTTTTCATGCCAAGTACTTGTAATCCATAATGGATGATGGCTAAGTGCTTTAGTGCGTGGGTTGAACAAAATATGTGCCTTGTGCAAGGCCTTGTAATGTGGCCCTACGTATGCGTACTTGGAAAATGCATGGCAAGAAGTATGGTGCAAGAGATTGGGTCTTGAGCTAAGTGCTCAAGGGTATGCTGACGAAGAGGTTTCCTAATCAATCATGGTTATAGTGTTGTTGAAGCATACACGTCTTACCATGGTGAAGGGTCCGTTGATCTTCATCTCTTCGTGTTGTAGTTCCATCATGGTGTTTGACCATCGGCTTGTCCTTTTTGTTGATGGATGTCCTTGCTGAAAGTTCGCTGATGAGCATTTTCAAGCACAGTCCTCGTCTTTGCCCTTTTTTTTTTTTTTTGTTGTTCACGATGGTATCAAACAAGAAGAAAGAGGTTAGTATCAATAACATATTTTGCATGTGAAAATTGTGTCTCATGTGCCTGGGATTTCTCAATTGTGTCTATGCACGGCCATGTAATGTGGCCCTATGTTGATGCATACTTTGGAAGTGCATGACCTCAATGGTGCAAAAGACAAGGTTATGCCAAAGGCACATGGTTGCTGCACGTCGAGGCTTTTGATGTTACTCGCATAGTTGATGCATTCTTTGTTTGGAGGTGTCGATTGGATCTCGAAATGATGTAATCCTCCTAATGGGAACCCATTTCCGAATAGTAGTTGGCCCTGTAGAGATCACCTCAGGCCAGTTCTTCTTTGGATGTTGTCCAAACTTTGGTATCCAGTGTGGTTGGCCCCTTGGTTCTGTGGATGTTGCTTGTGCTTTTGGCTTCCAAACCCATGTCCTGGGTGAGTGCCTGCTTGTTTTTGTAGAAGGGTTGAGTTTATCTTCTTCTGGTCTTTGTAATCTATTCTTACCCTTTGCTTTCCTTGACTTCTTTGTTGAGGCCTTTTGCATGATGGGGAGCATAGGCCTTTGTACGTGTAAGAGCTTCTTGGGTACCCACATCTGTAATCGCCCTTGTTGAGCAGTAGCTAATTTTTTAGGCACCCAAATTTGTACCTGATTGTGGTCGGACTTCATTGATAGCTTCGGTACCCAAATTTGTTGGAGTCTTCGTGCTTGAGCCTGTCGTGGGTTCTTGGTCCTTCTGTTGTCATGGTTGATCTGGTTGGGTGGGAGTCTTTGAGGCAACATCGATGGTTGTACTCCTTTCTTTACCCAGATCTGTGTCATGCCCAACACTTCTTTCTTCTTGAAGGCTCTTTGTCTATTTGATAGACTGGCTGTCTTGCACTGTTTTGCTTGCTTCTGAGGTTGAGCTCCTGTGGATACTTTGCTCTTTAAAAAAAAGGAAGAAGGTTCATCTTGCCTTTGCGACTGTCCGTCCGTGATTGCGTCCGTTTGGATCATAGAGCTTTTGACATCTACAACATCTTGTTCGAGAAGATTAGCCTTAGAGGAACAAAGAGAGTGTGTGGTGTCAGTGTCAGTGGGCATGCGATTCTCCAATTCTAATGTAATGCATTGATTATATACCCAAACTTGAAGAAGTTGACTTCTTAGGTTCAAGTTGACAGCATGGTCGTAAATCCAATCTTGACCCAAGACAAGTGGCTCTGTGAGGTCCTCATCATGACACACTAGCATTTTGACTTTTATTGGAACATCTTGAAGGTAGATGGGAAGTTCCACCTCTCCCAAACAAGGGGTTTCCACACCTCCCAATCCTATGAGATAGGCTTCGATGGGCTTGATGTCCAATTGCAGGTCTTGGCAGTATGAAAGTCGAACTGCACTAGTTGCTGCACCTGAATCAACTAATGCTCTCACAGTCTTTACACTCTTTCCTTGTCCTACCTCTATAGTCACAAAGGGCCGTCGATCAATTATTTGAGAAGTAGTTATGCCCGATTTTTGGCACATGTCCATGTGATATTTTGGAGCTTTTGTGTTGACATCTAGGCCTAGCCGCCATAGCTTATTTCTTCTGATGCGCTCTCTAGCCTCTGCTTGTGCTTCTTCTCTAACCCTTAACTCCTCTTCTTTTCGCTTCTTAGCAGTGTTGAGTCTCATGAGCATTTCCTCTGTAAGAGGTTCTTGATATAACTTGACTCGGCATCCACTAATATAGTTTGGTAGGATATCACCTTCTAAAGTGGCCAATTGAACTGCACCGCTAGTGGAGAGTCTATTAATGATCATGGGTCCATATCCTCGTTTCTCCAATTTACGGGCATGTTGCTTTAGTGTATAAACCAGCACTAGATCTCCTTCCTTCAATCCTTTATCCTTTACATGGGCATCAAAGTATGCCTTTTGCCTTTTCTTTGTAGCATAAATGCCTGTTGCTGCCCGTAGCCTCGTCTCACCTAAGCGTTCTAGATCAAAGATCCTGGAAGACAACTCATGTCCATTCCACTCATGCTCTTGTGCTACTTTCAAGGCTGGGATTAAGAAGTCCAATGGTAGCACGGCATTCTGTCCAAAGACCATCTGAAATTGGGTAGCATTGAGTACCGTTTTGTAGGCAACTCGGTATGCCCAAACAGCATGATGAAGTTGTTTGTCCCAATCAGAGCGTTTATTATTTACAAGTTTCGTCAATACGTTACATAGGATCTTATTCGTGCTCTCGGCTTGTCCGTTAGCTTGTGGGTGATAGGGGGCAGACTTCTTATGTATCACCATGAATTCTTGGAGGAGATTTTCAATGACCTCATTCAAGAAGTGCGTACCTCTATCACTAACCAACTCTATTGGTAACCCATATCTAGTGAGCACATTTTCGAATAAGAACTTAGCCGTCGTTTGAGCATCATTCTTTGTCGTGGCTTTTACTTCCACCCACTTTGTAAGGTAATCTGTGGCTACAATAATGTATTCTGCATGGGAGTTTCTAGCTGGGGGGTTGATGGGACCTACAAAGTCTATACCCCACTTTGAAAATGCACGTCCTCCCATCATTGGCCTTAAAGGCATTTCATCTTTTCTTATCGGATATTGGGCACGTTGGCATGTGTCACATTTCTTCACATAAGTATGTGCATCCATATGAAGAGTGGGCCACCAAAGTCCTGAGAATAGAATGGTCTTAATTACTCTATCAGTCCCAAAGTGTCCACCTGCAGCACCGCTGTGTGCAGTTTCTAAGACTCTGATTCATGAACGCACAGTCTTAGGTAACCATCCTTGCCTCTTCGATATAGGTTGTCTCCTACTAAGGCATAGTCTTGAGCCTCTTGCTCCATGCTCCGTTTTCTTGCAAGACTATCCTGATTGGGTAATGTTCCCGATCTCATGAACTCAACCAATGGAGCACTCCAATCTGGGATTAATGACACGTGATAAAGAGTGGCATGCTCCACTGGGGGTCTCTTCTGGCACGCTGGACAATTCTGGATCCACTCTTGTATTTCTTTGTCCATGCTAGGCCAATACACTCCTAAACGTTTTAGATTCTGCAATGTTCGTTGTTTAGAGTAGTGATTTCCTAGCAATCCCTCATGGGCTTGTTGCATCCAACTAGTATGTTCGTCATCCTCAACACAACAAGCTAGTACACCCTCGGTATCTTGCTTGTACATACTTCCGGCCAATATTTGATACTTTTGTGATTTTACAATTTCTTCTTTGCTTGTTTTCACATTCTTATTTGCAGGCCCGAAGGTTAGGACTGGTACCAACTTATTTGCCCATTTAGGAACAACTTCTAAATTGAACAGATAAGCATCGGGCAATTCATCAGACACTCCTTGCGGTGGCTCTCCTGAAGTGATGCGAGAAAGATGGTCTGCCCTAAGATGGGTTCTACCTTTCCTGACAACAACTTCAAAGTCGTATTCCATTAGTAAGAGGAACCATCTTACTAAGCGGCCTGTATTGCAAGGTTTATTGACCAGATATAGTAAAGCTTGATGATCGCTGAAAAACTTAAACTTATTGGCCAATAGATAGTGTCTAAACTTCTTCACAGCATATACCATACCTAAGCCTTCTCTCTTCGTTGTGGTATAATTTCGTTCAGCTGCATTTAATTGCCTACTAGCATATGCTATCGGCAAATCTAGGTTTCCTTCACCTGTGGGTTGTGCTAGCACACATCCTATTGCATGATTGGAGGCATCTACATGGACATGAAAGGTTTTGCTCCAATCTGGAGTAGTCAATATTGGTGCTGTGCACAAACGTCTTTTCAGCTCGTTGAAGGAATTCTCGCATTCCTCGTTCCACTCAAAATTTGTTAACAACCCATAAAGAGGTTTAGCTATGATGGCATACATGTGGATAAACCTACGGTAATATCCACAATGGCCCATAAAGGCTTGTACCTCTTTAACATTCCTTGGCCTGGGCAGCTCTGCTATTGCTCTTACTTTGTCTTCATCTGTTGAAATTCCATTCTTAGAAACAATGTGACCTAAGATCTTACCTTGTCGTACCATGAACACACACTTCTCTGTGTTCAGACACACTCGATAATCTCTACACTTGTTGAAGATTTGTCTGAGCTCAGGGATGTGGTAACTTCTTTCTTGGGAATGAGCGCATAAATCATCCACATATACTTCTAAGCTCTTTCGCAAGAACTCTTTGAAGACATGACACATGAGCCTTTGGAATGTTGCAGGTGCATTGGTGAGCCCAAATGGCATCACACGAAATGCAAAGATTCCCCATTCTGTGGCAAATGCTGTTTTGTGTTGATCTTTGGGGGCAATGGCTACTTGGTTGTAACCTGAAAATCCATCAAGGAAGCTATAAACTTCCTTGCCTGCAACACGCTCCAATAGATGTTCGGTGATTGGAAGTGGATAACTATCTCTGATTGTAGCGGCATTAACTTTTTTAAGGTTAATGCACACTCGCAATTTCCCATTCTTCTTGGGCACCACTACAATGGGGGACACCCATTCAGTGTGCTCAATCTCATAGATGAATCCAGCTTCAATCAGCCTGTCAATTTCCTCCTTTATTTTGGCTGCATAATTGTCATTATATGTGTAGGGCTTTTGTTTGGTGGGCTTGGCATCAGCGGTCATCGGAATCGTATGAGAACAAATCTTTGGATCTACTCCTTTCAAGTCTCTATAGTGCCATGCGAACACATCCCTATATTCCCTTAATAGAGCTACAAGCTCTACTTCTTCTTTTGCACTTAGGTCGTCTCCTATGTACGTACATCGCTCTTCGTTCCCTTCAATGGTCACTACAATTTTTTTGGTCTTTTCTTTATTGTCATATGCTTCTCCTATAATGGCCTCTCTCTTAGGCATTCGTACCAAAATTTTTTGGTCTTCCACTTCATATTTCTTGAAATTTTCTGGTACTTCAAACAATGATTCTTCCTCTTCTTGTTTCACTGCTTTCCTTTTCTTTTTCTTTTTACTACCTTCACTTCCTTCCTTTGAATTGATCGTTTTAATACTTGTGAGGGGTTCTCCTTCTTTTTGGGTTAACACTCCTATGTCTTCTAAATAGTGTTCCTCTGAGTCAAAGTAAGTATCCATCACAATGGATTCTAGATCATCGTCATTCTCTTCTTCTTCTATGAACTCACTAGGATCACACTCTTCCAACAGGGGCTGACACATGAACACTGAGATATCATAACCCTCCTCATCACAATGAGGTGTCCATTGTTCTTCATTGACTGCAATGTCCATGGTAGCTAAGATTTCTGCCCAACCATGAGGCTCAAATTCCTCATCTGGAAATATCATCGGTGTATAGGCTGGGTCTTTTATTGGTCTATCTCCTGGGGAAGTTCCTTCTTCTCTTGCTTTTAGATGCTTTTCCTCTTCCTCCGCGACCTTGCACATCCACAAGTGAGTATCTTCATGCAGCCAGGATGGATCAGGTGAACTTCCAGAATGCATAAAGATTGAATCTTCTTTTGCTTTGTGGATAGGATTCCACTGTAGGGGTGGTACATCTCTGAAGGTGTAATCCTTCAAATTGACCTTGGTGGTGACCCCTAAGTGCTGTAAGTACAAGGAGTTGGTTCCCCAATCCTGTACTATTTGCAATTGTCGTAGGAAGGGTCTTCCTAGGATCATCTCGTAGACATTATTTTTCTCAAAGTCACATATAGCAAATGTATGTTCAAACTCTACACCACAAGTGGTTAGAGTTATCCCTTCAAGCAATCCTAGAGGTCTTTCAAAATGACCATCTGCCATTTGAAGTTTCATTCTCGTTGGTCTTAATGTGGGTTTGCCCCATCGTTTCCACAAGGAGGTGGTCGCAATAGCAACACCAGTACCCGAATCTACAATTGCTTTGGTTGTGTAACCTTGATAGGTGATCGGAAGATAAGTGTTACCTTCTTCACCTTCGCTCATGTCTCCTATCTTGTCGAGAGGTATCTCTGTAACTTTTTGCTTGGAGCCTACTTTTGGCATATTGGATTCAAGTTCTGGAACCTGATCCTTCACATGATTCCAGAGCTCAGGTTTTGCTTTGAGCAGCTCTTCCACAGTGAGATGACATTGAACCTTAGTATTCTTCACAACATCAGTGTTTCTTGGAATCACTGAGTCTTCATTTCTTACCAATATTGTGGGAGCTCTGATCTGGAGAGATTCAGATTCCCATGGGCATGTGAAATGAGGCAACTCTTGTAAAGAATTAGATTCAAAATCTAATCTCTCATCCTCTTGTTGCTCTGTTTGATCTCCATAGATAGACGGGATGTCTTGGGGAAATTGGTCATGAAGATCATCAATCTCAGGAATAGGAGGGGAATTACCCTTCTCCTTGGCCCATTTCTCTTCTTGTATTTCCCGCAAGAACTCTTGAGAGTACTGTTGAATTGAAGGAGGTGTTCCAGCATCCGTGGAATTAGGAACATAAGCTCCCATTGGTGGAGAGCTTCCTCTTTCAATAACTGGTTGAGCCTGTGGAGGTAAAGGAACTTGTGGTTTGTTTACCAACTGCTCTAATTTTTCTAGTAAGCCTTGGAAATGCAAATCTGATTTGACAGAGTTTGTCTGATTGAACTTTTGACTAGTCTCAAGTATAGCTTGAGCTTGTTCCACCATTTTCATGCACATTTTCATCCGTTCAATCTCTAAATCTGCTCTCGGGTAACTCTTGTCTAGGTTTGCAGCTGTTGGCCCTCCTTGAAGACGAGCCTGGTAGGCCTTGAACATCATGTCCAAGCCTTCTGGGGTTGGATCTGCAAGAACAGACCCTGGTTGGGGTGGGATGAAGCGAAGTGGATGGAGCTTCAACATGCGAGGGGCTTTGAGATGCAATGTCTTCTATTTTTGTTTTGGCATCTTTTAGACTTTCTTCTATTTCAGATATCTTTTTGTTCCACTTGCGATTAGCCTTCTCTCTGGTATCCTTCCATGTTCTTGGTTTCCTCTTACTAGGTTCTCCTGCCTCACTTGACTCCGACTGCTCAGATGGTTTTGCTTGTTGTGCAGCCTGTGCCCTAGTAACTGCCTGTACAGGAGCCACATTACTACTACTTGGACTTGAATCTGCCACTAAGCCTACCACATTGATGGGTGTCACCTTGGGTGCACTAGAGGGGTTTCTCGGACACTCTCTAGGAAGATGTTCCTTGCCACACTCAGGACAAAAGCCTTGTATTGTGATGTTTTGCCCTTGTCCCAGAGCTAGTTGGTGGGGACATTCACGAATGAAATGATCGCCCTGACATCTAAAGCATGGTCCTCTAGGGGCTTGTGTTCTTACTTGTCTCAATTGGGGCCTAGGATTTGGATTCGTATACATGACATTGGAGTATTCTGGCTCCCAATTTTGTTCCATAGGTGGTGTCTCATATTGACAATGAGAAGTCTCACTTTGCTCAGGTGACTCTATATAATAAGCTTGTGGACTATCTGCATGGAAGTAGTCTGAACCATGAGCGTGAGAGTCATTTTCTGGTATCAATGGGGTTAGCGGTACCAATGATCTATTAGAGTTCTCCTCCGCCATCGTATATTTAACTGGGATCACATTGGCAGGACCTAGCGGTTGGTTTCCTAGGACAGGTTGTGGCCTATAATATGGCTGTTGGTACTGATTCTGATACCTACCCTGCTGGTAAGGTTGCTGATAATTTTGTCTAACAGCCTGCCTGTTATAGGGACAATCTTGGGCTGCATGATTTGTGTACTTCCTTTCAATGGTGCAATATAGAGCATTAGGGTTTCCTTGGGGTTGAGTCGTCAACGGGCAAACATTAGCCATGTGATCTCCTCCACATGTATAACATCGCTTCACTGAAGTGACCCTTGGCATTTGTCTATTTTGAACTCCTAGCTTTTTGGCCACTTCCTCAGCTATCTCATCTATCTCAGTGGAGGCTCTAGAGGTATGACTTGTAGAACTATCAGAGTCCCTATAGAGTTTGGATAGTCCTAACTCCTCACCCAAGTTGTCTTCTATGTCAATGCATATCCGTACACATTCTTCTATGGATCTAGGCTCTTTCAAGTATACGTATGATCTTAGTTTTGTGCTCAATAGGCCATCTAAAAACAGTGCCACCTGTTTGGCTGATGTGGGTAATTCTGGTACAGGGCATCTTTCCAAGTACTGTCTAAACCTTCTTCCTGCAAGTCACACTGTTTCTTGGGGTGTCTGCTTGAAGCTGTGGATCAAGGATGATGTGTTATGCCTGATACCGCTTTTGGAAAATTCCACAATGAATTCTTCTAGCAGCTGACCTATCTCTCTATAGTTGCGACTGTTTAGAGGTTGAAACCAAGCTAAGGCAGTACCCTTAAGAGTCAAACCAAATGCCTCGAACTGGGTGAAAATAAGTCTTCAACCTGTTCAGCTCTTAACACTTGTTTGAACTCCGCCACATGATCATAAGGATCTCCAAATCCATCAAAGTAGTTCTTCATTGTCTTAACCACTTGAGAGGGTCTAAGGGTTCTTGAGTGCTCTCGTGGTCTAGGCAATGGGAAATCATGATCACCTCTTTGATGCCTATGAACTCTATGTCTCTCCCTCTCAAGTCTTTCCGTTCCATATCCTGATCTGTCTCTACCCCTAGTGTCTGCAAAGCTTACCTCCGGTCTCTCTCTAGTTCTTTCCCTGTGGGTTTCATGACCCTTGGATGATCCTGCTCCTTGGAGGCCCTGGGAAACATTAGATCTTGGTGGAGGGAAAATTGATTCACCTTGCCAAGTGTAAGCATGTCTGTCATGATCTGATACCAAGAATAATTTCTGAGATGTGTGATCTAGATAGACATCTTTCCCTGGTGTCTTTGGATCCTTGAATTCATAGATGGTGACTACTGGGCTAGGTTGATCTGGCCTAAATCTCCAAAAGGCTTCCTCCATTTCTCTATTCACGAATAGTTCTATGCTTTTATTATCTTGAGGAATCCATTCTGGAGTGAGCACTCTAATTAAGACTGACTTACCTCTAGGGGTCTTGGGTTCTCCTCCTAGGTCCCCTTTCTCTATATCACCCATGTCGGTCTCAGCAATCACATTTCCAAACTCATCAGTTCTATCAGGAAGAGTGGTGACTACATATATAGTCCCCTCTTTATCTAGGTATGCTCCATTCTCAAACTTGACTACCGGGTGGTCTAATCCATGGGGTTGATTGGGGTTCTTAATCTGGACCACCGATCTTCTCAGGCCATCTTCATAGATGCGAGCACTTAGACGATTAGTCCTGATGTATTCCAGTTGAGTCTTGTATGGTCCTTCTGGCTTTTCTAGATAAGCCAACCCTGAACTACCTACTGGTCTCTCCATGTGATAGGACATCTCAGAATCACTTGTTTCTGATCTGGGAGTGTATGGGTAATCACTCAACTGTTGGGCCCAAGACCTGGCAGTGTGATTGACACTAGCTTCAGAAGATCTGAGGCTTTGTCTGTCTCGGCCTAAGTGTCTGCCTGATCTAAGGTTCATATGCCTGATTTATCTACCCCCTTGGACCCAAGCACACTGTCGTTGCAGGTTAATTTGCACCAATCACTTTGTTCTTTTGAGCTGAATATTATGTGTATGATCTTGTCTGAAAACGCGTCGTCAGGAGTACTTAAGTGAATTTCGCACTTGATAAGTGATCGACTCCAGTTTACCTTTTGTCCCTTAGGGTTTTCGCACTTAAGACCTACTTAATTCTTGCACTTGGTTGATTAATACTCTTGGACTTGATTCGTGCCTAACGTTGCCCTAATTAATTACCACACCTAAGTCGTACTTAGCCTAGGCTAGGAATTGACAAAGGAGGGTTGAGAGATCTTCCAACCTCAATTAGCTGGTTGACCAGACTGCTACACAAGCCCAGGAAGCCTTCTCCCAAGCTTGGTACTCACCCTTGCTAGCTTGCTTTGGATTGCCTTGAGTGCACACAAAGTTCCTGCAAAAGCTCACCAGTTAGTATAGCTCTATTACCACAAGTAATTGGAAGACACACATCAATAATTTTAGTCCCCCTAGAGTAACTCACTGTACCCCCTGTATCTGAGGACCACTTAGTTCCACCTAAAGGTCAACTTAAAAATGCATGTTCTAAAAACATATGATTCTTACAAAAACTAGTCAAGGTCCACGTAGGATTCTCAACGAGCTTTCCAACGAGACCAAAATCTCATCAATCGGAGTTCGTATGGTCAAGTTATGACCATTCAGGCACTAAAGGGTCAAAACAGGGTCTGAGGGTTCAGGAGATCCCTCTCTGGTTTCTAGGTCTTTTGCCCACTTCCAAGGTTCTAAAGTTATACCAAGGTGCCTAAAATTAAGCTCAACTACCCTTCAATTCACTCAAAAATAACCCTAAATTTTTCATGTGTTAAAGGCCGTGTATCGCGATAGGTCCGGTCGAGGTGTCGCGATAGGTGGGAGGTGTCGCGATAGGTTGTGAGGTGTCGCGATAGCTCGTGAGGTGTTGCGATAGCTCGGGAGGTGTCGCGATAGGTCGAAGTGTCGCGATAGCTCGTGAGGTGTCGCGATAGGTCGTGAGGTGTCGCGATAGGTGGGAAGTGTCGCGATAGGTCGTGAGGTGTCGTGATAGGTCGTGAGGTGTCGCGATAGGTCGTGAGGTGTTGCGATAGGTCGAGGTGTCGCGATAGGTCGTGAAGTGTTGTGATAGCTCGTGAGGTGTCGCGATAGGTGGGAAGTGTCGCGATAGCTCGTGAGGTGTCGCGATAGGTCGTGAGGTGTCACGATAGGTCGAGGTGTCGCGATAGGCCGAAGTGTCGCGATAGCTCGTGAGGTGTCGCGATAGCTCGTGAGGTGTCGCGATAGGTCGTGAGGTGTCGCGATAGGTCGTGAGGTGTCGCGATAGCTCGGGAGGTGTCGCGATAGGTCGAAGTGTCGCGATAGGTCGTGAGGTGTCGCGATAGCTCGTGAGGTGTCGCGATAGCTCGTGAGGTGTCGCGATAGCTCGTGAGGTGTCGCGATACCTCGAGGTGTCGCGATAGCTCGGGATATGGTGAATTTTTCTGTTCTGTCTAGTGATCCTGGGAGCTCTAGGCTTGCGCAGTGTCGTGGTGCACTCAGAATCATGATTGGGTGAAGTTTTCGGAGTGTCACGATAGCTCGAGCTCAACGCCTCGGGGACTGTGCAGACAGATTCCGTACCTGCTGAGCTTGCTGGAGATGATGATGAAGGTGAAGATGAAGAAGAAGAAAAAACTCAGAAACTTAAACTAAAAATGGTGATTTTTTACCTTCCAACGTCGCTACTCTACGTCTTACCGTCACACACTCGTCCTCCAAGCTCTCTCCCCGACAACGGCGCCAAATTTGGTGTCACTCTAGCACAATGGTGAGTACCAACGTGAGGAGATACACCTCATAAATGTCAATCCGTGGAGACATGAGGACCGGTATGAAGACCAAGAGCAAGTGAAGGGCACAAGTGCGTGAGTGAAAGCACACAAGCATGCACACACATACACACACACACGCGCACAAGGTAGGAGTCAAGAGTGGAACAATGGAAAGCTTCAATTAACAAAGAGCTCTCTTACAAAGCTGAAATCTACAACAAGCTAGCCTCAAAAATGAGCTCTCCAGCCCTTTTTATAGTTTTTGAGTGGTTTTGGCCCTGTCCAGACCTAGTGTCCGGCCTAGTTAAAAAATAGGTTCCAGGGCTTATTTGGGGGCTCAAACGGAGTCTAAAAATTATGAAAATTGGTAGGATGGTAGTTCTAATACTCCTCAAGCTCGAGGACTCCTCGGCTTGAACAAAATGGAGTTACAAAAATGGACAATGGTATTTACAATGGTTTTTAATGATAATAATCACTATTTTTATAGGGATTTCATCTGAAAATTTGACAGGTGCTTCTTGGAGCTCCCTACTTGCTCCTTCTTCTTGTGTGTCCACTTCCTTGATGCACTTCCATTCTTTGTCCTTGATCTTGAGTTTCAACAGTACATAGTGAATTTCTTTGCACTTATCACATGCCTATAAGGTCTATTTGAGTCTCCATAAGCTCAAGGGCTGGTCTTGTGCCTATTGGCTAGACCAAACTTTGTCACTTCGAAATGCACTTTTCTACCTCCTACAAGCTTCTCCAAGTTTTTTCATTGTTGTGGCCTATAATATGGCTATTGGTATTGGTTTTGATACCGACCTTGTTGGTAAGGTTGCTGATAAGTCTGCCTAATAACGTGTCTATTGTAGAGACAATCTTGAGCTGTGTGGTTTGTGTATTTTTTTCTCAATAGTGTAGTATGGAGCATTCATTTCTTTCATATTTTGGTTTTGCAATGGACATACATTAGCCATATGGTCTCCTCCACATTTGTAACACCACTTCAATGAGGTGACCCTTGGCGTTTGTCTATTTTGAACTCCTAGCTTCTTGGCAACCTACTCTACTATCTCATCTATTTCAGTGGAGGTTCTAGAAGTATGAGTACTAGAACTATCAGAATCCTTATAGAGTTTGGATAATTCTAACTCCTCACCCAAGTTGTCTTCTATGTCAATACACATCCGCACACACTCTTCTATGTATCTAGGCTCTTTCAAGTACACATATGATCTTAACTTGCTGCTTAGTAAGCCATCTAAAAGAAATGCCACTTGTTTGGCTGGTGTGGGTAACTCTGGAATAGGGCATCTTTCTAAGTACTGTCTGAACTATCTTCCTGCAAGTCGCACTATTTCCTGGGGTGTCTGCTTGAAGCTGTGGATTGTCGGGAATCGAACTCACAACCTCCTGGTTAGGAGTATGATGGGCTAACCACTTTCCCCAAAAGCCATGGTTGAGGATTACTTCCTAATCCTCTCTCTTAAGGCATGGTTCAACCATATCCTACTAGGATTATGTGACATTCCTCCCCACTTAGACTGAGCATTGCCCTCAATGCTCACATGTGGACCCTCCTAACTCTCTTGGACCCACTTTCCATGCATGATTGCTTCCACCAACCTCAAACTCTAGCACATGGACCTATTTTGGACCTATCCCACCCCATTCTATGGGTGCCCAAATGCCCATGCACCTTCATCTAAGACTAGTTTCACACTGACCATGGATAAGCGCTTCTTCAAAGTACCCACGGATGTACCCTGTCTGGATGTACCCTGGCAGGATGTACCCTGACAAGTGCACCCTGACAAGGTGTACCCTGAGACGTGCCGCATCGCGCCGTCATCTACCAAGCCCAATTTCTCAACTAGGCTCTGATACCAATGTCGGGAATCGAACTCACAACCTCCTGGTTAGGAGTATGATGGGCTAACCACTTGCCCCAAAAGCCATGGTTGAGGATTAATTCCTAATCCTCTCTCTTAAGGCGTGGTTCAACCATCTCCTACTAGGATTATGTGACATGGATCAAGGATGATGTGTTATGATTGATACCACTCTTGGAAAATTCTACAATGAATTCATCTAGCAGTTGACCTATATCTTGATAGTTATGACTATTCAGGGGTTGAAAGCAAGCTAAGGTAGTACCCTTAAGAGTCAAACCAAATACCTCGAGCTGGGTGAACAAGTCCTCAACTTGTTCAGCTCTTAATACTTGTTTGAACTCGGCCACATGATCATAAGGATCTAAGCCACAAAGTAGTTTTCATTGTCTTGAAAACTTGAGAGGGTCTAAGGGTCCTTGGGTACTCTCGGGGTCTAGGTAGTGGAACATCATGTTCATCTCTTTGAGGCCTATGTGCTCTATGTCTCTCTCTTTCAGGTCTTTGAATCCTGATCTATCTCTGGCACGGTGTGTGCAAAGCTTACCTCAGGTCTCTCCCTAGCTCTTCCTTTTGGGTTTCACGAGCCTTGGATGATCCTACACCTTGGAGGCCATGTGAAACATTAGATCTCGATAGAGGTAAAATCAATTCACCCTACCAAGTGTATACATGCCTATCATGCTCTGTTACCAAGAACATTCTCTCCGATGTGTTATCTAGATAGAAAACTTTGCCTGGCATCTAAAGATCTTTGAACTCATAGATGGTGACTCCGTTTATTTTGCTAAGTTGATCTGGCTTGTATCTCCAAAAAGCTTCCTTTGTTTCTCTATTAAAAAATAGTTCTATGATTTTGTTGTCTTGAGGAATCCAATATGGAGTGATTACCCTAGTCAAGACTGACTTACCTCTAGGAGTCTTAGGTTCTCGTCCTAGATCTCCTTGCTCTAAGTCTCCTATCTCGTTCTCTGAAATGATATTTCCAAACTTATCTATCCTATCAGGTAAACTGGTAACCACATACATGGTTCCTTGCTTATCAATATATGAACCCTCTTCAAATTTAACCACTGGGTGTTCAAGTCCGAAAGGTTGATCATGATTTTTGAGTTGGACAACAGATCTTCTCAATCCATCCTCATAGATGCAAGCACCTAATCGGTTGGTCTTGATATACTCCAATTGTGTATTATAGGGACCTTCTGGTGTCTATTAATAGGCAGTGCCTGAGCTACCTATTGGTCTTTCCATGCTGAAAGACATTTCTGAATCACTTGTGTCCGAACTTAGCACGTAGAGATAACCACTAAGTTGTTGTGCGCATGAACTAATTGTATGGTTGGCACTAGCCTCAGAAGATCTAATGCTTTGTATATCCTTGCCTAAGTGTCTACCAGATTTGAGGTTCATAAGCCTTGGTTAAGAGTCCAAAATTTCCCCTTTATACAACTCAAAATTCCTTTGGAACCCCCTTGGCTTTCCAATTCCACCTGAGGGTCAACTTCAAATTAACCTATCTGCAAATCAACACATTATTCTTAAGAAAAATAGTTGATATCATGTGGGATTCGAAACGAGCTTTCCAACGAGCTATAGAGCTTAAAAAACGGACTTTTGATGAAAAAGTTATGTCAAATCAGGCTCCTAGGGATCAAAACAGGCAAACAAAAAGTTATGAGAAAATCACGATTTCGACTAAAAATCGTCATCCTGAGACAAATTGGAAATCACGATTTTCACTGAGAATCGCGATCCTGAACAATCCCAAAAAACGCGATCTTGATAGAGAATCATGAAAAACGCGATCTTGATAGAGAATCATGAAAAACGTGATCTTGACAGGGAATCGTGAAAAACATGATCCTAAGAGAGAATCATGCAAAACGTGATCCTAACAGAGAATCATGTTTTTTGAGACACCCTAAAAATTGTGATTTTGAGAATGACCTCAAGATTGTGTTTTTCTTGAGAATCATGTTATGTGAAAATCACGATTTTGAGAATGACCTGAAAATTGCAATTTTGTCTAAAAATCATGTTTTTGCTCAGAATTGTGTTTATGACCTGAAAATCACGATTTTGTTTGAAAATTGTGTTTTTGCTCAAAATTATGTTTTTGACCTGAAAATCCCGATTTTGCCTGAGAATCGTGTTTTTGCTCAGAATCGTGTTTTTGACCTGAAAATCGCGATTTTGTCTAAAAATCATGTTTTTGCTCAGAATCGTGTTTTTGATGTGAAAATCGCAATTTTGACTAAAAATCGTGTTTTGCCTGAGAAGCGTCTTTTCACTTAGGATCATATTTTTGAATTTAAAATCGCGATTTTGATTGAAAATCATGTTTTTGAGAATCGCCAAAAAATCACGCTTCTGAGAACGACTAGAGAATCATGTTTTTGAGAGACTTAGAGAATTGCAATTTTTAGCACAACCAAAGAATCCTGATTCTGAGAATGACCTCAGAATCATGTTCTTTTTGAGAATGCATTTAGGCAGGATTCCAAAAGTGAGAAGATCGCGATTTTCAAAAATTTTGGATTTTTCATAGAATTGCAATTTTCACCGCAGAATCGCAATTTTGTGAGATTTTTGGCGAAAACTTCAAATTTCAGCACCGAGGCCTACACATCGAGATTAGGGTGATGGAAATCACAGAAACTTGCACACACAAGCACTTTGCCTCTCTCTCTCTCTCTCTCTCTCTCCCCTTCTTGCACACCCATGAATGAAAAATGAGGTGAAAACATGGAAAATCTAGTGAAAAACGAAAAATTTCTATGAAGATGAAGATGCAGATGGTGATGATGATGAAGATGGAGAAGAAAAATCAGAAAAATAACAAAAAATGACTAGTTTTTACCTTCCAATTTCGCAAATCTAGGATCTTACCATCACAACACTCATCCTTGAAGCTCTCTCCTCGACAACAACACCAAAATTTGGTGTAGCTCAAACCTAAGCACCACCTCCTTTACTTGTCGACCCGCGGAGATGCGAGGACTGATATGAAGACCATGAGAAAGTGAAGGCACAAGTGCGTGAGTGAACCGCACAAGCATACACACACATACACACACACGTGCACACAGTAAGAGCAAAGAGAGGAACAATGGAAAGCTTCTATTACAAAAGAACTCTCTTAGAAAGCTTCAAAATCTAAAAAGAAAACTCTCTAACAAGCTAATCTCAAAGATGTGAACCTCAAAAATGAGCTCTCTAGCTCTTTTTATAGTTTTTTGAGTAGTTTTGGCCCTGTCCAGACCTAGTGTCTAGCCTAGTTAAAAATTAGGTTCTCGGGCTTATTAGAGGGCTCAAATGGAGTCTAAGAGTTATGAAAATTGGTAGGATGATACTTCTAATACTCCTCAAGCTTGAGGACTCCTCCACTTTAACAAAATCGAGTTACAAAAAGGTGAAATGATATTTACAATGCTTTGAGTTATCAAAATCACTATTTTTGTAGAGGATTCTTCTGAAAATTTGACATACACTTCTTGGAGCCCCCTACTTGCTCCCTTTACTTGTGTGTCCACTTTTCTGATGTGCTTTCATGCTTGTGCTTGACCTTGAGTTTCAACACTTCCCAACACTTTTTCCTGAATTTACTACAATTAGCTGCATAAATGCAAACAATGGTAATTCTGAAAGGCTTCTTAAGAGCCACAAAAATCCATTGATGGGGACTACTCGAGTAGACTTTTTCATGAGATGGTTAATAGAGGATAACTTCCAATGACTGATCCCCCCTTACCAATAGGGTGGTTAGTGATATACAAATTAAAATCATGAGAGACAATTTTCAAATTAGAGAGGAGCTTGGAACCTCCAATACTCACCTCTTTTGTGAACAAAAATCTCTAAACGAGGCACGAAAATGGGGCAAACACACAAACTTTCGAAAAGCATTAATATCTTTAAACCAATTACCCACAAATTTAGCTCTTATATGATCCATTATGACTTTTATATTCAAGGAGACAATATTGAGATTATTCATCAAGAAAAAAGACAAAAAACCAACAGTCACAAACTAAGGATAGAAAAACCTTTATTTTGCTAGCCCTAGTGGGCTTAGCTACAAAAATAGAAGTTCTTATCACCTCCTTCCTTTTGACTTTGTATTTTTGCTCAAGGGGGGTAGAGCCTTCTTCATACCATGTCATGAGGACAACATCAGGATCAACACCATCTTGAACCATTGCATCCATTTTCTGTTTGTCTAATGTATTAAGTTCTTGAGTGAAAACTTGGACAACAACAGACTTAGGGATGACATCAACATTAAAGCTACTCGAAGCCACATGAGAGACAAAGTTCTTTCTACCAAACATAGTACAACCACCCATATCCTCTTGGTGATCCTTAGAGTAGGAATTCTCCTTATCATCCTAATGTCTACCTCGATTGTCAAAACCAATACATAGAGAGATATTTTCCTTCTTAGCCTCCTCAAAATCCCTATCATCACTAATAGACATTTCATCAAAAGGGTTAAAGACTTCTTCTAGAAGGACAAAAGAATTTGACAACTTTTCATTTTTCTTTTTGCCATTCTTGTCAATCCTTTCGTATTGTTGATTACTCTCACATTTTTACTATTGGTCTAAGGAGCTGAAATGTTCTCTTGCACACCTTGAACATCTGAAACATTTTCAATAGGTTTCTAGTAGGGGAAAATCTTTAATTAGATGGTTCTTTTTAGAACAATTGTAGCAAGCATGAGTAAGTTCCTATACTGCACTTTCGATCCATGAAGAAACTTGCCATCAAAACATTTAATCAAAATTGAGGTCTTAATTTCTTTGGACATATCTACTTCCACCATTATCTCCGGATCCCATTTAGGGCCAATCCCATTGATTCTAGAATTTTTCCCTAACACTTTACGAATCAAGATTATCAACCCATGGATAGAAGTCAATAGGAAGATTAGGGAATTCAACCCATACAAGGATCCTGGTAGGTTTAGGATGCCTATGCTTCAACCCTACATGCCATTTAAAAAAAGTGATAGGAATACCCTTTATAAGCCATTATCCTTCAAAAAGAACATGGAAGGCACTATTAGAATCCTAAAAGAAAAATAGGAATAATTATAGGGCAAGTACTATATGTGTTTAACATATAACCCTCTACTTTCTCAATTTGTCTTAATCCAATGTTTAAGAATCTCTTGAGGAGGTCTATGGACATGTGTAATCCTATAACAACTTTTTCACTAAGCTGAGATTGTTAGACATCTAACGAATTATGATCAATGACTAAGGCATCATCCTCGAGATCAGTAGAGCCTTCCAAGTTAATCCTGTGAGGGTTATGATCCAATTTATCCTTGCCCTTTTCAACATAAGGATCATTAGGGTATATAGAGTTACTTGGAGTTTTTTGAACATAAAAAATAGAACCTGGTTGGCCACGTATCGAGTCTGCATAGCTTTTGGTCGGAGAGCAAGCAATTGATCCCCCATGGCATACTGCAACAACCAAACCTTCACGCATACTATCTATATCTATTGCCATGTAATCATTTTTGAGTGCACCTTCAAGTGTTATGAGTACGGGAACAAACTCAAGCCCAAGCTTAAGACACATCAAGTCGCAAGCACAACGAATGTGAGCCAACCTCCTACAAGACGATCTTTTATTTTTTACATGGAGGTTCGGCCGAGGCCTACTCCTCAAGGCTTTAACTTTGAAATTGCAACTGTACAAGGAAGGGCATAGTACCCATGGGACCCATCTTATCCCACAAGAATAGGGGTTTACATAATTGGATTAAACTGTGGTCACAACTATCGCGAAGTAGGACAAACGGTGGCACATCAATCACAAGATACAACTTTCCATATTAAACATGTCCCTTACATGGTGCCGATGGGGGTTGAACCCTTGCCCCCACATCAAGAGGAGAGAGGCCCAACCACCCAGACAAGCGGATTGGGACATCCTACAAGATGATCTTGCAGGTGATCGGACAACCCACACTAAAGAACTCCTCACCCCATCGGGAGAGAAGAGGTCATTGCTAGATGTGAAGACCCTACCCCTATTCACAATAGTTGTATATTCAACACATTTCACAATAGTTGTATATTCAACACATTGAATGTTTAGATCGAAGGTTCAAGGTTCAATGATATTAACCCTTGAATGTGGATGCTAAAAGGAGTTTCTTGGGTGTGCGCATTGTTCTTTTAAATTTGAAACTTAAAAAAGATAAAGTACGTATGTTCGTTATGGAAGAGTTGGAACAAGGCCAAACAATTCATTAGAATCAATGAGGAGTGGAAGTGGGCCGCTGGCATAAGACAAAATGACTCTATCTCGTTCCCGATCGGTGGCATTCGGGGGGTGGAGTCTTGGAACTTCCAAACTGCAAAGCGTCTATGGAACAAGGGATTCAAACAGTGGAAACAACTCTGGAAACAAGAGACCAATCAGTGGATTAGGTTCGAAGACTTAGACCCGAGACTTAGAGTTACCCTCAAGGAATGGACACTTCTTCAAGATAGGTGTTTAGCTTGGGACCGCTCAACTACCGGCTTTCTCTGCGGTCAGGATCTTCCTTGCTTGGAGGGCCTCAAATGGAGCAATGGTAAGAAACTTGCCAGGATCCCCAACTTCAAAGAGAACTTAGATGTTCATCACACTCTTAACAAGAGGTGGTGCCTTTCTTGGACCAAACTTCGATGGGAGCTAAAGTTCATGTCTATTTGGCACCCCCTAATTGAGATCAAAAAGTCCCTTCTCATGTGGCAGATCTTACATAAAGGTATCTGGTCCAATGCAAGGGCTAACAAAATTTGTGGTGTGCCACCATGGTGCAAACGTTGCCATCGATGCATCGAAGATTTAGTTCACTTGTTCTTCGATTGCCCCAAGTCCCAGGTTATCTGGCATCATGTGACGCAGGTATTGAGACTAAAGAACCAAATCAATTGGCAACAAGCGTTGTTGGGCGAGGCGGTTGGCTTCTCAACAAGACTATGGAATGCCATCAGAGGTGAGACTCTTTGGAAGATTTGGAGGGAGCGATGTGCGGTCAATTTTGCCCAAACTCCTAAGGAATGGTCGATTGAGAAATCCTTGTTTCTTCTAGGTAAAAGAATCTCCCGAGATAAGAGATCTCCACTGTTTAGACATCATTGTATTTATCTCCTCGAAAACAACAAGTTGAAACCCAAATGGGTCCCACATGAGGGAGATGATAGATTTATCTGCCTCATTTGTAATGCCCTCTAGCTTGCCATACTCCTCCCCTACATTGTGAGATTTGGGGGTCCCATGGGCACTAGTTCCACTCGTAACTTTTCTTCTTTATTTTAATTAAAGTCCGGGAGAATAGGCTAAGGCCGAACTTCCTTTTATTAAAAAAAAAACGCTAAAAAATAAAAAACACAAAATATAATGTAATACTAAATTAATTTATCTTAAAAAGACGTATTTTCCATGGATTTTGTCTCACGCAAATTCACGGCATGGTCCTCGAAGTCACGAATACCATGATTTCAAGAACGAAAGGGAACTTTTATGATAAATTAATATGAAATTAATTTATCTTACAAAAGACGTATTTTCCATGGATTTTCTCTTGCTCAAATTCATGGCATGGTCCTCGCAGTCACGACTACCATCATCTCAAGAGCAAAAGGGAAAAGGAAAAGAATATTACATACGTAGACGCAAACACACGATCATCATGTCGAACACAAAAAGGATTTTATTCCTCGGAGTGCGCAAGGAATAAATTTCCATGGTTGGCTCTCCGTGAAGCAAATTTGGAAGGCTGCTCGTAATAGAATATTTGTGCAAAGAACTAAGACCACAAAAGATGTCTGTGAAGGAATATTGTAGTGTGGCCTCCCTTTGCTCCCCAACATTCTCGAGAAATTCGTGTTTGTTTTCCGGATTATTATTATTATTTTGTATTATTAGTATCATTATTTCGGTAACTAATTTTATCATTGGTAAAGCTATTAATCCTAGGAGAATGCTAATAATAGAAATAATAATTATTATTCCTCCAGAAATATTCATCCCTCCCGACTCGTAAGTCATCTCTAGCACAATGTATTGTGGCTTTCTTTTCCTTTTACATGAGGATAGCAAAATATAAAAATTATGAGCCTTAAGAATGGGTACATATAGTTTAGATGACCCAATGGCAGGAGACATAGCTCTAATGATAGAGTGGATGGATTTCAAGCTTGGACAGTGTGGCAAATGAATACATTATTTGCTCGTAGACTGAGGTGCAAGGAGGGGTTTTCAATGAAGCTCAATTATTTGTAGGCGAAACACCATGACTTGAAGGGGTGTGAGACTATGAAAGGAATGAACATGGAACATGCATTGTTTTCAAAGAGTATACATCATAAGATTTCTATATGGCCACAATGATGAAAGGGGGAATCAAGGTAGCAAGTGGGTTGGTTAGTTATTTTTTTATAAGAAAATCTTCTTGAAAGGTGGAGTTGAATGTAGAATATGGTGGCTCGGAGGAAGTCAAGAACTACCATATTATGGACCCTTTTCATGCAATACATGTCCCTCCACATAAGTGAGATTTTATCTAGAACTACTTTTGAAGAGGTTCCCTCATTAGGAGGATTGAAGAAGTAAAATGGTAGAACTAGAAGAAGGAGATTAATTATGGGCGTGCAAGATTGAAAGTTCCAAAGGTAGAAAAATACTTTCTTGTAGTGTGAGAGAATGCAGAAATCAAGGCCATACAATAAAGGATCCCTCCTGCATGCCACAATGGCTCCTTGAAAAAGAACTTGGTCCATATGGTCTGGCACAACTAGTGGTGAGGGTTGAAATAGTAATAAATGAGAAAGTCTATAGTAATTTCGATAATGGTTAATTATATGAATGACCCACTCCATTCATGGTTCAACAAGGGAGCCAAGACCAAGATATGAAATGGATACTCCAAGTACAATGAAAACATGGACCAAAAGTGAGTATTTGATTAGTCTGGGTTATGTGACATGACAAAGTGATAAAATTATATAGGTTTCTTATCATATGTACAGATGGAAGTAGAAGGACCTAGGTCACTTGAGAGGGGAAAGGAAAGGCTATAAAGTAGCTTGAAATAGCCAAATTAAAATTAACAGTAAAGCTCGCTAAGGGATTAGGAAAACTAAGAGCTTAGCATAATGGTTAAGAATGATGGATGTTAAAAGGGTGAGGGGAAGCATGGGAATATAATTCTCCAAACTTGTTCTAGAACCTAAAAGCATCACTACAACATATTAGGGTTATACCGAGGCTTCTATGGAGGAAATTGAATGGGCGCATTTTCGGTCTGACATCGGTGTATAAGTCGGTATAAGTGTCGGTAGCAGAGCGCCAGTATAAGCACCGGTATGGGCACCGGTATAAGCATCGGTAATACCGACACTTGTACCGATGCCCATACCGGTGATCTGGTGCATGTACCGATGCGTATACTGACGTCTACTGGAAATACCAACGGGTATATCGATGACCATATCTGCAGATTTTTTTTTTTGGGTAGAGTGTGTTGTCTCTTGTTGTAGCAACATTACCATGATGTTGTGTAGCAAAAGATAATACACTATGCCCAAAGAAAACTGAGTACATGTGATGTGTACTCTAATGGAAACCAAACATGATTTCATATAGAAAAATACTGTCACACAAAAAAGAGATGAGCAACATGAACCATGAATCATGTACAAAAAAGTTGTATATTCCATAAATGAAGCATGTACAAGAGTGTGGCAAAGCACTTCCATATAGGAACCTAATACAAAATGTGGCAAAGCACTTC